>PVLA01001624.1:0-103019 GCA_004027455.1 Hydrochoerus hydrochaeris | reverse complement strand
TTCTCAGACTTGATACTATCAATCATAACAGCTTTGAATAAAATCTATCAAAACAACACAGCGATCCAACAAACCAGACTCAATTATGATCAGTCATGGTAAAAGAGTATAGGTTTTACAGAGCTTTAGATTAAGTTAATAGGAAATTAAGGATGATTACCATACTATATCCTGTTATTTTCAGGATAACTATCTGTGCCCTCAAATCTAGTACAGGTAGAATGACTAGAACAGAATATAATACATCTAAGCAGAGTAGTGTGAGTAATGTGGGTTTTAAATCCTGGTGCGCTGTTAACAATATAGTGTATCAAGGCCATCTATGTTAGCGATTCTAGCCATCCTTCTCTGCCTCATTTCTGCTATGCTGTTTTTCTACCTTTGTTTGTCTAGTTTTCTCCTTCATTCTACTGCCTGCCCTGCTCATTGAGGCCTTTCTGCCACTGTTTCTAAAATCCTGGTATTTTTTTTTCTCTCTCTAGAATACCCTTCAGTATTATCTGTAGGGTTGGATTGGTGGTCACAAACTCCCCCAGTTCCTCTTTGTCTTGGAAGCATTTTGTTTCTCCATTAATTTCTAGTGACAGTTTTGCAGGGTACATCAGTCTGGGCTGGAGGTTATTTTCTTTTACAGCTTGGAAGACTTTGCTCCAAGCTCTTCTTGATCTGATGGCCTGTGTCAAGAAGTCAGCCGTGATCCTGATGGGCTTACCTTTATAGGTAATCTGTTTCTTTTCTCTGATGGCTTTTAATATTCTGTTTTTATATTGAATTTCTGGTATCTTGATTATTATATGTCTGGGTGTAGATCTGTTTTGGTTGTAGGTGGCTGGAGTTCTGTATGCCTCACATAACCGAATGTCATTTTCTTTTCCCACGCTTGGGAAGTTTTCCTTAATTATTTCCGTGAATAGCCTTTGTAATTTGCCTGTATGTATTCCTGCTTCTTCATTCACATTTGTTATTCTTAAATTGTAGATTCTCTTGTCATCTTCTAGCCTTTGTATTGTTACTGCCTGTTTCCTTGTTATTTTTAAGAGATCTTTCCTTTCATGATCATACATTGCAAACTTGTCTTCAAGTTTTGATAGTCTATCCTTAGTTTCTTTTAAAGCATTTTGCCAGCTTTCAGTGCAGTTTTTAATTTCCTGGTAATCTCTTTGAATCTGCTTCATGTATTCTATACTTTCTTTATATTATTTATTGAATGTTTCTGTCCTTTTTTTGTGTTCCTCCCTTCTTCCATCTGTATCTTCCTGAGAGATGCTTCCTGAGAGCATTTCTTTTATTACTCTACTCATACCCTGCTTTACCTGATTTAATATTTCAGTTTTGAGCTCGCCTACAAGGTCCCGAAGATATCTCTTAATGTCCATTGAAGCCATGTCTGATGTTGTGTGTTTGCCACCCTCAGTCTCCCTTGTTTTTACTCCTCCTGGATCAGTGCTCTCAGGGTTCTGGGCTGGGGGCCTCCTCCTGCCTTTCTCTCTGTCATGGCCCTGGCTTCCTCCACACAGGTTACAGTGGAGGTCCCAGCCCCCTTCCCTGTTGGCCACATTTCCTCCGAAGCATGCTGGCAAGGGAACTCCGCCCTCTCCTGCCTGCTCTTGTCACTGAGGTGTAAGCAGCAGCTGTATTTGCCTGCCCCACCCCACCGGACCAGCCAAACTTCAGATGCCTTCACTGGGTTAGTACTTCCTTGGTGCAGGGAATCAATTTGGGACGGCTCATTGGGTCCTGGCCAGGGGCGCAGCCCAGTCCAAGCAAATCCCACGAATCTGCTCTTGGGAGGGAGCAGCCAACTGAAGTCACTGTCACTCCCATTTCAAGCTTCTCCTGCCCGATTCCAACATGTTGCTCATTTGGTTGCGCCCTTCCTGTGGCAGGGGGTCTCATTCCCAGCACTGACCATGGATTAATGAAGATCCCTTCACCAGCTCCACTCTCCGTTGGGCTCACCAATCCCTGACTTCAGTGCTGCTGTGCTTCCTGTGAGTGGTGGTGGGAATGAGTTTGGGCGGCTCTTCTGGCCGGCGCAGATTCAGGCCTTTGCAAACTTGGTGGGTCACTGCAAACAACACTGTGTCCCCTAATTTTTAGCTGTTTCAGTTGTAGTCCCAAAGTATTTGACGAGCTTTTTTACACTTTAATTTCTTCCTGTGTCAAGAGGATCCATCTCCCTCTGTCTGGGTCTCTCCAGGGTGTTTTATTCTGGCAAATGAGTTGTTTCTCCCAGGAGGCTTTGTATTTTGTTGCTCCTATGTAAAACTTTGAGTTCTATAAAGGATGTACTTGTTCTATATATCTGGAATATCCTTTTTTCTTCTTCACTTTGTAGATTTATATATTTTGTTTGTTTTATCTTTTTGAGACAGGGTCTACTATGCAGTTCAGGCTGGTCTTCAACTCACTTTATAGCCCAGGCTGGTCTTAAACTGCAGTAATCCCTCTGCCTCAGCCTCCTGAGTGCTGGGACTACAGGCATGTACCACAAGACCTGGTGTGTAGATTTATATTTTAAAGTAGAGTTTATAATCTCTTGAATTGATTGGAAAAAAATTTTCCTTCTTTATGAAAATCAGTTACAGACTATTTTCATGTAAAAAATCGGATTTTCATCTATTCCTGAAATATTAGAATTCTAATGACATTTCTTTCCTTGCAGTCCTAAAAGCAGCACTCAGCTGGGCTCAGTAGCAGCTATCCCTCTTAGGAGTGCTAAAAAGTCTTCCATTTGTCAGGGTTCTGACCATGACCAAACCCCATACTTTATTTACCTACTTGGTCTGAACAAGGACTTAGGTGTGGAATTGGTGATTTAAGGCATGTCTCAGAGGCCATTTCTCTGTAAAATTGTCCACCACTGTCTCTTGCAAAATCAACTATAGTTGTCTTTTAAATCCATAAATTCTACATCCATGAATTCAACCAACAACAGATTAAAAATCTATTTTTTGATTCCCCATACAAAAAAAATCTGTTTTAAAAAATTGTAACTATAAAAAGTGTTACCTACTGTACATGTTAAAAGCTCAAAGAAAGGATATTGAATATTTTCACTATCAGCAAGTGATGTTCAAGGAAAAACTGTCTCTTCACTGAGTGAACACAGGCAAGCTTTATTTCTTGCCTAAATAGAACAGTTTAACAACTATTTGTATAGTATTTACATTTTATTAGATAGTATAAGTAATCTAGTGATGATTTAAAGTATACAAGAGGATTGTTGTAGATACATGGAAATTCTGTGCCACTTTATGTAAGGGGCTTGAGCATCTGTGTATTTTGATAGCTCTAAGGTCCTAGAACCAACCTCTCGCCCTACCAAGGGGCAACTGCCTACTCAGATCTCATGTATTTACATCTGTGAGCTCTTCAAGCTCAGTAGCATGCCGTTTATTTTTACATCCATAACTTTTCACACAATGCCTGGCACTTACTAAGACATTCAGTCAATATTTGTTGAATGAATCTGAAACTCCATTGAATCCACAGATGCTTAAAAACAAGTGGCTCTTGATTCCATGGAAGAAATGCTTCCCTAAATGTGTATTTCATTATTTATACTATTAAATATTTGTCCAGAGAATTCTGTTGTATGCCTTCTGTGTTTGCTTTATCAGACACTTGTACCCACTACTAACCTGATACTCTTAGAGGCTGTGATTATAATTGAACAAAATTTATGAAGGTTCTGGGAACATTCTTATAGGAGTAGCATTCCAGAGGACCCTGTGTGTCATTCGTTGCTTTATGCAGACATGCATTTATCAACTTATTTATTTAGTGTTTTTTTGAGACAGGGTCTGGCCTCAGACAACAGTCCTCTTGCCTCAGCCTCCCAAGTCCTGGAATGCCTTAATCCCAGATCCTGGGATTAAGGCATGCACCACCAAGCAGATAGTACTTTATAGCCAAGTTGGCCATGGTAGAAGCCTTATATTTCATTCTGCGTGGGACAGGAAGCCCGGGAAAGTTGTAAGCAGAAGAGTGACATGATCTGATTACTTCATTTTTTTTTTGTTGTTTCATTTGCTTTTGTTTTCTGTTTTGTTTTTGTTGTTGTTGTTTGCTTTTTGGGGGAAGTAGTAAGGATTGAACCAAGCTCTTTACATTGATCTGTATCCCCAACACTTTTTATTTTGAGACAAGGTCTTGCTAAGTCAGTGACTTGCCTGAGCTAGACTCAGATTTGCAGTCCTGCCTCAACCTCCCGGAGTTCTAAAATTATTATAAATGTGCACCACCATGCCCAGTTTGATTTCAGTTTTAAAGGGTCAGTATGGCTGCCATATGGAAAATTCACTTAAGAAAGCAAGAGGAAAAGAAGACCCATTAGGGCGCTACTGCAAAAGTCTAGGTCAGAAGACCTCAAATTGAAGTAAACCTTCAAAGCAACCCTTCACTGAAGGTACTATTAGTTGTATGCAGAGATTGTCTAAGGATACAAAGAGACAGATTGTATGGAAATCAATTTCTAGATCATCCACTTCCATATTTACCCATTCCCGAGAAAATATACTGTCCCAGAGTTCTGCATGTCTACCATTGCATCTTTCTCTTTCACAATCACCCTTTTACTTTAAAAATCTATATATGCTAACCACTCTGAATCTTGTTTTTGTGTTTCCTACACTGGGAATGGAACCAGAACTTTGTTCTTGCTGGGCAAGTGCTCTACCACAACTAGCTACTTGCCCAGCCCTTTTAATTTTATTTTGAGACAGAGTCTCCCTGAATCGCCCACTTGACCTCACACTTGCAATACTCCTGCATCAGCCTCCAGAGTAGCTGGGGTGACAAGGATGAGCCACCCACCCAGCTGCACAAAGGCTTTTTGTTTGCTTTTGTTTAGTCCACGCTAAATCTTCCTGTGCTCTGCTGTCCTGTCACCTATGGGAGGAAACAGACAATTCAAAACACTGGAGTTGGCAAAGCTTTCCTGAATCAAAGCTCCAATGGCTTTGTGTTTTTGTTTTTGTCTGTCTGACGGTCTCTGAAGGTGGTGACATGCATCAATAGAAGTATCAAGATGTTCTTAGCTCATAGATATTACAGGCCAGCTGAGTGAGAATACGATAGTGTTTGTTCACTGATGTTACCCATGAGAATATTACCAAACAATAGTACCAAAATGTCTCACAATGTAGTTTATTATTAAAACAGCCAGACTGCAAAAGTAAAGAGATTTTATAAAACTTTGAATGCTTTTATTTGAATTGATTAAAAATGTTGCCCAAGTACTTCCAGGTATGGAATGGTTATGAATGGGCAGCAGGAAGACTTCATTGCTTTTACTTCTCTTTTAAAATCTATTTTAATTTAGGAACATTTAAATTTATTTTAATTTATTTCCAAGTAAGCATTGCTTGCCAGAAATTTCTATAGCACATTCAGTGTTGCTACTAAAATATAGATGGTAGTAAGTTAGGATGATGAATTTGTGATTGATTGATCTATTGGTTTCACAGTGCCAAGCATTCAACCCAGGGCTTCATGCATGCTAGAAAAGCACTCTACCACTGAATTATATTCTTAGCCCTAAAATTGCATTTTTTAAAAAAAGTGGAATCAACTCTTATCTGCCTTGTTATCAAGTAAGACAGCTTGCCACCCGGATGCAAATTAACACACTGTACCAAAAAATGAAGACAGTCTCTGATGGAAAGTGAACCTGGAATGGCCAATCATTTAAATCCAAAGACCTGGCTTTGTCACATAGGTAAATAGTAGACATTTTTAATGCTTTGAGCTAAATCTGAAGCTTTAAGCTTTTGATTAAATCAATACAATTTAAAAATTTAAAAATAACATTTTGATCTTTTTCAATTTGTTAGACTTAAGAGTTTTGGGATCATGCTTTCTAACCAAATGAATAATTAATGCTAATTACATCAGTATAGATGAAAACTACCATCTTAAAAACAGGTGATTAAAAAAAATTATCGTCTTAAAACAACATGATTATAAGGAAAAAAACTGAGTGAAGATAGGAACCAAACAAGTAATAGATGCACTAGAACTGTCTTTATTTCTGTTTTGCTTCCCTGTTGTTATCATGAGGGTTTGCAAAATGGGATAGAACTTGAACTTTGCTAACAGCTGCAGTGAAAGCTAAAGACAGTGGAATGTCTTCAGAGTGCTAAAAGAAAGTGACTGCTAACTTGGAATTCTAGGGTACCTATGGTAGTTTTTAAAAATAAAATCGAAGGCTGAGCATGGTGAACCAAACTTGTAATCCTATCACTCAGGAGGCTGAGACAGGAGGGTCACCGTGAGTTTGAGGTCAGCTTGAGCTATATAGTGACTTCAAGGCTAGCTAGCACTACATAGCAAGATCCTTTCTTAAAAATTAATTAATTAAAATAAAATAAAGGCTGAATAACAGCACTGTATCACAAAGACAGAATTGCATGTTTGAAAATGGCTCAAATGTCAAGTTTTATGTAATGTATGCTTTTCCACAATGAGAAAACTGTATATATTTATGTAAAGCTTTTTTTGTTTTGCAGTATTAAGGATTGACCTGGATTTTTGCACTGAGCTCACTAAGTCACTAAATTGCCTCGGCTGGTCCTGAAGTTGCCTGCCTCAGCCTCCCAGAGTGCTAGAATTACAGTATTGTGTTGTCATGCCTTGCTAAATTTGTGTAAAATGTAAAAATAAAAAACTATATTATTTAGGACAACTCCTAAGACAACTATCAAGAAAAATAAAATCATCATCATTGTTTTTAGGCACAATATTTAAATTAATACATAATTGATATATTTACACAGTACAGTGTGATATTTTGAGAAATGGAAACTGTAATGATCACATCAGGGTAAATAGCACATGAGTTACCTCAAAAATTATTTATTGTTCATTTGTATTGGAAACATATAAGGTCCTTTTTTTCTTGAAATATATATTATAAGCTATAGTTATCCTGCGGTGATATAGAACACTAGAACTTATTTCTCCTATCTGATTGTAATTTTGTTCCTATTAGCCAACCACTCTCTTTTTTTTTTTTGTTTTTGTTTTTTTTTTGAGACAGGGTCTCACTATGTAGTTCAGGCTGGCCTTGAACTCACTGTGTAGCCCAAGCTGACCTCGAACTCTTGATGATCCTTCTGCCTCAGCTTCCCAAATGCTGGGATGACAGACATGCACCAGCACACCCAGACTACCCAGCCCTCTATCTGTCTCTCTCCCGCCTGTACTTCCCAGCCTCTAGCAACCAAAGTCTACTTCGTACACATGCAAGATCAACTTCTTTAACTTCCACATGTAAATGAGATCATACAGTGTGTGTCTTTCTGTACTTGGTTAGTTCAATTCAATGTTATGTCCTCAGGGCTCATCCATATTGTTGCAAAAGACAATATTCCATTTTGTATAACTGAATAATATTCTACTGCATATATATGTATATATATGCAGTAGAATATTATTCATATATATATGCAGTAGAATATTACTTGGTTATACAAAATAGAATATTTATATGCATATATATATATGCAATAGAATTATATATATATATATATATATATGACATTATATTTTATCTATTCATCCTTTGACAGACAGTAGGTTGATTTCATATGGCTATTATGACTAGCGCAATAAACGTGGGAGTGCAGATGTCTCTTTGACAAAATGATTTCTTATGGCTGCGTACTTAGTCAGATTGCTGGGTTATGTGATAGTTGTTATTATCATTATCATTATTTAGTTTGTTGAGTAATCACCATATTATTTTTCATAGTGGCTGCACTAAAAACATCCCTAGGACATTAGTTTTTCCATTGTTGGGAAAACTGAAAACTATAATTTAAAGGAGGAAAGGTTTTTGTGGCTCATAGTTTCAGAGGGTTCAGTCCACAGGGTTCCAAAGCAGAAATGGAATGGTAAAGGGGCATAGCAGGAAAAAACTGCTCAACTCACAGCAACCAGGAAGTGGAGCACAGGGAAGAGTGCCCAGCAAGAGATATGCTCCAAAGGCACATCCTTGGTGAGCCACTCCCTGCAGCTGGGTCTCGCCTCCTAACAGCCCAGTTGGTGATGAACAGAAATGAATTCATCCACTGGTGAGTACAGCATTCCTGTGATCCAGTCACTTCTCAAGGAGTCATTTAATCCAGTCAAATTAACAATTAAAGCTGGGTATATAGGTCAGCAGCATAGCATCTGCCTGGCAAGGGCAAGATCCTGAGTTTGAGTCCCTGAACAAACAAAACAAAACAAACAAAACAATTAATTGGCACACCCACCAGCAGTGTACAGGATCTCCCTTTCTCTACAATCCTCATCAGCAGTTGGCATTTTTATCTTCAATCATAGCCATCCTACCCTGGGTATGATGATACCTCATTTTGGTTTCTCTGAGATTAATGCTGTGTGTATTTCTTCTTTTGAAAAATAACTTTTCAGATCATTTGCCCAGTTGTAAATTAAATTTTGAATCTGTTTATCTCTCAACTGTGGTTTTGCTTTAGCCATTGAATTTTTTCAGCTCCAAGATATCTGTTTGGTTGTTTTTTATGACATCTGTATCTCTGCTGAATTTTCATTCAGATCATAAATTACCTTCTTGATGTTAAATTGTCTATCTTGTAGTTTCTTGATCTTGCCAAGTTTCTTTAAGATCAACTCTCTTTTGAGCATTTCATAGATTTAATCTTGTTCTTTTTCTTTTTTTTGTTGTTTTTTTCATAGATTTAATGTTAGTTAGGATCTGTTACTGGAACGTTACTGAGTGAGTTTAGAGATGTTATATTTCCTTGCTTTTTTTACATATTCCATTGATATCTGCACACCTGGATAGAAAGTTCATCTCATCTGATTTTGTGGAGTAGTTAGTGCAGAGAAAAACATGTTACTGTAGGTGGATCGCAAGGTATTGTTTAAGTAGGGTGTCTTGGGCTTGGTGCTGGGTGGGGACACAAGTGTAGTCTCCATGTGAGTCCTTCAGATATAACAACACCAGTGTACAAGTGTGTCCAAGTCCTTGGTGGTCTCTTCTGCAGTTGTTCGGCTATAGCTGGGAGTCTTGGGTCCTTTGGCTCTGGGGTGCACACACTGGGCTCCTCTAGTCACTTGATGGCTCTACCAGGGGTGGAAGCTGTCATGCAGTCTGGTCCTCAGGCTCTGGGGCGCCAAATGCCAAGCACTCAGTGGCTCTACCAGGCTTGGGTAATTTATGATAATTCAATACATTATTTTTGGCATATGACATGGAAGGAGTTAAAAAAAAACTGAATTGTGTTGCCATAATCTATTCCTGTTGACTTCTAATATAAAGCACATTTCTCATTCCTCATACTTTTAAAAATTAAAACACTCAATCTGCATCTATTTCATTTACTAACAGGTAAGACTTATATATGGATAATGAACTAGCCACAGAAAAGAAAAAGCCCAACCAATTTCATCAAGAGATGTGTATCCAGGAAACATTTACTTTTGTGTTTATTACAATATAATAATTTATAATATGTTATATTGCTTTGTTCAATTGTATATTGAAAATTCTATAAAATCAAGTCAGTCCAGGGGAACATTAAAATACTTAGCAAAAGGGAAATAAATATTTTAAACTGTTATATATATATATTTGTAGCAAATAAACATGAGTGGAAACTCAAAAAAAAGTTTTTCACATATATTATATTAGTGTTATATTCTGTGAGGAAAGTAGAATGGAAATATGATTTCAAAGACAAAAATAAACTTTTTATTAAAAAGAGCTCCTCATATTTTTAAAATTGGTGATGCTGTTCATTAAATTGCTATGGTATATAATTTTCATAGGACTTATTTTAAGTAATGAGTGATGGATTTAATTAATAGTGATGGAAAATTTCCATTTATAGATCCTATACTTGAAAGTGTATTTTCAACTTTTTAAGCTTGTGGAAAAATTTTTCAATGCCAAGTTAAAAACATGTGAAGTACCTAGGGAGTAGTGAACAAATATTAAAACTTTAAATTATGGATTAGCTACAACTGAGTAGGAGAAGCCAGCAAAGGAATCTGAGAGGGTGCTGAGGAGGACAATGAGACAGTGGTAACGTAAATGCTTAATAAAGAACATACATCAAGGGAAAAATCAATTTTGCCAAAAGATGGTTTTATATTAATAAAATGAGACCTGATAATTTGGCATTAAAACCATGGCCACCTTAAAATTACTTGACAAGAAGTTTGAATTGAGCAATAGAAATTATGTATCAGCATTTCCTGCAAATTATATGTGAATTTTCATTTCTTTTTAAATGTGCTTGCTCTAGGGTTTCTTTCCAGAGTCCCCTCTGATTCCTTCCTCTTCTTTCCTCTGATTTAATTATTGAAAGTTTAGCTTGTAAAGTTCTTATTTCCATGGTCAAGAGTTTAGTTCATTATCTCTTGTGAAAATAGGTGCCAAAATGTTGTACTTTTTGTATTTCTCCCATACAAGGTTAGAAAACTCATGTTCTTAGTAGCTACAACCCTTCTCAAAACGCTTTGGAGTTCTTCATTTCTGTTAAGAACAATGTCCAAACTTTTCAGGTGGACTTGACCCCCCTTTCCTATTCTCGTTTCCTGGGTGCTACCAGAGCCCACTGAATTGGTTGGTTGATTCACTGATTTTCCAACTTGGTATCTTGAGCTGCATTTCATTTTTTCTTGGTATATCTTGCTCTGAGTGCTAAAAGCATTTGAGCATGGTATTAAGAACCATCTTCTCTACAAACATTTTATTTGACCTCTGTTATTAAAAACAAGCCTTCTTCCATACTAGCAAAATAACTGTATACCTACTAGTCATAAAAATACTTTTTTTCCAATAGATGTAGTTTTCTTTTTCTTTTTCTTTTTTTTTTTTGTGTGTGTCTTTTTGAGAGAGGGTCTCTCTCTGCTGTTTGGGCAGGCCTTGAGCTCACTTTGTAGCTCAGACTGGTCTCGAATTTGCAACGATCCTCCTGCCTCAGCCTCCCAAGTGCTGGGATTACAGGCGTGAGCCACCACGCCAGGCTAGATGTACAGTTTTCAAAGTGTTTTTATGTACATTTTACTTTATTCCTTACAATAACAGGATGAGATTTTCTTTTTAAAGATGTGTAAGGGCTGGGGATTTAGCTTAGTGCCATAAGCGCCTGCCTGCAAGTGTGAGGTTGTGTGTTCAAAGCCTGGGCGGTACCAAAAAAATAGATAAATAAATACATGGAAACTGAGTGATGAAGAATTATTTAAATTGCCTATACTTGTCATTGTTGTCTTAGTCATTTTTTTTTTCTCATTACCAGGACAAAATGCCTGACACCCACAACTTAGAAGAGGAGAGGTTTATTTCAGCTCATGGTTTCAGTCCACAGTCAGCTGCCCCCAAGGTGGAAAGGCCTGGTGGAGCTGACTATAGCCACAGAAACCTGGAAGCCAGGAAAAAAGGGAGGGGCCCCTTAGTGACCACCTCCAAGCAGCCCCTACCTTCCGCCCGCACACTCAGCTAGGATCTCATCAGTGCACAGCACGCCCTGATCCAGCCACCCTCCAAGCACATGAGACTTTGAGGGGACATGTTCAATCTAAACCAGTAACGACAGTCATCCCCATGTTTGCATAATTTACATGCTTATTTTAGTTTGTTTCCAGTCTGTCGTTCAATGTATGAGGTCAAGACCTTGCACTAACGGGCAGTGTAATCTGCTGAACGAATGCACAAAAGATACGTTTCACGAGCAAAAGTGTTTCTCGTAATTTCTACTTAAGGAAATGTGGTTTAAAATGACTTGGGTGAGTGCTAATAGCCTTTCTACTCTTGTGGTCTTTGTTAAGTCTGGCAATAAGAAAAAGAAAGTTACTAAAGCCGAACTACTGAAGCAGCTACAAGAAGAGGAAGATAAACGACTGAAAGAGGAAGGTACAAAATAAACAGTGGTTCTATTTTCATATACAAGTAGTACCAACACTAGATTGGTATTTCTGTAATCCAGTCCATTTTTTTTCAAGGTTCATTGATTGTTCTAATTTTACTTTATAATGAATGCCTACCAGTTCATGGGCACTGAGCAAGACCCATTTGTGTACATCGACCACACTTCCTGGGGCTTGAAGTACTATTGCCAAAAGAAATACGCGAGCCCGGCTGAATTTGAATTTCAGATCAACATCGCCTGATCTCAGACAGTTTTCTCCAGCAGTACTGGGGATATACTTAACACTTTTTGAAAAGTACGTTGTTTACCTGAAATTCAATTTGAGCTGATCATCTTGATTTTACCTCGCCAGTTCTGGCAACCCTATGTCGAAGTATTTATATTTCCTGATGAAATTAGGGACATTGGTGTTGATTGTGAAGTCTGGAATTCATTCAAAATGGGAAATATACACTAGCAAGAAATAGGGATAACAGTCTAAGTTCTTGCAATCACAATGAGTTTTTGCCTAATTAAAATGGCAATTTCACTGGTGTGCTGGCACCTGATAATCCTAGCATTTGGAAGACTGAGGCAGGAGAATCACCATGATTACCTGGGCTAAATAATGATTTCAAGGCCAGCCTGGACCACATAGAGAGACTCTATCTCAAAAAAAAGTCAATTTCATTTATTTAAAAAAATTAAAACATTAAACATTGATGAAAGTGTTGGTTAATTAAAACACCAAAATGTGATTTTTAAAATTCCAAACATCCCTAAGGTGGTAGCTGTTAGCATTTAGAACGTATTTAACATATTCAGGTTTTTAAAGGACTCAGGTTCTATATCTATTTTTTAGTGTATAATCTTAATAAATCCTTTTTTAGGTAACTCATGGTAAGAATACAGTCTCAGGACTTATATCTTGGGAAATGATTTATTACATTGGGAGAAACATATTCATCAACACGTATTCTATACTTTGTTTTTCATAGAGCAAGAGAAAGGATAATTAATTTCTTCTGATGACATAGATGTCACCCAGTTACTGAAGTCTTCTGAAGACTTCCTCTCCCCTTAATTCCCCATGATTGAGCTGTTGTATTTTATTTATGGACTAAGTTCATTATTTTTGGATTGATACACACTTTTGGAGAAGAGATATATCATGGTGAACTCATTTGTTGGCATGAATTTGTGAGAGTCATGTTGTTCTTTCAAAGGAACAAAAGCCAGGACTTTTTTATCATAAATATGTATATGAAGACAGAGAGAGAGAGAGAGCATCTTAAACATTTTTACTTCCCCTTCCCCTCTCTTTGGTTCTTTAGAGGAAGCCCATTTGAAATTGGAGAAGGAAGAACTGCAAAGGCTTGAAGAACAGCGGACTCAGAAAGAAAAATGGCAACAACTTGAAAAAAAGGTAAATAAACCCTAGCACTCTAATCAAGGAAAATTTAAGAAAACCTGGCTGTCAGCTGCCTGCTGTGCACTGTTCTCAGCTCATAACTACCAATGACATTTAGTCCTCTGTGCACTTGCTAGATGGAGTAGAATGAGGAACATTATTACCCTCGTCTCACAGATAAGGACACTGAGGCAGAGAGAAAGTCAGCGGCTGAGAAGTGGCAGAGGCAGGACCGAGCTCGAAGCAGACTTGCTTTTCAGTGTGTGTTACCACAGTAGGTCTCACTAGATAGCCCAGGCTGGTCTCGAACTCGCCACAAATCCTCCTGCCTGGCTTCTCAATTATTAAAAACTACTAGTTTGATTGGATAAGTGAATGGCTGTGATTTTTTTGATAATGCATAATAAAACACATCTACATTTAGAGGTTAAATAATTCAGTGACTAAAATTTTCCCAAGCAATGTATGTAACTGCAAAATTGTCCACAAAGGTGTCATTTCTTAAGACCATTGTCCTTGGATATGCAGACGTGCTCTGTGTATATTTGCTATTCTAACATGCTGCACAGTGAAAGGATATGTACAGTACTTAGCGTTAAGTATTCGTAAAATTATAATGCTTACCTCTTCTTCGGGTCTCTGTTACTGAATCTGGCTTCTCCCCTCACTGTCCCAGCCTCCAAACCAGCACAGGTTAGACGTGCTGCCTCAACTGTGCTGAGGCACGAAAAGTTTCCACCATCTTGTGCAATTAGTGCAAAATTTGCACTGTGAAACAGACAAATGGTGTCCTCATATTATTACAAAAACAGATTCAGCGTCAACAGATTGCAAAGGAGTTTGGGGGACCCACGGAAAGTCTGAAGATCACATTTTAGAAACCACTGTTTCAGATGAAATGTCTTGGAAATAACCATTGTATGCAAACCAAGTATTCATTGTGAAGTTGTGTAAAAATAAACTTTTGTTGCTAGCTCGTGGGACAGAAAGCTGAGATGAAAGAACAGATCAATTTCTGTGTCCCTGTGAAATAGGATCTACAAAGGAGACCTGAAGAACTTGAGGAACTTTATTCATTAGAAGGATGTTTTCCTGAAGCAGAGAGACGGAAACAAGATATTAGATCACTTTCTCAGGTAAGTCCGATTTCTTTTTTGAGCTAATCTTTCTGTGAAGAGGACATTGTATCCCGAGACCCATTTTGATCCTGAGAAATTTAAATTTATCCATCTCACCTGACAAATGTAGTACCTATTGCAAAGTAAGTTGATACAATGTTGCACAAAGCTGTCTGTCAGCCGTAATGTGCTGGAAATACTTATGTCCCTTGACTTTGAGTTGCTGGGACTCTGCAAAGGCGTGGCTTGTTTCATTGTCTATCACGTGCTCGCACTTTACAGATCCTGCATTTTTCACAAATTGAAGGATTGTGGACACCTGTGCCATGCAACTCTCCGGGTAGCATTTTTTAAAGTTTTATTTTATTTTTTATTTATTTAAAGAGAAAAAAAAAACAGGAAAAAGGTAGAAATATTCAGAATTTCAAGAAAAGAAGATAAATAGTAAGAAATCACTAGTTGATACATTACATATTATTCTTTCAGAAATAGTTATTCAAGTTACAGAATTAAAGCACACAAAGTAGACACTAAAGCAATGAGAGTACAAACAGATCTGTTCAGGAATCCAACAAGAACCTAGAAATATGGTCATCAATCCCACACATCTAAACATACATGCAGCTATATCTTTTATAGCACTTCCTATTTCCTCTTTTTTTTACAGTAGCAATTATACATTTTTAAAATTTTATTTCGAGAAAAAAAAATAAAACAGAAAAAAGATAGCAACAATACAGAATTCTAAAAGAAAGAAAGAAAAAGGAAAATGAGAAAAAGCCCCACTAAGAAATCAGTAATTTATAAATTACGTACTGTCATCGTGGATGTAGTTGTTCAAGTTACAAAGTTAAAGGGTACATAGTAAATATTCAAACAGTCAGACTACAAACAGTTCTGCTCAAAGATCCAACAAAGATTCAGCAATATGGTCATCTATTTTACACACTCAAACATACATGCAGTTATATCCCTTAGAGCACTTTCTTTTCCTCTCTTTTTTACAATAGCAATTACACACTTTGGTTTTATTACACTTGTAGTTCTTATTTATTTTTTACACTAGAGACACAATATGATATTTATAAATATGATTCTTATTAATTTCACTAATGAGGATAGTCTCAGGTTGTCTCCATTTGCCTATGAAGGCCTCAAGGTCATCCTTTTTATAGCTGAGTAATATTCCATTGTATAAAAATTCCAGGCAGCATTTTTTTTAAAAAACACATATGTTCCCTTTGTGTATGATAATTCTCAAAATACTTCAAACTGTTTCATTATCATTCCTTATATCTGTTAGGGCGATGTGTGATCAGTGCTCTGTATTGTTACTATTGTAATCATTTGGAGCTGAACAAATTGTACCCATCTGAGATTGTGCACTGAGTCAGTAACTGTGTGATCGGTTACTGATCTGCTCACCTCCAAAGTGCCTCCTATCCCCTTGGGCCTCATTCCCTGCCACACAGCAGTACTGAAATGAGGCCAGTTAAGAACCATATGATGGCATCTGAGTGCTCCAGTAAAAGGAGGGCTGTAGGCACCTTTCTTCAAATCATCAGCTAGAAATGATCAAGCTTAGTGAACATTACAGCTTGTGTCATCCCAAAGCCTCATGCTGGCAGAAGTGAAGCTTTTCAGAGTTGCCTGGATCAGGAATGTGTGACTATGAATTAAAGGTGTGTGAAAAGTAAATTAGCCCACTGATTGGTTTAGCTTGGTTCTTGGTGAGGATAATGGGAAGGCCCACCCCAGGAGCAGGAGCGGGAGGGGGAGGGAGAGGGGGAGGGAGAGGGGGAGGGGAGGGGGAGCAGGAGGGAGAGAGGTGGGAGGAGGAGGTTGGAGCAGGGAGGAGGAGGAAGGAGGAGGAGGAGAAAGGCTGCTGCTTCCTCCTGGTCATGCCCTTCTACCATGTTGCCCTGCCACCCTGCCACCCTGCCATGGAGCTAGTTGACCATGGACTGACACCTCTACAAACATGTGAGCTGAAATCAAACTTTCTTCCTTTAACTTGCAGGCATCTGCCCCACAGCTGGCCTTCATTTTCTTACAGGTATCTGCCTATATGTTACTGGCTTGAGTTCTCAGAACATTCCCTGAGCTTGGGAACAATGAGATCTGTGGGCTGTTTTGTCCTTTGCTGGAATAAATTCTGCTAGACCCGAGAGTATGTCAAAGGGAACTGTCCCTTTGGCATAGTCATTTGGATCTGATGCAGAGCTTCCCTGACTGACCCTGGAAGCATTCCACAACCAGGCCTAGGTTCTGTCTGTCCCTGGACAGGGTGCCAGGAGGTTCCCAAAGAGCTGAGCTAAGGTCCCTAGCCCACCCCACCTGTAGAATAGAATGGCAGGTTCACTGACTCCCTGAAGAGGAAAATGGAGCCCAAGACGGCTGCAGAGTGGGTCAGGCTGTGGAGGAGGCCGAGGACCCGCGCAGCACCACCTGCCGGCGATCCCCTGTACTACCGGGAAAGAACTGTGGCTGTGTGCCGCCCTGCTGGACTGCCAGGCTGAGAAGGAAGGTCTCATCTGTCAGCCCTCAGACCTGTGGAATCAGAGTCTTTGAGTGATGCTCGCATCAAAGGGAATTTTTTTTTCAGTCTTTACATTTGCTATTTATGTGTACTTTACCTTTCTCAAGTGAGAATTATCATATGGTATTTAATCTCTTTCTCCAAATCCATTTTATTTCAAGAAGAAAAAGAAGAAAACTAAATTTCAAAACATGTCAATCGGGGGGGGCAACAATGGTACATACAATACGCATTGACATCCCCAAATCATTCACCCAAAGCACAGGGCATCTGCATTCAATTGTCCGAACAATACCGGCACAAATCAAAGAAAGAAAATTTTCAGCGTGCATTAGTATGAGAGTTGGGGTGGGCTTATTAGGCAGATATTTTATTACACACTCAGAAATGGGGTGCAGGCCTGGGAAGGCGAGAAGAGGTGTGCTTTTTTTTTTTTTGGTACCAGGAGTCGAACTCACAACCTCACACTTGCCAGGCAGACACTTATAGCGCTGCGCTAAACCCCTAGCTGTCTTTTTTTTTTTTAAATATACACTCTTTTGGGTCTGAATTCATTAGTAAGATTAGCAGAAAATTTAAGACAGTTACTCTCTTAAATATTGAAAAGCTGTTACATAAAATGTATTCTTTTCTAAGATTATCCGATGAGAAAAACAAAGTCTGAGTTTCTTTGTTATTAAAATACATTATGTACTACAGCTTGGAACTGGAATATTGATGCGTTTCTGGTGTCGGAAATTTCTGGCTTTTGATAACCTACAGTTTTGGTCTTGATATGGAAGGTGAGGGAAGGTTTCAGGTTACTTACAGGTAAAAGGGTGGAAGTCTGGGGTCTGGGTGCGGTGAGTGGAAGAGGATGGTCACCTGCAGTAAGATTACCTTTAGGTGAAAAGGTGGTGTATTTACAGGTGGAAGAGAACTGTTCGCAAGTAAAAAGGGAGTGGTTGAAGCATTTGTAGGAGAAATGGATTTACACAGGCTTATTGTGTTCTGGGAGAAGAGAAAAAAAAATAAGCTGGACTCCTATCTGTGTGTGTTGCTAGGGATCAAAGCCACAGTCTTGTGCGTATGCAAAGAAAGAGCTCTGTCACTGAGCCGCATCCCCAGCCTAGGGACTTGTGTTTTGAACCTGCAGTTTTCATTTTGATTTTGTCTTCTTGAGACAGAGTGTATATACCTCAGGCTGACCTTGAGCTCCCTGAGACCCTCCTGCCTCAGCCTCCCAGTGCTGAGATTGCAGGCATGTACCATTAGACCCAGCTCATTTCTAATATTATTTTTGCCTTTTTATTTATTTATTTTTTTTTGGCCTAGATTTTAATGCTACCCTACCTCAGTACTGAGGGCTGGTTAGTGCTGTGAGAAGGTGATACGAGCTGTTTGGGGTTCATGATGGCTGCTCGGGCCAGTCAGAAGTGAGCCTACTGTAGGACTCCTCCGTTTGGAGCCCTAGCCAATTGCATGAATAAGAGTTCCCAGAAATTGTATTTATTTCTAGAGAAAAAGGAGAACCTTACTAAGAAATTTGGATTATAATATTCACAGTGAGGAAGTTTTAACTCAGATAGTATTGCTTGGTTGTAGGCAAGATATATTATAGAAGAAAAGATTTTTTTAAAAAAACAAAACTCATAGAAACCTGTTTTACCTGGTATCAGACTGAACGCAGGGGGTGTGATAGTTGAGCTATTAGGCCAGTGGGCTGTGCTTTTTAAACTTACCTTTATGCCTTGATTAAAACACTCAAGCTTAGAATAATAAACTGTCCCTGTCTTCAGTGGAAGATGTTTGGTGTGCCCCTAGGTGTGGGGGTGCTACACTGAATTCAGTAACTTATTTTAAAGAACAAGGGCTGAGTTGTGAAGATGCCCATTTGTTCCCTTTGAGTGAACCTTAGAATAGAAGATGGATTGTAACAAGGCTGGCGTGCGTATGACGGAATTCCCTCTTCTTGATGAGAGCTAATTTTTAGAGGGATTGGTAACAGCTGAGTTCCTCTGTGGGCTTAGAGGGAGTCCTACACTACAGTGACACATTTTGGGGTGGTGTTTGTGAGACAGGAGATCAGGGCGTGGCAAAACTGGCTGGGGAAGTAGGCGTGACCTGTTAATTACAAATTCCAGGACACACTGGCAGAGCGGTTCTCAGACCACTGTGTGTGGACTTCTCTGGGGAACTTCAGCCAGTTTCTGGAAGGCTGGCCCAGACCTGAGGTCAGTCCAAGGCCTGGGGTACAAAAAGAACAGAACACACCAGAGTTTCTGTCGCTATGTTCGTTTTTACGTGGTGGCCCATCCTCACACTGCGGGGTGTGCTTTTTTTGCTACTTGGCCCAAACTTACTGTGCAAAGCCTGTTACTTTTTCTACCTTTAATAAAACTTTGTTACTGTTTGCACTTGTCTTGACCAGTTCTTTGCTCAGGAAAGAAAAAAATTTAGAGCCTAGGATACTCCAGGACCTCCAAACCCAGTAACATTTGCTGCATTATTGCAAACAAATAAATCAGGTGAATATAAAAGTGGGATGAAAGTTTGGGAATGAACTTGTCATAGTTCCAGAAATCACCACAGGGGCTTGTCTTGGAATCATGCTGCGGGTTAAGTGGTAGACATGTCCAAGTCATTTTTGAAGTAAAACACTGAAACTTGCTTTTCTACTGTTACATCGTTATGTATTAGAGGAGAATAGTCTGAATATAAATCTGATTTGACCAGTGGGATACTTCCCAGTTACTTTTTTCTCTTTCTTTCTTTCTTTTTTTTTTTTTTTACAACTTTGCTATGCAATCCAGACTAGCCTCAAACTTGCTGCAATTCTCCTGCCTCAACCTCTTGAGTGCTGGAATTACAGGCATGTATCACCATGTTTGGCTTTTCCCAGTTATCTTAAGGTTTGGGGTGGTGTTTCCAGATTCTGGGATTCTATAGACTCTTCCCAGAATCTTAGTGTCCTGAACAAAGAATTGCATGAGATGTGCAAAAATGGTAGCAAGGTTTTATGCTTATTAGAGGTCAAAAAAGAAGTATGCTTTGTAGAATGAAAACAGGCTACTGGAAAAACTCCTAGTGGCCATGATGTTAAAAGCTTCCCTCATCCTTCAGACTGACATCAGATATAGGCCATCCTAAAAAAGACCTGGTTGATTTTATGCCAGAAGAATTGAAGATAATGCTTTCTGGTTGATCCCAGTTACAGGGCTTAGGAACTGTGTTCTGCACAGATGTCATGGAAATCTGTGAATGACAGGTCACATCCATTTGGTCAGCTAGTTGGCCTTGCCCTAATCTCCTGCCTCAATAGGATACTAGAAGTTATTGTGATAATAGATGTTCATTATTTTTGTTGACAAAATGTAGAATGTGTCTTGTCTAATTGGAAACCATTGAGTAATGAAAACATTGGTTGAGATTAATAATCATTTACCAAATATTTGACCATGTATAGATAAGATATTTTAGTAGGGTGAGGGATATAAGGGCAAACAAGGTAGATGTAGTTTTCTCATTGAGTGTCATAAGAAAAATAGATGAATATACTTACAAGTAGAAAAATTAGTAATCATGTCAAGTATGCTGAAGAAAAAGATGATTGCCTGCTCACTGGTGTTTGCATGTTTGCAATCTGGGTAGATGAATTGAACTGCTAGTGTTGGATATCTTTTGTTGACTTTAGTACTAACAATAGTGCTGGTCTCAACCTGATAGTTCTGCTAATGAACTATATGGTATAGAAAAGCTAGGTATCTTTGGATGGTTAGAAATGAAAAGCATTATGGGATGTTTCTAAAAATTTTACTCATCTACAAAATGCTGGTCTAAAATGGTTCAGAATTGCTTACTTCCTTAAGTTTTTACTAGAAATTAAAGCTACTAAGAGTTAAGCCTCAACCTAAGGTAATTATTAGAATAATTCTTTATATAAGCAAACTGTTTTGGATGAATGAAGGTATAAGACTGTGGTGGCAAAACTACAGCATGCCTTCCTTGGCCAGCTGTTTGAAAGCCCTAAAAGGTTCACCGTCACTGGATAGGGTATTAGATTTTTTTTTTAAATGCATGCATTTGTGAAGGATGACTTGTATGAGCTGGACATGGTGCTACCTGCCTGTCATTCCAGTATTTTGGGAGGCTGGAGCAGGAGGATTGCAAGTTCAAGCCCAGCCTGGCCGACATGGTGACTTGGTGAAACCCTGCCTTAAAAATATAGAAAAGGGTTGGGAATGTGGCCTAAAGTGAAACTCCTGGGTTTTATCCCTAATACTGTGCCCAAAAGAAGTGGGGGGGGGTGAGAATTTTGTTAAACTAGGTAAAACTAAAATGTAATTATTTGTTATTTTAAGAATTGTACATTAGTATCTAAAGTATGCAAAACTTGAATTTTATGCTCTGTGTTAAAGCAACAGACTTTTCTTGGGGAATTGTTCTGTTCTTGATAGAAAATAGACTTTTGTTACATCTTTTGATTATTTAGGAATTGAGTCTTCCCAATTGAATAGCTGATATTTTTTTCCTATGGCTGTTTGGTTTTCTGTATTGCCTCTGTTTTGTCATTTTGTTAAATGAAGGGCTATCTTCTCAGTGACTTGTGATCTTACTGCAATCAAGAATTTGAAATATTTAATATTTTTTGATAAATTTCTTCCAAACCATGTACTAGTTTGACTTTTAACTAACTTTTCAGTTTCAGGGTCATTTCATGATTGCACGGCATCAATGCAGTACAAAATTCAATTCTTGAATGAAAATTCTAATTAGTTAATTAAAGAGTCATTTTCTCAGACATTAAATTTCAAAATACTTCCTCAGTATTAAACATACAAGCTGCTTTACATAACAAGTAACTGTTTCCTTTGAAGAAAATGTTATGTAATTACCTACATTGATGGCTCACTGGAGGGACATATCAGACTGACACTTGTGAGATGACCTTTCTAACTGAATGCACATACGACATAGCTTGTAATTACTTCATCCTTTTATGTTTTATTTTTTCCCATTTAAGACTTGGATGTGCTGGGACAAAGTTAGCTTCATGGTCAAGCTACTTCTTTTTTATTTATTTTATTTTATTTTATTTCTGAAGGTTGTAAAAATATAACAGAACAAGACAGAACAAAACCCATTGAGACAGTGCAGTGAAACTGGTACAGAACTTCACATCAGGATACTGGGATGGATAGTAGTAATAGGTACTATAGTATATCTCATTATCTTCACAATAGTTGTCCAATTAGGTATATTGAAATTGAACCAAAAACAGAACATTATAAAACCAGTTGAAGGAGAGTATTGAATAGAGCAAAACAATCTTAACAAAACATAACAGTAAAAACAACCTTTGGTTTCAAACAGAAGACAGAAGGAAATCCCCATACTTGTCACATTGCATATGGGCATCCAGGAGATGCTCAGACCCCTGTCCCCAGTTGCTGGGGGGTGGGGGTTGGCTCACAGGAGTGATTCTTCTCCTGGCTCATGCCAGGGGTGCTTACCAAGAGGGCGGGCAAATTGCCTTTTTGTGCTGCTGCCTAAGTTCCTCCCAGGTTGGATCTCTGGAGCCGCTGGTTGTCCTCCCGGCCCACGCCAGGGGCGCTTACCAAGAGCGGTCAAACTCTTTCAAGTTTTGGAATTCTAATTGTAGGTCTAACATTTTACCAAATATCGTGACTAAGAAATAGCTAAGTCTTAAACCCTGGAAAAATACATAAAAATGTAAATCATCTAGACACTTTTATTCCATTATATTTCATAATTTTATACATCATAAAGTTAATAGAAATCAAACGCATTCATATTATCACTTATTCCTTTAGGCAGTCTGAACCAATGTACATGATTTTTCTCCTATATTAAAGGCTTCCATTTATTTTTATGAGTGTATTTTTGAGCATGTCACATACTTTTTTTCAAACCATATCTAAATATCTTCAGTTCCATTCTTTATCCAAGGCAGATTTTACAATTATCAAACAACTTGTTTGCTCATTAGTATAGTACCATATATGGCTCTTAGCATTTGGAGCTAAAGGGTGCCCTTCTTTCATGCTAGATTGTTAAATACAACTTGCTTATAATGTGGCAGAAGATTGCAGTATGTAATAATTTTAAGTAAAGAGTGAATGGATTGGGGTCAGAGATTTAGCTCAGCGGCATAAGCACCAGCCTAGCAAGCATGAGGTATGAGTTCAATCCCCATTACAAAAAAAAAAAAAAAAAGTGAATGGATCATTACAACTGTAATCATTGCCTACAAAATAACAGAAGGAGTCCCATTAAGATGCCAGTTGCACAAGCAGATAGTAATAATTTTAAAAATAGGTATTAGTTCAAGTGTTGGCTTTGCAGATAAGCTGTATGATTACATGGAAAAACAAAGCAAAAACCAACTCACATCTTTTAGAAACAAAAGTGTGAGCTTTTATTTGATCGAAGCTTGAAGATTGGAAATAACTTATGGGAAAAATCGGTTATTATTTGGCTTATATTAAGTTATTGGCTTATGTCATAAATTGTTTTGTCTAAATTTGGGAAGCTGAGTTCTGAGAATGCAGATTTTGAAAAAGATCATCAGTGCGAAGCTTCACACTTTTATTCCACAGTGGAAGCACTATATTCAGTGTGACGGGAGTCCCGATCCTTCCATACCCCAAGAGATGAATACTTTCATTAGCTTGTGGAAAGAAGAAACGAATGAGACCTTCGAGACAGTGATGGAGAAGAGTAAACTGGTGCTCCAGGTAAGCATTCAAGTATGCCTGGTAATATAAACTAAATTACAAAGAGCCTTATATTTCAAAAACAAAAATTATTAAATTAAATTAAATATATTGAATTTTAAAAACATTTTTAAAAAATTTAAAAATTAAAAAAAGAAAATTAAATTTAAAAAATTAAATATATTGTCAATTCATAACACTACCTATTGCTTCTGAATGCTTGACTCTACAGACTTTTTTATTTTTATATAGAGAAATCTTTTTTATTTTTCATTTTACAACAGCTAATCTCTTTCTGCCTTAGTCAACACAACACAAGTATGAAATATTTATTTCTCTGTGTAATTGAAGCAAAAAATAAGAAAATGTGTTTGGTTCCTCTTCACTTTAGTAAAGTGGAAACAAATGGACCACAGATGAATGTGAGGTTGAGTTGGTAGAATTTACCAGAACATAATATGGAAACAAAGAGGTAGAAAATATGAAGGAGTAGTTAACAGACACACGTGATAGAATAAGAAGGATTAGAAGTGCATGGAAAATACTAGATGAAAATATAAACAGTAGAGATAATACTTAAAGAGACAATGGCAGAAAATTTTTTTGGAACTGAAAGCTATGAATCCTCAAATTCCAAGAGACCATATTATTATTATTATTATTATTATTATTATTCCTGCAGTACTTCTTTTTTTTTGTTTGTTTGTTTTATTTAAAGAGAAAAAGACAGGAAAAAGGTAGAAATATTATAGAATTTCAAGAAAAGAAGACAAACAGTAAGAAATCACTAATGATAAATTACATATTGTTCTCTTAGAAATAGTTATTCAAGTTACAAAATTAAAGCACACAAAGTGGACACTCAAGCAGTGAGAGTACAAACAGATCTGTTCAACAGTCTAACAAGAACATAGAAATATGGTTATCAATCCCACACACCTAAACATACATGCAGCTATATCTTTTGTAGCACTTCCTATTTCCTCTTTTTTTACAATAGCAATTATACATTTTTAAAATTTTATTTAAAGAGAAGGAAAAAAAGCAAAACAGAAAAAAGGGTAGCAAAAATACAGAATTCTAAAAGAAAGAAAGAAAAAAGAAAATGAGAAAAAGCCCCACTAAGAAATCAGTAATTTATAAATTACATACTGTCATCCTGGATGTAATTGCTTAAGTTACAAAGTTAAAGGGTACATAGTAAATATTCAAACAGACTACAAACAGTTCTGCTCAAAGATCCAACAAAGATTCAGCAATATGGTCATCTATTTTACACACTCAAACATAACTGCAGTTATATCCCTTAGAGCACTTCCTTTTCCTCTCTTTTTTACAATAGCAATTACACATTTTGGTTTTATTACACTTGTAGTTCTTATTTACTTTTTACACTAGAGACATAATATGATATTTATAAATATAATTCTTATTTATTTCGCTAATGAGGATAGTCTCAAGTTGTCTCCATTTGCCTATGAAGGCCTCAAGATCATCCTTTTTTATAGCTGAGTAATATTCCATTGTATACAAATGCCACACCTTTTTCATCCACTCTGCAGTTGATGGGCATCTTGGTTGTTTCCAGGATTTAGCTGTCACAAATTGTGCAGCTATGAACATGGGTGCACATATATCACTGTGATATGAACTTTTCAGTTCTTTGGGGAAAATACCAGGAGTGGGATAGCTGGATTGAATGGGGCTTCCAATCCTAGTCTTCTGAGAATTCTCCATGTGGATTTCCATAATGGTTGCCCCAGTCTACATTCCCACCAACAGTGGAGCAGTGTTCCTTTTTCCCCACAGACTCGCCAACATTTGTTATCGGTTGATTTCTTGATGGCAGCTATTCTTTCCGGAGTAAGGTAGAATCTCAATGCTGTTTTAATTTGCATTTCTCGAATGACCAGTGATGGTGAACATTTCTTCATGTATTTATTTGCCATTTGTATATCTTTTTCTGAGAACTGTGTGTTCATCTCAGATGCCCATTTTTGGAGAGGGTCTTTGAATTTGGGGGGCTTGATGTTTTTCAATTCTTTATATGTTCTGGACACAAGTCCTTTGTCTGAGGGGTTGCTGGCTAAAATTGTTTCCCACACTGTGGGTTTTCTTTTCACTCTGTTGGTGATTTCCTTTGAAGTGCAGAAACTTTTCAATAATATGAGATCCCATTTGTTGATTCTTTGAAGTGTTTCCTGTGCAGTTTGCATTTTGTTCATGAATTCTCTGCCTACCTCTATGTCCCCAAGACTTCTACCTACCTTGTCTTCCATTAGATTTAGTGTTTCTGTTTTAATATTGAGGTCTTTTAGACTTTGATCCATTTAGACTTTAGTTTTGTGCATGGTGATATGCATGGATCTAGTTTCAGTCTTCAGCATGTAGAGAGCCAATTTTTCCAACACCATTTATTAAAGAGACTATCCTTCTTCCCGTGGACATATTTAGCCCCTTTGTCAAATATCAGGTGGCTGAGTGTCTTTGTAGTTGTGCTTGCATCTTCTAATCTGTTCCATTGATCCTCAGGTCCATTTCTTTGCCAGTACCAAGCTGATTTTATCACTGTGGCTTTATAGTACTGTTTCAAGTCAGGAATTGAGATGCCTCCTGCCTTGCTTTTGTTGCCCAGAATTGCCTTTGCTATTCTAGGTTTCTTCTGTTTCCAAATGAATTTTAGGAGTGTTTTCTCTAGATCTGTGAGGTATGTCAATGGTATTTTGATTGGGATTGTGTTAAATCTGTATAACAGTTTTGGGAGTATAGCCATTTTCACAATGTTGGTTCTTCCTAACCAAGAGCAAGGAATGTCCTTCCATTTTCGAACATCCTCTTTAATCTCCTTTTTCAGCATAGTATAATTTTCAGCATATACATTTTTAGTTAGGTTGATTCCTAAGTATTTCATTTTTTTACATGTTATTGTAAAGGGCGCTATTTCCATAATTTCTCTCTCAGTGAGTTTTTTGTTTGTGTACAGGAATGCTATGGATTTTTGAGCATTGACTTTGTATCCAGCTACACTACTGAACTTGTTTATTACCTCTAGCAGTTTTTTAATGGAGTTTTTTGGGTCTTCTATAAAAAGTATCATGTCATCTGCAAATAGTGATAATTTAACTTCTTCCTTTCCTATCTTTACTCCTTTAATTTCTCTCTCTTGTCTGATTGCCCTGGCTAGTGTTTCAGGAACTATATTGAAAAGGAGTGGTGAGAGTGGACATCTTTGTCTTGTTCCTGATTTTAAAGTGAAAGCTTTCAGTTTTTGTCCATTTCATATAATGTTGGCTGTTGGTTTGTCATAGATGGCCTTTATAAGGTTGAGGTAGATGCTGTGTATTCCAAGTTTCTGAAGGGTTTTTATCATGAACATGTGTTGGACTTTGTCGAAAGCTTTTTCTGCATCTATTGAGATGACCATGTGGTTTTTGTTTTTGGCTCTGTTGATGTGGTGTGTTACATTTATTGGTTTGTGTATGTTAAACCATCCCTGCATTCCTGAAATGAACCCCACTTGGTCATGATGTATAACCTTGATGATTTGCTGCATTCTATTTGCCAGTATTTTGTTGAGAATCTTTGCATCAATGTTCATTAGTGAGATTGGCCTATAGTTGTCTTTTTTGGTTGGATCTTTTTCTGGTTTTGGTATCAGAGTAATACTTGCCTCCAGGAGTGATTTAGGGAGGATTGCTTTTTTCTCAATTTCACTGAAGAGTTTAAGGAGTACTGGCATCAAATCTTCTCTAAATTTCTTGTAGAATTCATCAGGACCTGGGCTTTTCTTTGTTGGTAATTACATTTTCAATTTCAATAGCTGATACTGGGTTGTTCAAAATTGCTATATCTTCTTGGTTGAGCTTTGGTAGTTCATATGTTTCTAGAAATCTGTCCATTTCCTCTGTGTTTTCCACTTTATGTGAGTAGAGATTTTCAAAGTAGGTATTCCTGATCTTTTGGACTTCCATGGGATCTGTAGTAATTTCTCTCTTTTCAGTTCTTATTGCATGAATTTGGGTTTTTTTCTTTCTTTCTCTTGATAAGGTTAGTTAGGAGTCTGTCAATTTTGTTTATTCTCTCAAAAAACCAGCTTTTTGATTCATTAATTCTTTATATTGTTTTTTTAGTTTCAATTGCATTGATTTCTGCTCTAATCTTTACAATTTCCTCTCTTCTATGACCTTTCGGTTTAGCTTGCTCTTCTTTTTCTAGAAGCCTGAGACGGAGCATTAGGTTGTTTATTTGTGCTCATTCTGTTTTCTTGATATGACAATTTATTGCTATATATTTCCCTCTTAAGACTGCTTTCATTGCATCCCACAGATTACAGTATGTTGTTTCCATATTTCATTGAATTGTAAGTATTGCTTTATTTCCTCTTTAATTTTATCTGTAGCGCATTGGTTGTTCAGAGGCTGTTATTTAATTTCCATGTATTTATGCAGGTTTTACAATTTCTTTTGCCATTAATTTCCAGTTTCAGTGCACTATGGTCAGATATTATGCATGGGATGATTTCAATACCTTTACATTTACTTAAGAATGTTTTATGGGTTAATATATGGCCTATTTTGGAGAATGTCCCATGTGCAGCTGAGAAGAATGTGTAATCTGATGTGGTTGGGTGGAACACTCTGTAAACATCTACTAAGTCTAATTGCTCACAGGTATGATTCAGTTCTGTTATTTCTTTGCTGACTTTTTGTCTAGTTGATCTATCTCTTTGTGACAATGGGCTGTTAAGATCTCCTGTTATAATTGTGTTCTGTGTATTTGGTTTTTCATGTCCATTAGTATCTGTCTTATATAGTTGGGTCCTCCTGTATTTGGTGCATATATTTATAATTGTTAGTTCCTTCTCTTGAATTTTCCACTAATGAGTATGTAGTGACTTTCTCTACCTCTTTTAATCATTTTAGGTTTGAAGTTCATGTTGTCTGCAAATAGAATAGCTACCCCTGCTTTTTTCTGGGTTCCTGTTGCATGGAATACTGTTTTCCATCCTTTGACTTTTAATCTATGAGTTTCCTTTTGGGTCAGATGTGTTTCTTGTATACAGCATATTGTGGGATCCTGTTTCTTGATCCATTCTATCAATCTATTTCTTTTTATAGGTGAATTGAGGCCATTTATATTTATGGATATCACTGATATGTACTGGCTCCACTTTGCCATGTTATGTTCCAGTTATTTCTTTCTGCTTTTCCTCTTATTTAATTGCTTATCCTACCTGGTGGTTTCTTTCTGTTGTTGTTTTGGGGATTGTGGTCATTTTTGTCTCTGTCTAGTATGTCCTTCAGTACTCTTTCTAGGGTTGGTTTGGTGGACATGAATTTCTTCAGTTGTTCTTTGTCATGGAAGTATCTTGTTTCTCCATTAAATTTGAATGAAAGTTTTGCTGGGTGCATCAGTCTGGGTTGAAGGTTGTTTTCTTTCAGGGCTGGAAATACCTCACTCCAAGCTCTTCTTGACTTGAGGGTTTGTGCTGAAAAGTCTGCTGTGATTCTAATGGGCTTTCCTTGATAGGTGAGTTGTGTCTTTTCTCTGACAGCTTTTAGTATTCTGTTTTTATGCTGTATGTCTGAGATCTTAATTATTATGTGTCTGGGTGTGGATTTATGTTGATTGTGACTATTTGGTGTTCTATATGCCTCACTTTGCATGCATATCAGATTCTTTCCCCATGTTTGGGAAATTTTCTGTTATTATTTCTGTAAATATTTTACATATGTCATTTGCCTGGACTCCTGTATCTTTGCTAATGCCCATTGTTCTTATATTGTTGCTCTTGGCATCATCATGAAGCTTCTGGATTGTCATTTCATGCTGCTTTGTTATTTTTTAAAGTTCTATCATTCCCTGATCATTAAATGTGATCCTGTCCTCAGGGTCTGAAATCCTATCCTCAGCTTCCTTTAGGCAGTTTTGCATGCTTTCAGTAGAATTTTTTGTTTCTTGGATGTCTCTTTGAGTTTGTTTCATGAATTCTCCTTGTTTTCTATATTGCTTATTCAAAGTTTTAATCAGTGTCCCATGCTCATGTACTTTTTTTTCTAGTTCTTCTTTAGCTGCATTCAACAACTCCTTTACTAAAGTTGTTATTTCTATCTTTACATGGGAGAGTACTTCTAATTTGATTTCCTCTATAGCCTGATGCAATTGTTTTTTTATTTCACTCGCTATCTTTTCAGAGATTCCCAGTGTGTTACTTTTGGGGTCCTCTATTTCAATGTCTCCTATTCTTGTTTCTGGTGAACTCTATGTTTGAGACTGCATTTTGCTTTTTCGTTTTGTCATTTTCACTCTGCCTGATGTTTTCTATGTGTAGGAGGGGATGACACACACTCTTTTGAGACACACCAAAGTCTTACAGTTAGTTGGAGGGGGTTTTACTACTGGCCCTGTACACCTCTATTTTAGGGGCATACATACCACACTGATACAGTTAATCTGCTGTAGTCCAAGGTTCACTGCCTGGGAGCAAAGTTCCAAATTTTTTCACACTAACTGGAGGCTGCTGAGGTCTTCTGATATTCCCGGTGGCAGGGCGGGCCCATGGTGGAGGTTCCAGGCAGCTTATCCCTGATGCGGGCTTCTGCTAAGTTCCTGGTGGCAGGGAGGGCCCATGGGGGAGGTTCCAGGCAGCTTACCCCTGTTGGAGGCTTCTGCTAAGTTGCTGGTGGCAGGGTGGGTCCACGTCCTGCAGTACTTCTAACAACAAAAATTTGGGGTTTTCCCACAGCTCCCATAGGATACCACCTAGGTAACCTATAACCCAGTTCTGAAGTGACCCAGAGTTAGCACAGATTTCACAGTACAGAGAGACTACTTCAAGCAACCAGTTAGTCTTCCTGCAGCTTCTTCCTCAGATGAAGTACCTTGCTATAGTGGTTCTTAAAACATAGGTAAATGTTTACTTATGTCTACCAGCTTCTTATGAAGAATATTAAGCATGACACAAGTGGCCAGATGAAGAAATGCATAGGACAAGGTATGTGGGGAGAGCTGTGGAGCTGCCATGCCTTCTCTTTATATGGCTCCTTCTCAATAGCTCAGTGTGTTCAACAACCCCACAGCTCCCTAGCCCCACTGTTCAGGGGTTTTATAGAGATCCCATTATTAGGCATAATTTTTTTAAGTCATGGACCACTGCTAAATTGATCTCTAGCCTCTCTCCTCTCCCTCAAGGGAGCCTGAAATTTTCCAGCCCTGTAATTATCTTGTTTCTAGCCCCCATTCTCTAATATTTGCCACACTAGTCTAAACTTCAGTATGATTCAAAACAGTTTATTAGTAGAAATAAAGTTTCTCTCATTCCTGCCACTCAGAAAATTCCAAGGATTTTAGAATTTCTGTCCCGGAATCAGGGGCAGAAGCCAAATATGTTCCTTATGTCACATGTTAGGATCACTACCATTGAAGCCCACATTTCAACACACATTCTTGATTAGATACCAGAAGGAATTCACTGTTCCTGTTTCTGTTATTATCCTCTATTGCTTTTGTTCCACTGCTCGCAAAAGTTTTATGCTTCATGTCACTGCTGCTGTTGCTAACTTCTCCACGTTGCTCTAAGATGTTGTAGCCCCCAAATGTTAAGCTCATTCCACGTGTTGCCTGATTTGATATGGTCAGTGGGGTTTGAAATGTATTTAATCCATGAATAAATTCTGTGGCATGGCAATACTTCCCCCATGAGATCCTAGATAGACCACATATCATCTGTGTGAAGACCCCGAATCCCTTTTCTGCACATACCACCCTTACTTACATTCCCTCCATTGTGAAACCATTACCAGAGCTGGGCAGATGATGATGCCATGTTCCTAAACCTCCTGAACAGTGAGCTAAATAAACCTCTTTGCTTAATAAAACACCCAGCCTCAGGTATTATGCTGTAGCAACATAAAGTGGACTAACATATCCCTGTTATTTTATAGTCTTAAGTAATGACAAATTGTGACTCATCTATCAACTTGTTAATAGTAGCTCTGTTACAGAGGGGAAAATACTGTAAAGGAATCTTTGGAGGAAATACTTTATTTATGTGATCTTAAATTATAAAATAAATATAGAAAAGTATTTTTGCATGTTTTACTAAGCTGTTCCTCAATTCAAAAGTGATAGAACACCCTATTTTTCACTTTTTTGACTATCAATGTACTAATATAAATATTCTTTATTCTTGTTACAGTTAATTGAGAAATTGAAATTAATGTTATTGGAAACTCCGTTATGTAACTTGCAAGAGAAAAACATAACACAGTACGAAGGATCCATTTTACAGCTTCAAGAGCTCCTTCATCTTAAATTTAACATAGCCACAGAGATACTGCTCAGAGTATGTGTGACATTTTTATATTCCTTTTATGAGCACTAAGTGTTATACTGTTTATAACAGAATAATCCAGTATTGTTATAAAAGCAGTAAAATAATTACAGTACATGTATTGATACAGATTTAATAGCTGTTTTTTGTGGTTTTTTTTGGTACCAGAGATCGAACTCATGACTGCATGCTTGCAAGGCAGGTTCTTATGCCACTGAGATAAATCCCCAGCCCCGAGCTGTTAATATTTTTAATTAACATTTTTTATTAGTACATGTTTCACTATACATAATGATCACATTCACTATGGGGAATTTGTACCTGTACATAATGTGTCATAATTCTTTTTTCCCCATTCCTCTTTTCTCCTTTCAATCCTTTCCTTTCACACTTACAAAAGCCCTTTTCCATTATTCTCTGCAATTTGTTTTTTAAAATCCTTCTTCTCTTCCACTCCCCACTTCCCATTTGAACAGGTTGTTCCTATTTCCCAATATTGATCCTCTTTTCTCCTTATTTATACTTTGGGTTTCTCATACAAGAGAAACAATATGATATTTAAACTTCTGTGTCTGATTTATTTCACTTAAAGTTATGGTCTCAAGGTACATACATTTTCCTAAAAATGTCTCAAGTCATCCTTTGTAACAGAGTAATACTGCATTGTAAGTAAATATCACATTTTCTTCATTCATCTGTTGATGGGCATATGAGCTGATTGCAAGATTTAGCCACTGTAAAATTGTGTATGGATATGCGTGCAGCACTGTGGTGTGGTGACTTTAACTCTCTTCAGATATACCTAGAAGGAGAATAGCTGGGTCAAATGGAATCTCTAGTTTTAGTATTTTGAGGAATCTTCATATTGTTTTCTATAGTGGTTGTACCGATTTACACTCCCACCAACAGTGGAGAAGGGTTCCTTTTTCCACACAGCCTTGCCAGTGTTTGTTATTGGTTGATCTGTTAATGATAGCCATTCTTTCTGGAGTGCAATGGAATCTCAGTGTTTTAATTTGCATTTCTGAAGTGGCCAGCAATGTTGAACATTTTTTTTCAAGTATTTATTTACTGTGTGTACTTTATCTAAGAAGTATCTGTTCAATATGGACTGGGTCTTCAAATGGGGGGGTACTATAATTTTTATTTTGCAATCTTTATATATTCTGTATATTAGTCTTCTGTCTGAGGCAGCGATGGTGAGCCTTTTTAGAGTTTTCAGTGATAACATCCTGCTGTTCACCATCCCTGGTCTGAGGAACATCACTGGTCTGTCAGAAAATTTTCCCACTTTGTTGCTGGTTTCTTTTGCTGGGCAGAAGCTTTTTAATTTGATGTCATCCTAGTTGTTGATCCTTTGTAATATTTCCCGTGCAGTCATTAAGTCTGTCTATACCTATATCTTCAAGAGTTTTATCTATTCTATCTTCCAGCAGATTGTTTGAACATTTAGATCTTTGATCCATTTCAATTTTAGTTTAGTGCATGATGGGAGATATGGATCTAGGTTCAATCTTAAGCATGCAGAAAGCCAGTTTTCTCCAGCACCATTTATTAAAGATGCTATCTTGCTTCAGTAAAGGTGTTTGACCCCTTTGCCAAAGATAAGGTAGCTGATGGCACTTGGAGTTGTTTCTGGATTTTTCTATTGTATTCCACTGACCCTCACATCTGCTTTTTGACTAATATCATGCTGTAGATTTAATATTTTTAAAGAATAAAACATTTTCAATGTAACTAATCAGTTTTATATATATATTTCAAGATTTAATAAGTTCACTATAAAATAAATTCACAAGAACAATACTAGTCACTATACAGATCACTTAGTATAAAGTTACAATTAACTGGCACAATATTCTATTTTTCTATTATTTCATTTGAAGAGGCCTTTATTTGAGCATGAGATTAAAAGAATATACTATAAGTCCATATATTCTCCATCTAGACTTAATACATTTTTAGATTCTTGAGCTATTATTGATACATAAAAATCAATAAATTTTAAATGTCTTATTAATTACCTTATCTATATCCTTATTTTTCCTTGTACTACTTGAAAGTTGTTATTATATTTTGCAAATGGATAGCTCAACACTAATAAAATCCAATTATAAATTATTGTACCTAAGGAAATTAATAATATAATTCTAATGCTCATTCTACATTCAATCTACCAGTATAATATTTTTTTCACTGTTTTAAGTTCTTTTGGTCTAGAATACAGTCCTTTGTATCACCTGAGATTATTTTCTAATTTTGAAAAGTACCACAAAGAAGGCATACACTATCTTTTACCAACCTGATTGTTAGCGGTATTATTCATGTTATAAATTAAGTGTATTGTAGGAGAAAGTAAAGAAATATGAGTAGCAGTATTCAAGATAAGAGAAACAAAAGACAGTATTTTTCTGACCTTCATTTATATATTGTAACAAAATAGAGATATCAGCATGAGCCAGATTGTATTGCATAAAAAAGAACCAGGATGTCACTCAGTGGTATTTGACCAGCATGAAAAGCTTTGGATTTGATCCACAGAACCACACAATAGAGGAATAAATTGGGATAAATTGAGATAAATGGTTGATTCAAATCTGGAGCAGAACCAGTACAAGATGAGGGTGGATTGTCTTCTTGTGCTAGACTGCAAGCAAGAGGTCTGAGGTGAATGGAGTCCTGTGAGAGGGACACAGGGTAGGTTAAAGAGGTCCTACTGTCCAAATCTGGAATAATTTGAATATTAGAAAAAATGACTATAATCTGTAACATGTCAAGTTAATAAAAATCCACGAAGCTATAGTGATCCTCCAAAAAAGGAAGAGGAAAATGGGGTGGGGAAGAGCCATTTACAGAAGGGTGCTGTTGTACTTTGGGGTTTGCAAGGAAAACAATTTAACACAGGACATATAATTTATAGAATTATTTTATAATAGTCACCCAAAGAGTCAAACACAAGTACAGAAACTCTGTCCACACACTAAAGACCTCAAAGAATCCAGCTTAGGGTCTGGATGCCATGGCAATGTCCTGCATGAGTCCAGCTGAAGACTTAGAGTCCATGGCAATGTCACCCACGAGTCCAGCTGGAGGCTGGACAATGTCTCCTGCAAACCTGTTTCACAGATCTGCATTGGGAGGGCCCAAAGGTCAGCAGAGGAAACCAGAAAGTCTGTGCCAGCGGGGCAGAGGATCTGCGCCAATAGGTTGAGGGTTCTGCACTGCAGCCAGGAAGCGATGCTCAAAGTAAGGACCAGAGCTCCCCAAAGTGAACTATAGCCATTCTCAGCGACAACAAGGTCCTGAGCTCCTTTGATGATGAGAACAGTCAAGTTCATATAAAGAAAAAAGCTCAAGGACTGGGGATTTAGCTCAGTGGCATATGCTGCCTGGCAGGTGCAAGGTTGTGAGTTTGATCCGTGGTACAAAAAAAAAAAAGCTCAACAAGCTCTACCAGGGGAACCAATAGCACCACTGCTTCCTCTCCAGGTCTCCTTTTTATTTTGGAAACAGTCCTCAGGTGGGCCGTCCACACCCAGCACCACGCTGATTCAGTTCAGCCGGTGTTACAAGCTGACTGCCACTTGTTAACCTACCACCGATGCCATTTAATGTGGGAGGAAAGGTTAGAAAATCACTATTTTTTAATCCCCAAAGTAATCATTGAGTCAAATAAGAACCCTTGGTGTCTGCACGGATGACTAGGGAACAGTTGTTGAGGAACACATTATCCTAATAGTGGGCAAGTATTCCACCTCAGGTTACTTTGGAAACAAGTACCGTGCAGTGGGGAGCCATGGCAGTCAGCACCTCAACTCAGTGGCCCAGTCTGTTTCATTAGGGGTGGGTCATCAGCTGTCCCTGAGTGGGTGCAGTATGCAGAATACAAAACTTCCTGCTGAGAACTAATTTCTAGAGTGATGGATATGAAACTAGGCTAATCTTCATTTTAAAATTCTTAAGGACATCCTTAAGTTGAACATTTACTGTTAAATGTTAAGTATTAGACTAGCACAGCCAGACATGGGGGCAACATGCCTGCAATTCCTTGGGAGACTGAGACAAAAGGATTGCTCCATGTTCAAGGCTGACCGAGGCTACAAAGTGAGTTCAAGGCCAGCCCAGCCAGAATTGCATAGTGAAACCTTGTCTCAAAAAGTAAAAAAAAAAAAAAAGCAAAACACGTGATTCACCTGGATTCCATAAATGGGACATCCTCTTTCCAAAGTTGCATATTCTGAGAAAGGCTACTTCTTACAGTTTACATTTTAATGTACAGATAAAGTAGCCTGTACATAGCTATAGTGAAAAGCTATGATTCTGATGTTACAGTCAAAAAGGGTAATGTAACAGTAATGCACAGGTTCTACCTGGGAACATAGGAGTGACTTTTTTGTGTGATAGTGGTGGTGGTTACACTGGTTAATCTTGATTGTCAACCTGATTGGCTTAAGAGACACCTAGGAGATTAGTAAAGCACATTTCTGGGTGTGTCTGGCCAGATCATGGAGGAACTATATCTGGTCTCTGTGCTACTCCCAAATGCTCTTAGTTGAATATCTTTTCTTGCCACTTGAAGCCAGAAGACCATGGGTTAAAGTCTCTGAAACTATGAATCATATTAAACCTTTTGGCCTTTTAAGTTTTTTATAGCTAACATTTTGTTCCAGCAACGGAACAGAGACAAATATAGCCATGCTGGAGATCAAGCCAAGTGCTTACCATTTATCTATATTCCCCAGCCCTGTAGGAGCAAATGTAATCATTAGACATCTAAAGGCAAACTGAGTAGAAAGAAGAGTCAAATATATTTGCATCCTTTAGAGACTTTTTAAAAAAAGTCTATCACTTTGAGATTTATGTTTACCCAGTTGTTCTTTCAGTTAATGAAGGGGATCTAGTACATAAGTAATGAAATAACTTCCCCGTGTAGTATATTTTATAGGCTTTTGGCTCTTCATAATGTTTTCCTTTATTTTTTTCTCTTGTAGCAAGCTAGTTCTTTAGCAGATCTGGACACTGGAAATATGGAAAAAATCATTCAAGGTGAAAATATTACCCTGTATGTGTGGGCAAACCTCAAGAAGAACCCAAGGTACCCAGTGGGTGATAATTTCCCTGTAGATGTGGGCATGTGGGTCACACTATCTCTGGCAGGCACATGTGTATTGCATAACAGTGTGAGACACGGAAAAACCTATGTTGGGAAATCAGCCAACTGGGGTTTGAATGACATACCTGGCATTTACTTGCAACAAGTTATTTAGCCTTGCTGAGCATCAACCTATCACCTGTAACATAATGATTGTATTATTTGATTTAAAAGGAATGGTTTGAGGATTAAATATTAATACATGAAAAAGTTGCAGCATGGTGTCTACTGCAATTAACAGATATTTCCCTTCTCCTCCCCCACTTTAATCCTTTTTTTATTTCCTAGAAGTAGAAATGGCTATATGGCAATCTAGAGTTTTAAAAAAATTATAACAATGTTTGCGAACTCTTAAAAGTAATAGATGTTGTATAATTGTCTTCGAGATTTATGTGGTATTTCCACAACTGTTTTCAAGAAAGAAACATCTTTCTGAAGAATGATTATGGTGGCATATTCCCGATCACTTGGTTGCTGATTGATCTTAAACATTTCAAATTGTATTAGTATGGCAGTGAGTTTCACAGGACAACTAGCAGAATAAAAATTAGAAGCCTGAGGTTCTGGTCCCAGCTCTGAAAAGACTGTAATTTAACATAGGAAAAAAATACATATGAACTTCATTTTTTTTATTTAGTAAAGGAAGGAATAAAATATTTCCCCAAGTTCCATTTACTGCAATCCTATAGTATCATCAGAGACTATATAAACCCCTTTTGTTGTAAAATATGTTAAGATATAAAAGTGTGAAGGAATTTAATCTGTAGTTTTATTTATTTGTTTGTTTGTTTGTTTGTTTTCTGGTATCGGGAATTGAACTCAGGACCTTGCACTTGCCGGTCAAGCACTTATACCACTGAGCAATATCCCTGACCCTAATCTGTACGATTATAAAGGAATTAAAAATAAATAAATGTATGCTGTCCGGCTATAAGAAGAGAATCAGGCAGTAAATTGGCATGATAGAGGCAGGACCAGTTTGGTTTTATTTTGATGGGTCAGGCAGGTGTTGTAAGGTTACTAAATTCATTGCTGGACTTATTAATAACTGGCCAAAGGCATTGGGTGAAATCTGAGGTGGAGTATATTTTTGTGAGTCATCAGTAATGAACCAAGGTTCTTAAATTTTTGGAAGTCAGATTGTCCTGAACATCCATAATCATGTGCGTTCACACGGGTACGTTCCCCTCCTATTCCTCCTCAGGAAAAATAAAACTCATGTTAAGTATCACTAGTTACATACGCAGCAGTGGAGGTCACAGCCAGGGTCCTACGCAGTGTGTGTGGGGGGCTGAAGAGGGGTTGGGGAGAGCGGATGGAGGGAGCCCTGAGTCACATCAATGGGAAGGGGTAGTGAGGAGGAAGGCGGTGTGGGGGAGACAGAAAGAGCTGCTGAGACGGAGAAGAGTGCAGGGCTACGGTTTCAAGAGTGTTTTGAGAAGGATTAGCAAGCAGCAACTGGGTCCAAATCACTGCACATAAAACAGGTGTGGTTGGGATCCAAACTGGAGTGAAATTAAAATGGAAGAAAATATCACTTAAGTCTGAATGTGAGGGCCAGGGAGACAGCTCAGCGGCATAGCACCTGTCTGGCAAGTGCAAGGTCCTGAGTTCGATCCCTGGTACAAAACAATAATAAAAATATAAACGCGAGATACACCTAGAACGTCCTAATTCATTCTGTTACCATGAATTATCAACAGGTGCAAAAGTGTGAGATTCTCTCACACCCCGATCGGATTTGAAATTCCAAAGATATTAGCAACAAGCAACATCGCCCTCCGGCTCCTCCACACTCACTATGATCACGTCACTCCTCGGGACTCGGTGCCAGCACCCGCAGTACCGTGCATCCCTCTGGGGATGGAGCTTACCAGGATGGAGGCGAGGAGCGCAGAAGCAGTAGGCCAAGAGGACCAGGAAGACAGCAGACCCCCAGAGAGTGGGTCCCTCTTCATTCCGGAGGGAGAAATAAGAGCTGATGAACAAAGCGATACTGAAGTACAAATGGTAGGGTACATTTATTTCTTATTTATTTTTTTAAGAGTAGAAAAATGTATTGGGGAATAGCAGTAGCTCCTAGGAGGAAGGGGTCCCAAATGGATTACCCAAAATAAAGTGGATTTTTTTTTTTTTTAAGAACAAGGTCTTTTTTGTTTTGCTTTGTTTGGTAGTAAGACTAGAACTCCGGACCTTGTGCTTGCCGGGCAGGCGCTGTGCCGCTGAGCTCAATTCCTGGCCAGGTAGGACACATTTAAATGGGTATATTTGCCTTCATGCAATAAATGTCACTAGGTTCCATCAAAGCATTCTCAAGACGCTGAAACAGCCAGAAACTGTCAGAAAGTTACTTTCTTGCCAGTGCCTTGATGTTTAATTTATTTTCTCCTCTGCCTTCTGCCCATTCCTCCTCTTCCTCTTCCCCTCCCCACTTCCTCCTGCCCAGGAATTGCTCATTTTTATGTTAGGGTCACTCTTGGAAAGCTTTAAAGCCCATCTAATTTTGATATATTCTGTGTTTCAAACACAAGGGAAGAAATTTACAGTAGATAATTTTATAAACAGAAGAATTGTCTTTTATTAGTCTTACAAAACCAAATGCTGAGAAAATAAGAAAATAATTTTAAAAAGCAAAAACTTTTTTTTTTTTTCAAACATTGTATTCCTGTAAAAACTTGTCTTCCTTAGACAAAATATTTGAGCCTCCATGCTCGAGTTGATGACAGTCAACTAGTCAGTGTGACCTGGGGCACCAACCCGGACTTGCAAGGCACCGGGTCCAGTTAATAAGGTGGCTGCAGAAACACTACAATGTTTTTATTTAACGGAAGCTGCCATTAACCTTTTGAATTGGTTTAGAACATCAAGGTAGCCATGAAAAGACCATGAAAGAAAATTTATTGGAGGACTTTCATTTGACAAAAATACTATAAATGTTTGGTCCAAAAAGGTATAATCAAAACAATTCTGATTAACAGTATTCCTGACTCCAACATTGACCCAACTCCATGGCTGATATAATTCCAGCTTTAATCCAATTTTAGTGCTAATTTCAATCCTAATACCAGTGCTAATCCCAGTTTCCATTCCTCTTCAGGACTTGCTTCTCAGTACTTGATCCAAAACCATGAATAAAAAAGATTAAATGGATTCCAACACTTATATTGCTAAATAAACCTCACTATTTTATTTTATTTTATTTTATTTTTGAAACAGAGTCTCACTATGCAGTTCAGGCTGGCCTTGAATTCACTTTATAGCCCAGGCTGGTCTTAAACTCATAAGGATCCTCCTGCCTCAGCCTCCTGAGTGCAGGGTTTACAGTTGTGTGCCACCACACCTGGCTATAAATCTCACTATAAACAAATCTGAAAGACAGTATACTATGAAAAAAATTCAATATGTATAAGCATTAAATCCCAAAATAAAAATTTGTACAAATCAAACGATAGTTTCCTGATTTGAAATCTAGCAAAGGACATGAGCATTTGAGAAAAGTACCACTAGCTAATAAAAATGTGAAAATATAGTCAACTAGGTAAGTGATGAAATTAGAGTACTTTATCAGTTCTTACTGAGCATGAAAAAAGCAGACATTTTCACATACTGTTCTTAGTGTAATTTTTACAGTCCTTATTTGTCAATATGCAAATATACCTATGATTTGTGATAGGCTGAGGCAGGAGTAGTCCAAGGCCTGGCCAATTTAGCCACTTGGGGAGACTTTATTTCAAAATGGGAATAAAGCTGGGGGTATAGCAAAGACCCTGGTTCAATTCCATGTCACACACACAAAGCCAAGATATTCATTGATATAGTCCACGAGTAACTACAAAATATCCAAATATTAGTTGAAAATCATGGGGACTTTAAATAGTTTTATACAGAAGGCTGCCTGCTTAGGATGTACCAAGATATTTTACAGTTATAAACTATTTACAGTAAGATTTTTGTTTTTGTGAAGGGGAGAATATTTGTGAATGTGCAGAAAAAAGAAAGCCTAAAATCTCTTCAAACAGTGGTGGTCTTGAATTGTGGGGGTGTTGCCAGGCCCTGGGGTACTAGAGTCTCCTGCTGGACGTAGTTTCTAGGCTCTTTTTATCCTGAGCAAAGAATTGGTCAAGATAATTGCAAGCAGTAGCAGCATTTTATTGAAGATAGGGAAGGAAACAGGCTCTGCAGAGGGAGTTTGGGCCAAGTAAAATTGTGAAAAGAAGTACACCCTACAGTGTGGGCCACGATGCAAGAGAGCACAGTGGCAAAAGCCCCATGTGGCCTGTCCTCTCTGTACCTCTCACTGGTCAGGCTGACGTCAGGCCTTGCCATGCTATCCAAAACCTGTTAGGATTCTGTGTGCAGGAATCTGGGATGTGCTCTGCACATGTGTCCTGGGATTTTATGGTTAACAAATCACATCTACTTCCACAGCCAGCTTTGCCACGCCCAATCTCACCTCTCAGGGGAGAGGCCACATATAAATTGCATGGCGGTATATATACTTCAGTGATTTTTATTCTCTGCGCTTCTGTATCATTTGACTTTCCTGTAAGTACTGAGCATGCATCTTCCTTACAGGAAATGAAACAGTAGGCTTCCTGTTTTGCTATAAAAAGGGGAAAGTTTATGCTGAGCCTCTGCTGCTGGGCTCAACAGTTTTGCTCTCCTGTCTCTGAGATTCCATTGCCCTGACTTCTGCTGGTCTTTCCAGACTTGCTTTAAATTTCACAACCACAAAGTTCTCCCTGATAAATAGACACCCCCTCCACTACAATCTTATCATTCTGATGAATGGCATCAGAATTCTTTCCTTAAACGCCAGCTTGGGATTTTGTGGATGTGAATTTATTTAGAGGTAGGGTCTCTCAGTGTTGCTAAGTTGCACCTGCTGGACTCTTTTCATCTTCCTGCCTCAGCAATCACAGGCTTGTGCCACCCCACCCTGCTGTGAATTCGACGGCACCTACAAAGGGCATATTCTATGACAGGGGTCAGTGATCATTGAACGATAACAAAGGGGGCCTCGTAGGCACCTCCATCCTCTGTCCTGTTCTGGCACTGGACCTGGTGATAGGCAGATTCTCTCCCGCCCCAGGAGCCTCGGGGGAGACGTGCTCCTCGGATGGCAGTTGGAGCTCTGTGTCTGCAGCTGTATTTATTACCGGGTTTGCATTCTTTTAAGGTTGCAAGCAGGCAGGAATGGTCATAACCCTAACCCATCCATAAGAGGAAGAAAATGATACAAAATTGCAAAACAAGATAGAGTAACAGTGGTTAATACTTCTTTTATAACCTTTAAAGTGGTTGCTCTATGGCAAGATATAGGCATGAAAAATTGATTAAACGATATAGGTACAAACCTTTCTTTTCAAAGAACTAATAGAAATTAGTTACCACTATCTATCTATCTATCTATCTATCTATCTATCTATCTATCTAAACTGTCTTGTGTGTGTGTGTCTATTTCCCTTTCCCTTCCTTTCTCCTTTCCCCATCCTACTTCCTGTTTTTTTTAAGCAGTTTCAGCCCATTTCACAATATCTATTGTAGATTTTAATCTTATTTCATCTTGCAGCTTCTTACGCCAGGAAGACAATACAGTGGATAACACCATTTTCATATGGGGCGAAATGTCCACATTTTAAAAGCTGATATAAATACACCTGAAGTTTGACTTTTGTACGTGTAAATTAGGGATTGTCTGTAAGACTAGTAGACAAACCATATGTTTTGATTTTATGAGAAGAAATTCCTCTACTTTTAAACTTTTTTGTTTGCCTTCATAATTTTAAAATTTATAAGTCTTACATTTTTTGTATTTCTAATGACTTTGGGGACTACTAGGAAAACATGGTACAAATCTACACAGGCTATTTTTCCTTTTCATAGGCCTATTAAGAATTTCACCACTAGAGGGCTCTTAATACCGTATCTTAGTTAATTTAAATGGGTACTACAAATACCGCAGGCATTGTCTTCCCAAGTAATACCCACAGTATTTAGAAGAGCAGCGTATTTCTGGTAATGTTTACAGTGATCATTTCAGAAACACTTTAGTGCTTTAAGGGTATGACATGAACACTGGTTTTGAGGGGTTTTTTTTCCATTTGTCTGAAAACTTTGAAATTAATTTTATTGGTATGTTTTCGATACACGTAATGATCACATCATAGGGCATTTGTAACTGTACATGGTATAGCTTGATTCTTCTTCTGTTCCCATTCCCCCTCCCTTCCTTTCAACCCTTCTTCCCCTCCTTGTTTAAAAAAGCCTTGTTTCTACTTTTCCTTCTAGTCTTTTTCTTTTCTCTTCCTTCTTTTCTCCAGGTCCCCTCCTTTGTTCCTCTTCCCATTTGAACATTTTCTTCCTGTTTCACAATATCTATTGTACATTTTCATCCTTATTTATACTTGCAGTTTCTAACACCAAAGAATGCAAAATTTGAACGTGTGTATTTGATTTATTTCACTTAAGAGTATGGTCTTGCTGGGCGTGGTGGCACATGCCTGTAATTCCATACTCAGGAGGCTGAGGCAGGAGGATTGTTTCAAGTTTGAGACCATCCTGAGCTACAAAGTGAACTCAAGGCTAGCCTGAACTGCACAGTGAGATGCTGAGTCAAGAAAAAGAGAGAGAGACAGACAGACAGACAGACAAAGAGAGACAGAGACAGAGAGACAGAAAAAAGAAAAAAGCGAAAAAATAGGATCTCAAGTTGCATCCATTTACCTAGAAATATCTCGTTAATCCTTCTTTATGGCAGAGTAGCACTCCTGATAAAAAGCCACATCATTTTTATCTATTCATCAATTGATGGGCATTTGGGCTATTTTCAAAATTTAGCTATGACAAACTGTGCTGCTGTAAACATGGGTGTGCATATACTGGTGTGATGTTTTTAAACCTATTTATTTATTTATTTTGAGACAGTGTTTCACTTTGTAGCTCAGGCTGGCCTTGAACTCGTGGTGGTCCTTCTGCCTCAGCCACCTGAGTCCTGGGATTACAGGTGTGCAGCACCATGCCTGGCTTTGATGCTTTTAATTCTTTTAGGAAAATAGGGGGTCACATGGAACCTTTAGTTTTAGTGTTTTGCAGAATCTCCACACTGATTGTACAGTCTCCTCTGCCACCAAAAGTGGAGAAGTGTTCCTTTTCCCCACAACCCTGCCAGCATTTGTTATTGATTTCTTGGTAATAGCCACTGTTCCTGGAGTGAGACGGAATCTCAGCATTGTTTTAATTTGTGTCTCTTGAATAACCAGTGATGTTAAACATTTTAAAAAACACATTTACTTGCCATTTCTACTTCTTTATCTGAGAAGTGTCTGTTCCTTTCCAATGGCTGTTTGGGGATTGGGTCTTTAAATCTGAGGAGTCTGATTTTTTTTTTCACTTCTTTATATATTCTAAGCATTAGTCCTTTGTGAAACAGCTGGCAAGTTTTTTCCCCACTCTGTGTGGGTTGTCTCTTCACTCTGTTGTGAGTTTCTTTTGCTTGCAAGAGCTTTTTAATAAGATGAGATCCCAGTTACTGATTCTTTGTGCTATTTCCTGTGTGATTGGGTTTTTGTTCATAAAGTGTTTGCCTATACTGTCTTTGAGTTCTACCTATTCTATCTTCCAGCAGGTTTAGTGTTTGTGCTTTTAAATATTTAGATCTTCTATGCATTTCAATTTTAGTTTAGTACATGGTGAGAGATATGGGTCTAGTTTTAATCTTTGGCATGTGGAAAGACAGTTTTTCCAGCACTATTTATTAAAGATCTTTCTTTCTTCCTGTGAAGGTATTTGCCCCTTTGCCAAAGATAAGGTAGCTGAATATATTTGGAGTTGTTTCTGTATCTTCTAATCTGTTCCACTGATCCTCAGGTCTGTTTCTGTTGTTGTTGGGTTTTTTGGTTTGTTTGTTTTGTCAGTACTGTGCTGTTTTTATCACTGTAGCTTTTCTTTGGAAACAGGGTCTCATTCTGTAGTTCAGGCTGACCTTGAACTCATTATGTAGCCCTGGTTGGGCTCAAACTCTTGGCGATCCTCCTATCTCAGCCTTTTGAGTACTGGGATTACAGTCATGTACTACCACACCTTTGAACTTCTTTGAAGTTCAAGTTACAAGAAGTCTCTGTCTATTAGATACTCTACACAAATACAAGTCTTAACAGAAGAATTTTATGTTATAAATAATTATACATTACTTAAATTTATTTGTTCATCAAATATTTACCAAGTATCTTCTACAAGGAATTAAACATGGTCTTGGTCTTATGATATGTGCAAGGAGAGATTATGCATGCAGACTGAGACAAAATTAATCTAGAGTAAAAACAAGTGAACAAATAGAATCTTCTCTGATAAGTAACACTATGTGGACTGAATCTTTTGCTGTAGCCGTAGAAGTTTGGTAAGAAGGAAGGGAGGTACGGATCCATGAAATAGCTTACATATTGGCGTGACTGCAGGCAAATTAAAAATCCATGAAAATAGCCAGTGTAAAAAACCCAGTATCAAAGCTCCTTCATGTTCAAGACCCTTCACCCCTGCACACATTCAATGTATCAGTCGTTTTCCAAGCCATCCCTTGGGTCATGTTCTTCCTGCTTTACTCAATAAGTACTTGTGAAGTCACTCATCTGGCCCCCAGGAGACAGTGCTGAAAGAGTAAATAATATTCCTGCTGTCATAATTTACATCCAATTCAGGAGAAACCAACAAAAAAAAAAAAAGAGAAAAAATAGCAGATATCAAATAGTAACAACTGCCATGTGCAGAATTCATCAGGCAGCCACTATTGAGGGAGTGTTTGGAGAGGGCCAGTCTGATGTGGTGGTGGTCATTCTAAGACCCGGATGTCAGCGAGGCCTTCGCTGATGATTAAAATGAAAATATTTTTAGGGTGCAGTGATGGCAAAGGTTGTAGGAGAGAAATGAAGACCAGGAAGGAAGTGGGTGGACTTCCGAGTGATGGGCCACAAAGACAGTTCGATGGGCTGAGTCTTGGTGTCACGAAGCCAGAGGGGACACAGGGTGCAGAGGAAGTGGGCATTGCTGGCCTGCGTGAGAAGTGAGCTTGTGGCATAACTGGTGTGAACGTTATCATAGTTTATTATAGATCAATAAACAGTGCAACTCAAAAATGCCAACTGGTAATTTCTAAGCTTTGATGAAACATGGTTAATGTTTTTCTGGAAGAAAAATACATGGGAAATGGCCAATTTTGTTAAAATTAATGGTAAAAATTTGCTTCTATTGCTAGATATAAAACTTGATGACAATATAAATAAAGAAAAAACTTTTTGTTTTTTGAGTCAGAGGCATGATATTTAGTTCAGGCCGGTCTTGAACTATGTAGCCCAGGCTGGCCTGGAACTCAGTGATCTTCCTGCCTCAGCCTCCAGAGTGTCTGAATTACAGGTGTGTACCCCTATGCCCAACCTAAAGAAAATATATTTTAGTTTCATTGTTAACATATACACGGAGGTTTTTTTGTTTTGTTTTGTTTTGTCTTTTTGAGACAGTGTCTCGCTATGCGGTTCAGGCTGGCCTTGAGCTCCTTTGTAGCCCAGGCTGGTCTCGAACCAGCAATGATCCTCCTGCCTCAGCCTCCGAAGTGCTGGGATTACAGGCGTGAGCCACCACACCCGGCTACAACGAGCTTTTTAATGAGCAGTAGAGTGAAGGATTTTATTGTCAGGAACTGAGGTTTAAAGTTCAGATTTGCTGTCAGAGTATGTTCTGATGACATGGCTGCCGAGGGTATTTCCTGGGAAGGATCAGTTACCCAATCTGCTGAAGTAAACTGACAACAGACAGATTAGTAGGAAAAGAAATATACAAATTACAGGAGACAAAATCAGAAACTTAAAGAAGGGCAGGGTGCTTGAAGCTTAAATCCCCTTTTCACAAAGGACAAGAAACTGAAGAATGTGAGCCATTTAGAGGAGCAGAGAATAGTATTAGGAGAGCTGAATGTGTTGCAGAATCGAAGAAATCAGAAAGACCAATGAGCAAAAACTGAATTTTACTAGGTGTACACCTGGCTCAGCGGGACCTCGGTCCAAGATGGTGGAACACTAGACAAAGGACAGGCCACAGTTTATACATCCAGTCAAGGAGGATGGCCTTCGGCACAGAACTTGTAGGCTAGCAGAAGGAGAATAGAGGCAATTTGTCAAGCTGTGACAATTTTGTATGTTGGTGGCCTTGCTTGGGTGTAACAGGATGTTATGGGAACAGGAGGTTATAAAATTTCACTGATGGAGACAAAAGTTTCTGGTTTTATCTGCACTAGAACAAAGAACAACAGCTGTAGGGAGGGAGAAGTTTGGGAAATTTGACTTTTTCTTAAATCTTGCTTCAAATAGGCCCCAGGGAAGTCAGCCAGTAGCCTAGGGCACAGCTCTCTGGTCTCTGACTGAGTCCCCAGCGCTTGCCTTTGTGATATGACTTTACCGTTCCTGGGCTAATGAAATTTCAATGAGAGGATTGAAGGTAATTGTTGTTCATTTTTTCAGATTTGGTCTAAAATTTAGGTAGATAAAAGAACTTCACAGAAAGTTCTCTCTGCACTTGGGTTGGGGGGGTGGTGATCACGGCCTTTGGTTGTGGGGTACTTTCTTAGACCTTCTGGTTTCCTTTACTTTGAGATGTTCAGCAGGTCAGGACATCACACCACATCTGGGATATCATTTTTTCTTTTCTTTTCTTTTCTTTCTTTTTTTTTTTTTTTTTTGTACCCTGTGTTAGTTTTCCATCAATACAACAAGTTACCCGAGATAATTCACTTAGCAAGACAAAAGGCTTCTTTGGGCTGCTGGGTGAGAGGTTCCAGTGCGTGCGCGCGGTGAAGCGGACTCATTGCCTTCAGGCCTCTGGTGTCAGGGAGCAAACTGCTTTCCTTACAGCAGGAAGGAGGAGAAAGTAAACAAGAAACAGGAGCCAGAGTCCCACAGTCCCCAATACCTAAGCACCTCCAGAAATTCTGCCCTCTCCAAAGAACCACAGTGCCTGCTGGAGGACCCAGCCTCTCAGTGGACTTCTGGGGGACACTCGGCCTAAACGAGCACCAACATGCGCAGCATCGTTTCCCACTCTTTGATTTTTCAGTCTGTCTGTTTTTACTTATTAAGCTTTTAGTGGTTGGCATATTGTTTGGTCTTTTTTTTTTTTTTAGTATATTCATCCAATATATATTTTTAGTTTATTTACATTTTAGGTTATTATCGAATAGTACAGACTTATTCCTGGCATTCTGTTGATTTCTTCCAGCTCTTCTGAATAGTGTGGGTTTTTTTTTTCTTCTTCTTCTTCTCTTGTTCATCTTCGTGGTTTGGTGATTTGCTGCACCAGTATTTGATTCTTTCTCTCTCATTTCTGTATGTAAGACTCCCTTTAAATACCTTATTTAAGCCTGGTCCAGTGGTCAAGAATTTTCTCCTTTTTTGTTTTTGTTGGTTTTTTGTTTGTTTGTCTGGTTTTTTTTTGGGGGGGGGGTGTCTCACCATGTAGCCCAGGCTGGATTCAAACTCACAGCAATCCTCTTGCCTCAGCCTCCAGAGTGCTGAGATCACAATGGAGTTTTTCTTTGTTTTAGAACTAGTTCTTTCCATCATTTTTGTCTTACTAAGTATACTAAACTTGGTCAGCTATTATTTTCTTTCAGAACACAGAATGCACCATTCCATTCCTTCTTGGCATGTAATATTTCTGCTCAAAAATCTACCCTTATCCTAATGGGTTGTCATTAAATGTCACTTGGTGTTTTGGGACAGTTTAAGATTCTTTGTCTTGTACTTCTGACATTTTGACATGGGAGCTTGTCATGTCTATTTGGGGTCCTATATGCCTTTCTTTACATGATGTCTAGGTAGTTTCAAGGTTAAAGAAGTTTTCTGCTACTCTATTGAACATGTTTTCTACTTTTAACTTTTTTCCTGTTGAGTCGGGGTTTTGCAAAGATGTGTTTGTTCATTTTATGATGTTCCTGTGGTGGAAAATGCTCTAACCTCTCTCCCATATTCCTCCCACCCCACCCCAACCCCACACACTGCTGCTGCTGCTGGGATTTTCCAAGAGACTTCTATTCAAGTTCAGATATTCTTTGTCTAGCTTGATATAGTCCGTTGCTGAGTATTTTGACACAATGTTTTCTTCTTCTCAAGATTTCTGTTTGGGTTGTTTTCAAAATCTCTATCTCTTTGCTGAATTTCTCATTCATATTCTGTGTTGTCTTGCTAATTTCATTCAGCAGTTTTATGATTATTGATTCATTTGGTAGTACAGGGAATTGAACTCAGGATCTGTCACACCAAACTACGTCCCCGTCCTTTTTGATTTCTTATTTTGAGACCAGGTCTCTTAAAACTTGAGATCCTTCTGCCTCAGCTTCACAGAGTGCTGGAATTACAGGTGTGTGCTACTCATCCAACTCATTTGAGCTGGATTTGAATCCTTAATTAGGCATTTTGTCTGTTTTAATTCCTTTGGATTCCATTGCTAGAGAGATAAGAACTTTTGGGGATATCATATTACAATGCTTTGTTGTATTTCTTGTATTCCCATGTGGAGATCTGAGCATCAGGGAGATGAGGTATTGATCACTTTTATGAAGTGGCCGCATTAGTAAATGGCTCCCTCAGGATATGTAGTGGGGTGTGGTATTTACTGTGCAGTGTGGCTTCATTTCCCGCTGGGCAGCTCGTGTAAATTCCCTGTAACTTCTCTGGCTATGATTTGTGAGTGCATGCACAATATGCACTACACCAAGCTCACAGACACCGGCTGAATCTCTGCACCGGGTAAGAGTGGGGAGAGCAGTTCAGGCAGGTGTGGCGTAGAACAACAGAACGTGGCGCCCACTGTGTAGCAGTCCTACAATGGGAGCAGTGGCCTCTGTTGGGTTACAGGGGTCCCCTCAGGCACTACTGATGCCAGCTCAGCTGCTAGCAAGGGTCTTGGTCCAGCTGGTGGCATGGGTGGTGGTGAAGAGCCTGGAGCGGTTCTACTAGGCAGTATCCAGCTCCGTGTGGCAGAAGGGCTTTAGCAGGAACTGCAGGTCCCCCTTGGTGGTGCTCACACCTCGTCCTACCAGCAGTGGGCGGTCAAGCAGGAGGGGCCATGGTGGCAGCCATGCAGGGACTGAGGTGCTCTTGTGCTGCTGCCACAGGGGCGCCTACCCACCGCTGGGGTGCTGCCCAGTGCTTCGCTGTAGCCTGGTGAGGAGAGAAACAGAGCCAGCAAAATTCCCATGGGGGCCTGCACTGGCCTCGCGTGCCCAGGATGGTCAGCATTTGGAGTGGTGGCACTGCACGAGGCTGCCCCACCACAGCCCTCCGGGGAATGTTCTTTCCTCTCCTGAGGTGGAGTCAGAGTCTCTTTGCTGGGCCAAGTTCAGTTTACTGGGTACATATGTGCTGAACTACCTGTGGGGTCCCAGAGATGGGTTACACAGCAGTTTCTGATCCTCAGAGAAGTCCCAATCCAGACCTTCCTCGGAGTGGTTGCCGACATCACCCTGGGAGTTTGCTGGGAAATGATGAGGTCCTTTCCTAAAGTCAGGCTCCTGGCAGATTTCAGGTGACTTAGCCAAGTGAGATGCCAGTCTGAAAGGATTTTGCAGGTTTGCAGGAGCTGGCTCACAGCTGACGTCACACTGATGGTTTCCAGGGACCGTCTCTTCCAACATGGTTACAGCACAGGGGAAACTCTTCTCTGCTTTGGCTGGAGCCACTCTTATCTGCTTTTAAAGTTTCCATTACTGCTCTGCTTCTGTGCCATGCAAATATCACTAAGGCCCCAGAATTCAGGTGACAGCTATAGGAAGAGGGAACTGGAACACAGGATGGCTCTAGGATGAAGCGGACACTGCTGATGACAACTGGCTGCCCTGCTGCTTTAGTCTTTTTGTTTTTGTTTTGTAGACTTCTGCCAGGAAAGAATTGAAAGCCACAGAAGATGAACCGGAGATGAAATTATTAAGTGAATCAGTTGCACAAGGTATTCTCAATTATATTTTCAGAATTCAACTTTATTGAGATTTTCGTGACACAAAAATAATACAAGCTCGTTGTAAAAATACAACTTCAGGCATTGCAGAAATCTCAAGAGAAAAGTCTTCATAGTCCCTCCCCTGATATAACCAGTATTGCTAATTTGTTTTCTCTAATTCGCTTTGGCTTTTTTTTTCTTTTTGGTACTGGGGATCAAACTTACAACCTCATTCGTGCCAGGCAGGCACTTATGCCACTGAGATAAATCCCCAGCCCTCATTTTGGCTTTTAAAAAATTAATTTTATTGCTAGAGATTTAGCTCAGTGGCACAAGCACCTGGCTGGCAAGCACGAGGTCAAGAGTTTGATCCCCAGTACCCCCAAAAAATTTTTATTGGTACAGTTTAGATATACATATTGATAATGTTTATCATAGGAAATTTGTACCTGTACATGATGTATCTCGATTCTTCTGGTTCTGTTCCCTTCCTCTCCTTTCCCGTCAGCCCTTTTCCCCTCCTTGTTTGAAAAAGCTTTGTTTCCACTTTTCCTTCATTTTTTTTCCTTTTTCCAGCTCCCCTTCCTTGTTCCTCTTCCCATTTGAACATTTTTTTCCTATTTCACAGTACTTATTGTACATTTGGTTCTTATTTTTGCTTCTGGTTTCTAACACCAGAGAAACAATATGATATTTGGACATGTGTGTCAGATTTATTTCACTTCAGAATTATGGTCTCAAGGTGCATCCATTTACCTAGAAATACCTCAAGTTTATCCTTTATGGCAGAGGAGTACTCCATTTTTTTTTTTTTTGTCTTTTTTGAGACAGGGTCTTGCTATGCAGTTCAGGCTGGCCTTGAGCTCACTTCATAGCCCAGGCTGGTCTCGAACTCACAACGATCCTCCTGCCTCAGTCTCCCAAATGCTGGGATTACAGGTGTGAGCCACCACACCTGGCTACATTGTATTTTTAAAAACACACATCTTCTTTATCTGTTCATCAGTTGATGGGCATTTGGGCTATTTTTAAGATTTAGCTATTACAAACTGTGCTGCTATCAACATGGGTGTGCATGTATTGCTGTGTTATGTTGCTTTTAAGTCTTTCAAGAAGATACTAAAAAGAGAAATGGCTGGATTAAATGGAGCATCTAGTCATAGTTTTCAAGGAATCTCCACACTAATTTCCACAGTGGTTGCACCAGTCTACACTCCCACCAACAGAGGAGAAGGGTTCCTTTTTCTCCACAGTCCCACCAGCATTTGTTATTGGTTGATTTCTTGATAATAGCCATTCTTTCTGGAACAAGATAGAATCTCAGTGCTGTTTAAATTTGTATCTCTCAAATGACCAGTGATGTTGAACTTTTTAAAAATATATTTACTTCTCATTTCTAATACTTCATCTAAGAAATGTCTATTCATTTCAGATGGCTGTTTGGGGGTTGGGTTTTTTAAATTTTGGGGGGTCTGATTTGGGGGGTTCTTTCTATATTCTAAGTATTAGTCCTTTGTGGAACAGCTGGCAAAATTTTTTCCCCATTCTGTGGGTTGTCTCTTCACTTTGCTGCTTTCTTTTACTGCATAAGAATTTTTAAATAAGATGATACACCAGTTGTTTATTATTTGTGATATTTCTTGTGCAACCAATGTCTTTAAGAGTTCTACCTATACTATCTTCCAGCAGGTTTAGTGTTTGCATATTTTAATATTTAGATCTTTCATACACTTCAATTTTAGTTTAGTACATGGTGAGAGATATGGGTCTAGTTTTAATCTTTGGCATATAGAAAGACAGTTTTCACAGAACTGTTTATTAAACAGGCTTTCTTCCAGTGAAGGTGTTTTCCCCTTTGTCAAAGATAAGGTGATATGTTTGAAGTTATTTTGGCATCTTCCAGTCCACAAGTCTATTCTTTGTTTCCCAGTACCATGCTGTTTGTATCACTACAGCTTTGTAGTATAATTTCAAGTCAGGGATTGTGATGCCAGCTGTCTTGTTTTTATTGCACAAAATTGCTTTTGCTATTCTAAGTCTCTTCCTGTTCCAAATGAATTTTAGGATTATTTTCTCTAATTCTATGAAGCATTCTATTGGTATTTTGATTGCAATTGATTAAATATGTATACTCATTTTGGGAATATGGCCATTTTCACTGTATTGGTTTTTACCCCAAAACAAAGGTTATCTTTCCATTTTCTGATATCTTCTTCAAAACTCCTTTTTCAGACTACTATAGTTTTCAGTGTAAAGATTTTTTTACTTTCTTTTTTAGATTATTTCCTAAGTATTTCCTTTTGCATGCTATTGTGAAAGGTGTAATTTCTCTAATTTTTCTCTCAGTGAGTTTATTTGTGTACAGGAATGTTTTTGATTTTTGAGTGTTGACTAGTATCTAGCTATACAACTGAATTTGGTTATTAAATCTGCAAATCTTTTGGGATCTTTTATATAGAGTATTATGTCATCTGCAAATAATGTTAACTTACTTTTTTCCTTTCCTATCTTTAGGGCTAAATCCTAGAAACAACCTCTTTGCCCTTCAATCAATGAATAGCTCTGAGTTAAACATTTTTTGAAAAGATTTAGGAGCTTTTTAAAACTTCCTTTACCAGTATGGGGATTTTTTTATTTCCCATCTAATACAAAAATATTGTGATCTATTTAGAAACTGTACTAATCTGATTAACTTTAGCACAGTTGGACCTGATAAGGAATGCTCCTGAAAAGCCAGAAGCCCCTGAAAATAAGGAGGTGGACTTATGCCACTTCATGGTCCTGGGTGGCGTGTACCATTTGGATATTTTGGAGCTCCCCCCACAGTGTAAGCCTGTGAAAGGCTGGATAATGGTAGAGGTAGGTATATTCTTTAACCCAAATCTGTCAGCAAAATAGTTTTCCTGTGTTTTTCAGCTTCATTTCAAATAATGTTAATGTCCAATGCACTTTGATCCAGTGCAGATGGAAAATGCAATTTTAACTTGTTTTGAATGTATAGGTATTAACAACCTGAATCAAATCCTCAAGGAATCTGACATTTGGATTTTTTTTTTAAATTAACACTTGGATTTTAAAACTAGAATATTATGCAAGTTATAAATGTACAGCACTAAAATTCGGAAGTGCCAATTTGGCCTAGATAATCTAGATCAGAGGTGGGCAGACTCTCTCTGTAAAAGGCCAGGAGGTGGATATTTTCCGTCTTCCAGGCGAACTAGCTCTGGTAAACACATGAGCAGGTGTGGGCTCTCCTTCACCTTCAGTTACACACAGAGAGACTAGGAGGCATTTCCCAGAGACAGTAGTTTGCAGACTGGTTGGATCTGTGGCTGTGACCATGTGATCCCTTGGCAACCTCTTACCTCATCTGGGAATTTGCTAGAAATGCAACTTCATGAGCCTCACCTCAAACTGAGTCAGAAACTCCAAAAGCAAAGCTCAGCAATTTGTGTTTTAGCCACAAACACCTTGAAGATTCTTTCGGATCTCAATCCTTGATGCACAAAGCCTGGTCCTTGAATGGGTAGCATTGAACCAGCAACACGGGCATCGCTATGAAATGCCTAAGGGACGCATCGTTGTGGGGCCGCCTTGGGAGCCTCAGATGATTCATGGGTACGTTCGCATCTGAGAAGAGCCAACCCAGGTGATGGCGTTGCTGCCAGTGCGTGGCCAACACTGAGTGGTAAGGACGCTGCTGCTGACAGCCGCGGTCAGACCAGCTTTCAAGGAGTTCACGCGCCTGTTCCTTAAGTGGGCAGCACCTGCGGCAGTGCTGACTTGGTTTGTTTCAGCAAGGGGTGGCCTGAGTCTGCCTCTCCCTCCCTTGTAGCCCAGCGCACGGGCACATGACCAGTTGCACGGCACACGCAGTCCCATCCGTTAAGGGCTTAGCTGCATTCTTGTATCGACAGTTGGATTCTCAATTCTTCTTCCCAGAGTCTCCGTGAACATCCCTCCCCCTCATCACGTGCCTCCGTAAAATTTTAATGCACAGATAATACCACCTGCCTGTGCATGTACTGCATGGGCTTTCCATGTCTAAGCAGGGTCTCCTTCTTCCCCAGCACGCCCCCCAACTGATTCTGACAGTGCCATTCCCCCCTTCCTCCCCACAAACCAGAATGAGAATGCATTTATTAGAGAAAGCCCCAGGGAGCCACTTTTGGCTGTAGCCACTTCCGAGAACCCTTTTGAAGCCGCCTTCTATGCCTGAGGGTCACCCGGACAACAGGAGCTGGACTAAGGCAGACCCCTCCTGATAGAGGCCTCCAAGACCTTGTCCATGCCTGAGCGAGGGTTTCTAAGAAATCTGTTCCTATTCTTAAATTTTGCTCTCCCGCCGCTACATCGGCAGACAAAGGACCCTTCTCCTTTTGGCCCCAAAGATTTTTTTTTTTTCTTATTGTTTTTGTTTTTTGAGGCAGGGTCTGTCGCTAGCTCAGGTTGGCCTTGAGCTCACAGTGATCCTCCTGCCTCAGCCTCCCAAATTCTGGGATTACAGGTGTGTGCCACCACACCTGGCTCCAAGGCTTTTGTTAAAAAATTATTTTCTACCTCTTCTAGAAATTTCCAACTCTATTGTCTGCTGTTTTAAATCTTCATACCCGAGATCTTTGTTGCTGCTTTCAAATAATGAACAACTCTCCCTTATTCTGGGAAAATCTGCTTTTGCTTACTTTATTTTCACCCATTCATGACCCCACTTATCAAAAGGTTGTCTGCACTTTTCTGATAACCTGTATGTCCTTACTGAGAAATCAGAACACGTGAGTTGTCCCTTACATCTGCTCATGCTGTCTCAAAATCAGCTTGTAACCTTTGGCAAATTTATTTCTCCAAGTCTTAGTTATCTTCTCTGGTGAATCTAGGCTTTGTGGGATTCCTCAGAGGAATAAACTGATGTTCTGTATTACAGAACCCACCTCCCCGGGAAGTTCTACATTTACATTCAAATTTAGAAATTGTCCCCCTCTTTTATCTTTGTTTGGTTGTGACATTTTGTTAGTCAACCTATAGACACACAAGACCAAGATACTGTGTTTATGGTTTATTTAGTAATATTTAATCTTTGTTACCAATCATCTTCTGACTTGGTGTCTCTGTCATTTTGAAAAGATACTCAAAGAAGGGTTACAGAAATTTACATATCCTCCGGAAATCACAGATGACTTGGAAACAGAAAATGCTTTTCCACCTATAGAAGTCACCCTCCAGGTCCAGGAGAAAGTGACCTTTTTTGAGGAACCTTTGGTTGCAAGGTGGGATGCTGAAGGTATAACAATACATTAACCAACTTTCATAATTATTTTATAAAAAGAAATAAAAAGAGGGACAATAATACAGACCCTTAAATGGAACATAAAATGTAGGATGTGCACTGAGTGTGGTGTCTTATATATTTCTATGTTCTTCCTGGGATCTTTGATAGAAATGCCTAGGAATTGAAATTTTAAATTACGTTGAATTTTCCTTACTATCAGGTCCTAAAATGCCAACATTTGCCATAGCTTGTAAATTATAATTTTATGGCTGTATCATTGTTTAAAAAATGAATGAAAAATATCAAAATAGTTTAGCAAGTCAAAGCATGACCTCCTCGCTCACAAAATAGCCAAATAATTCATATTGAGGCCATTCAGATTTTACACCATTAACCATGTACAAATGGCAAACAAGTGTCAGAGATGAGACCAGATGAGAAACTGGCCATGGTATACCACATTTTAACTATTCATTCTTGAACCATAGGAAATTGGTTTTACAAACTTAAGTGCATAGTAATAAAATCAGATGTATAAGCTAATGATATGAGAATCATTACCAAATGCCTCTTTCATGGTGTGATGGCTGAATTTTGAAATTGTCTTATCTTGTGTATCAAGTCATACAGATTTAAGGAACCTAGATCAAAGTTGTAGGACTTTAGAGTTGCTTTACACCCATTTAGTTTTGAGGGATTTACACACTCAGTGATAGGCTAAGAACAAATCTCCAAGGCTTAGATCTACCATTTCACATTCTAGCCACAGGGATAAAGACTTTAGCAACTTTTACCAAAACGAGTAAATATTTTGTGGTTTAAACTTGCTTATGAATGCCCCAAAGCTCCCCAACCACAATTCATTATGTATATTCTAGAAATAATTTGTGAATTAAACACAGTCTCTTCTCGTAAACTAAGCAATAAAATATATGAAAATGAACAATTATGTAATTTCTTCTTTAATGTTGTTCTAGAGGTATCAATAGTAATGTTCCTAAATATCACATTAAAAATTATCCACGCTAAATTAGAATTATACAAGGTGAATTATCTCAGATGATTTAGGAAAATTTATATCTTTTTCAGAATTTGACTATGTAACTGCACTGATGAGTAATAATTTATAGCCCCAGTAAATTTTAAGCTATGGGGAAACATTTCTTTTGCCTGGAAATAGACACTGAATTTCTTTTATAGGCAAATTAATTTTGCTAATGTAGCAGTAAAAAGAAATAATTTGTCTGTAAATTGCATTTGTTGTATTTAAGACTAAAACCTAGGCAGTGGAACCCTAGAAAGAGCCAAGTGGACATGGAGACTATGTCTAGCAAGACAGTGCTCCACTCGTTAGTCCTATAAATATGCAAAATGAGCCAGAGAATAGAAATGGAACAGAGTTCCTCCTTTGGGGAGTTGTCAAAGTCATGGGAGAGGCAGCCAGGGAAAACCTCAGATGCTATGTAGTCAGGTACTGGAACAGACAGGCATAAGTTGCTGCCGGGCACAACAGTGAACTGGGTTGATCTCATGCAATGGGATACTGAACAGAGTCTTAAAGACAATAAGACATTGTGCATGCCTGTCTTTGTGGGGACCTCGGTTTTCAGTTCTCTGAGGTGTATACCTAAGAGAGGAATAGCGGGGTAAGTGGTAAATTTATGCTTATCTTTTTAAGTAACTGATAACAGGTTTTTCAGCATTGATGTACCATTTTACATGAATGTTTTCATTTGTCCAGCTCCTTGCCAACACTTATTATTGTTGGTCTTTCTAGCGAGTGGGAAGTGGTGTGTCATGGTGGCCTGAATTTGTACTCCCTTAGCAATGAATAACACTGAACATTTTTTTATGTACTTGTTAGCCTTTCAGTTATCATCTTTGGTGAGATTTTTATTCCAGAAATTTTCCTACTTTTGAATTAGGTTTTGTTTTTTGAGTCATAAGAGACATAGAAGAACACCTATTATATGGTTGCATTTATAGGAAAAGTCAAAAAAAAGGTCATTTTTGAGAGACAGGAGGTATATTAATGGCAAGCTGCCAGGGGCTGGAGATGGAAATGGGGGTGAACTGTAAATAGAGATGTCTTATTTCAAATAAAAATATTCTATAATCAGATTGTGGAGATAGTTGTACACTTGTATAAATTTACTAAAAATAATTGAAATTGTATACTTCAAACAGGTGAAAAGTTGTTTCAAAAATGGAAGAGCATTTCTCTAAAATGTTAGGGAAGACTATTCTAGGAAAAACAAGGACTGCCTGTCCAAACCCCCAGACAACACAGAATTGGTGGGGAAGGGGTGAAAATGCTGCTGACAACAGGCAAATGGCAAGGGATGGACCAAGAAAAGTGAGTCAAAGCTCCACTCTGAAGACCATGCTGTGGAGCTTGGACTTAATCCTGAAAATAGGGGAACTCCAAGGGAAGGTAGATGTTTTATTGAGATTTTTTTTTTTTTTTGGTTTTTTGGACAGGGTCTCACTATACAGTTCAGGCTGGCCTTTAACTCAGGGCTATCCTCCTGCCTTAGCCTCCTGAGTGCTTGGATTGTAGGCATGCAGCACTACACCTGGCTAGATTTTATTCTGTTTTGTTTTTTTTTTTTTGTATCGGTACAGGGGATCGAACTCATGACCGCATGCTTGCAAGGCAGGCCCTTATGCCACTGAGCTAAATCCCCAGCCCTAGATTTTATTCTTAATGTAAAAGATCAATGATGTAGATAGCTGCATCGATCTTATTTCTGTAGGGAAAAAACCAAAACTGACATCACTCTTCATTTACTATAAAGGTAAATCTTGGCGAACTGATGGTATTAGTGAGGTATATTATAACCCAGAAGAAAGACTTGTATCATTCAGCCTGGAAGCCTTTGGCCCCATTTCCTTGATGCAAGACACTCATATTAACATGCCATACCTGTCGTGGGAACTAAGACCACTTGATGTGAATAAAGCGCTTCTGATTGTGACAACAGTGTTTATTGAGCTTCAAATACAAATTCAGGTAAGTTCCTGTTCCAGCAAGTCTTTAGATGTAACAGCGTGTTGAAATGGTCATTGATTTATATATTCATACATGAGTACTTTACAATTATATATAAAATATACCTAGAGCCATTTCTAAGGTACTGGTTGAGTAAGTAGGCAGTAACACATAAGCACGGGGCTCACCACTGCACCCTGAAGTGACCACAGAGAGATCAGTGAACGGGACAGCAAGCTCTATTCTGGTTGTGGTCCACGTCTCAGTGAAGAGGGTTCCTGATCATCACCCAAGCATTTGAAATTCCCTGTCAAGTTATTTTCTCTCTCTGAATGAGACACTATTGTTCATCAGTTAGAAAATATTACAGAGAGAAGACTGGTGATGGCCCGGGGCTGAGTGTGGGAATGGTGACTCACCGTAAATGGACATATGGGATTTGATTGGGCAGAGTGAAAATGTTCTTAAAATGATTTATGGTGATCGTTACACTACTTGATAAAATTTCTCCAAATGATTGCATCGAAGCAGGAGGATCCCGCCTGAAGTGCACCATGACCTCTCCAGGGATTGCACTGTGTGAAACGGGTGAATTTTGTGCTGCGTAAAATACATCTCAATGATATTGTTTTTATAAAGAGAGAGCCTGGAAGTCGTGGTGTTCATTGTCAAACTTTGTTTTTAAAATCAGATGGCAGATCAAGAGGGCAAGTGCTACAAGGGACCTTAAAACATTTCTAATCTGCCCTCATGCTTTATAGAGGGAAACTGAGGCCCAAAGTGGTTTGGAGTTGAGATCTCCTGTTGTCTTGCTTTGATATCTGTGTCACTTACATTGTGTTCTTCTGATCTGTTTTGCTCTGTTTTGTTTTACCTTCTTTAAAGTAAAAAAAAAAAAAAAAAAGAGGAGATCTAAGAGATTTTTTTTTTTTTTGGTACCAGGAATCAAACTCAGGGCCTTGCGCTTGCCAAGCAGGCATTGTACCACTGAGCTACAACCCTGGTACACAAGAGGTTAATTCTAGCTCTTGCTAATTCAAATAAAGCCTAGAAAAAGGTAATAAACTGCTTCTAAGTTAATGGGGACTTAGCAGTGGTACTGCTACATCAAACCTGACACTTAGTTGTCCTGCATTCTTTTGTTTTGCTATTGTGTTGTGTTTTGAGACAGGGTCTCCCTCTGCAGTACAGGCTGGCCTTGATCTTGCTTATGTAGCCCAGGCCTGCCTCAAACTCATGGGATCCTCCTGCCTCAGCCTCCTGAGTGCTGGGGATTATAGATGTGCACCACTACACCCAGCTACATTCTTTTATGCCTTAAAAAATAGTCTAAAGAATTTAAAGGCTGGGCTTGGAAGGACACTGAAGTAATAATTTAACTTTTTGTAAAAACTGCTTTTTTTTCCCCTTAAACTTAGGAAAACCTCTGCATGTTAGCCTCAGTCAAAGTAAAGGACAAAGAACACTCATCCGTGCTGGAAGGGAAGTGGATGACTCCTATTCCTTTCATTATGGCTTTGAAAGAAACCGGACTGAATATCTTCCCGACAGCATACTCTCATTTTTATGTTGTTACAAACAATAAGGCAAGCACTAACCTTTCCAAATTTAAGGTAGTGGACATGTAGAACATTGGCAAGTATTAAATTTTTGTACATGCACTAACATGATTCTAGTTAGCAAATAATAAATTCCAGGTTTCACACAAAGGGAGGAAAAAAACCTCCTTGATTTTAATAACTACAGTGCTAATGTAGTGTCCTGTTCATGTTTTCAAGATACTCAGTAATCTTTTTCCTGAAAACCTATATGGTGGGCACTGTTTTAGAAGGTTAGGGTACATTAGTTTATAAAGCACGGGTCCCTGCCTTTGCAGAGATTATATCCTAGTAGAGGGAAATCAATGAATCTGTGTCGTAGGCTATAAAGGTGCCAGTGCTAGGGAAGAGAAGTAGATGGGAGTGAGTGGGTTAGATGGAGGACAATGTTAAGGATCAAGGAGACTCAGAAAGCGAGTGGGAGAGGGTGAGATCTGCACAGGGCTTGGAGCTGCACAGTTGAGCCGAGTGTGTCCAGGTGTGGAGGACAGGAGGAGCCAGAGCCCTGAAGGAGTGGAGGAGGAGGAGACCAGAGAGGCCTTGGCTGTATGGGGAGGGACAGATCGCAGAGGGCTTTTGTAGACATCACCTTTGGAGTCTGCTCAGAGGGAGGAAAAGCCTTACCCAGTTTCAAGAGAAGCTTCACCTAATCTGACCTAAGACTTTTAAATGGACCTGCTGGGAAGCTCTGTTTGTTGTTGTATTTCATATCCATAGGTTCCCTTGGTGGAGATGAAAGCTTATCGGCAGATGGCCCTGCTGAGTTCTGCTTTTGCATTTGGGTGGAGCAGGTGGAATACTCTTTGCAATTCTACAAAAGTTGTGTTTCAGGTACAGTATCCAAAAACCCGAAAAGCAACCTTGTCTTCCAAAAGAAGACAAAATACTGGAAAACCAAATGCAGACCCTAGCATTTCCTCTTTTAAAAGTAAACAAAAAAATATTCAAAATTTAATTTTTTAAAAAAAAATTTTTTTAGCTTTGTTTAGTTTGTCAATAATATAAAACCAGGCCAGGCACCATGACACATGCCTTAAGTCTTAGCTGCTGGGAGGCAGGAGGATTGCAAGTGTGAGGTCAGCTTTGACAAATTAGTGAGACCTTGTTTCAAAATTTAAAAAAAAAAAAAAAGAGAAAAATAATGTCTCCAACATATGTAAGTGGTGTGTTTGTGACTTCAGGCTGGAATTCTTACAACTCTTTCTACCAACTCAAGAGCTATGGCTGCTTTTAACTAAAGATAGGTGTATACAATCACATCTCTTCTCTAGGATGGAGAATTTTAGCTTTTTTCCCTTGTTATATACCCAGCATGTGACTGGCACTGAAATATTAGTCATATGAATGAATCCTTGCAGAAAAGCTCCATAAATAGAGTTCGAGTTTACAAACAATTCAATAATGGGACATTAAGAATGTTTCACTTGGGCATTTCAGGGTACTGACGTGAGCCCTTCAAATAATACCCAACTCTCAAAATAATTAGTAGAAGGGGAACTGTTCATAGGTTTTTCTAATTTCATTTTAGGTGAGGGAGTGCCTGACCAATGAGCACCCTGAGATTCCTGACTGGGCCCTGTTTATGTTCAGTGGGGACAGAGCACAGAGGCTCAAGATAAAGGAAGACAGCGAGTCCTTCTCCGAAGCACTTGGAGACAACACCGAGTTTCATTCCACTTTGTACCACATGGTAAAGGACTTTGCTTCCAATGAAGCCATGGAGAGAATCAGGAGTTCCAGCTGCCAGTTCATTGACTCAGTTTGCTACATCCTCCTCTCCACTAGGGTGCTCAGCTATTCTTAATCTCCACTCGCAAACTCATCTTGGTGGGAAAATCCTGTATTCCCCCGTGTAACGAGGGAATGTATTTCAGATAGGCTATTAAAACGATCTAACAGCATTTTATATTCAAATTTTAAACAAAGTGGGATTTTTTTGACTATTTGCCCTGATCGAGAAGTTCAACTTTCACTTGTAGAAAGATTTGAAGGGTTCTTTATTTAGATAAATTGTAGCAAAACAACATATTTCTCAAAAAGCTCATTAAAATATCCTTTTTGTGGTCATCTCCCTGACTATAAAACACGAAGTAGGAAGCCAAATAGTTGGTTTCTCTGAAAACCTGTGGTTTTATGCTATACTAAGTGAAATCCCAGCGCAAAGCTGCTCGTTTTATGAAGTTCAGAGGCCGGAAGGTTAAAAACCAAGCCACGTACCATAGGGTTTTCTGCGGTCACACTGGTGGTGGCCCGTTGTGTTGGAGTCTGGTAAAGGGCCACAGGATGTGTTCTAGAGAGATCCAGGAGTCCCCTTCCTGGGTGGGAGCAGCCTCCACAGACTTCTGGAAAAATCGGCCTGCGAGCAAGCTCATGAGAGCTGCGAACAGTACAGTGAAAGCCACAGAGAGCCAGAGGGCCTTATTAGCCTTCCTCACCGAGGTCCTGAAATGGGTCACCCATGAGGCCAGCGTGTCAGGGCTATAAGGAAAACACAAACAGAATTCGGCAGTCACGGTCATTTGGTACGAGGGACCCTGCTTTTGCCATCACCCTGGTCTCATCACTTACCACCCCAAACACCACCAACACTGCCTTATGACCCCCATGTCATGATTGATCCTCTTGGCTTGGGGCCTGGTCTGCACCCACTGCTTATAATAATTGGAATTAAAGTGATTTGCTTAAAAATTGTGTCATTTAGGCACTTGCTCTTACAAGTATATACAAATATTTCCTCCTTTCAATCAACTTTTATTGCTACAGTGGAACCCAACATAATACTCCAGTTTTTACTTGGGAGGGCAGGATGCAGGTGTGTGTAGTTACAAACATGCGTCTCTACAGCGTCACTTATTTTTCAGCACACAGATGCCTCTGCTGTGGGAAAATCTGAACTATTTCTTTTAGAGACACCCACAAGAAACTGATACTTTCACATCACGTAACTCCATGCTAAATACTATACTAAACACATTCCAGGTGTTACTTCAGTTAGTCACCACACCAGCACAGTGACACACAGGGACTGTTAACATCCCTGTCTTCTAGATGGAGAAACTGGAACTCCAAGTGGCTGGGGCTTCTAACCCATCTGGTTCTGGAGTCATATTCCTAACACTGAACCTTTGTGCCTCTTGTAAAATAGGTTCGAGATTAACTAGTGCAGGTAGGCCTTATAGATTTCATTACTCAAATTTAAAAATCTGACATATCTTTGAAAAAAATTGGGGGGAGGGAGTACTGGGGATCAAACTCACAACCTTGCACCTGCCAGGCAGGCGCCTGCATCACTAAGCTAAATCCTCAGCCCTGTTCAGAGAAATTGATTAGTACTCTTAGCCCTGCATTACCGTTTCCCAGTCTACTAAAACAGAATCATAGAGAAAACAGACAACTTACATGGAAGAGATATCCCACCTGGACGGGCTATTTTTCCTTTCAGAAAGGCTCGGCTTTCTTGTCCTTTCAACTATTTCTTCTCCAGGTGATTCTGAGTCATCTTTAGTTCTGCAGATAATATGCACTGTTTTTAAATATTTGAAACTAATGATAATGTGCTATAATTATTTATGAAACCTTGATGAATTTTACTGTATCATTCAAGAGGCTCATGAATGTCTGTTTTGCTTTACAAAGATTTGATAGCTAAGACTCCAAGTTATATCACCAATTTTACAAAAAATTAAACATTTACTATTTTTATAGAAATGAAGAAAGTTGGAATATTAATCAAATACACAAACAAGGGGAAATTTGTAAAGAATATATAAAAATCAGTCTCATGACTCATAATTAACCAATGTTACTACTGACATTTCTTAGTATATATATATGTGTATTTAACTGCACATGAAAAATATGGATACACTTCTTCCTCTTTGTACTTTATCTGAAATATAGTAAAATTTTTATTCATTGTTAAATATTCTACTACATTGATTTTATTATTTTTTTTACCACTTTTAGTATCCTATATAATAATTTTATTTTACTCTGTGGTCTAGAATTTTTGATTAGTGCCATTGTGGGATAAAACTCAAAGTTCCATTTCTTCTGTTTCTCTAAAGGTATTAATTTTAAAAAGCACTTTTGAAAATTCTCTGTTAAGCTAAAGTAAACCACTATTCCATGGACTGGGAATAACAACTGACTTTTTTTTTTTAAGGGAGGGCTTTACTGTATGATTCAGTCTGGCCTTGAACTCAATTTGTAGCCCAGGCTGGCCTTGGACTCACAGCGGTCTTCCTGCCTCAGCCACCTTGAATGCTGGAATTACAGACCTGTGTTTAACAATTGACTATTTTAAGTCAAATCTTTATCTAAAGAAATGTTATATTCTGAAACAAAATAATTGTTTCATTATCACATTCACTGATATTTCCTGGTAGGGAGCTGAATTTTGACATCTCAAGTTTATTATGCTCTCCCAGTTACCAAAAGCAACTTCATATCAATTTTTTCAACTATCTACAGAAAATATGAGGTAGATTGAATCTTTTTTTAAAAAAAAAAACAAGGCCCAAAAGGCAAAATCAAGTACATTCTGGTAAATTTCTCAATGCCTCAGTCTTTTGTTTACAAAAAGTTCTCAGCAGACATCATACTATCACCAAAAAATAGATGATAAACTTTACAGGAACACATTAATGTGTTTCCTCCCAGCTCTGAAGAGATTCACTCTGATGACTAAGTCTGAACTCTGCAGTAGGTTCCCAGGGTTACAACACAGGGCCTCACGTTATGTGTACACACACGGTCCACGTACATTTCCTGTATTTTTAAAATCTATGTAAATGGAGATTTTACTTCTATGGCTTTTTATTGGCACCCCCCACTCTCCACGGCAGACACATAGGAAAATGAAATCTTTACAAATCTGGCAAAACCCAGGTTCTAACTTAAAACTTCCAACTTTTGCTGTTCCAAGCACTACAAAAGTGCATGTATCCACAAATAACACCCACAGAGTGCATCCCAGTTTATAAAAGTCTTTCACCATGAATTATCTTTTTGTTGACACAGCATTAACTTCCTCTTTGTGGAATTGAAGTGATCTCATGATTTATGCCTCAGCTCATGTCTGTTTAATAAGTACACCAAGCCACACCTACTTTAGGTCACATTTTTCATCTTCAGCATCTGCCCAGGAATAGGTGCTAATAAATCGATGTAATGAAGGGCGGTGTTCACTCTGCTTTGGCCCCAAAACTCTCCTAAATAAGGAAAGAAAGAGCCACATGTCAAATATATCAGTAGTCATTAGTGATTTATTTGCTGTTGCGTAAATGGGCACAAAAATTATAGGTTCTAATTTTTTTCTTGGCATGTTCATATAATGCCCATTTCACATTTTTTAAGCTTTGCCAATTTTTGTAATTTTGTTATATTCTGAACAAATCAAAAGTTATAATATTACTTTTTTCAAAGGCCTATTTAGTACCATTATGCAATAGTAAAATTCCCAAAGAGCAACTGTAAAGTTACACTTACCAACTGCTTGACCTCCTACTGAATCTGTCATTTTCCTTTGCAGCCACCTTTAGAAGTTCAGATGTTAAAAATAAGGTATTTAGCATTCAGTGAAATAAGTTTATACGTTAGTGATATGAAAATGATTTTTCATCAAGAACACACAGGGATTTGCTTACCATTCCTGCATTTCCAATATTTCTGGGTAAAGAGGCAATAGTCACTCTTCGAAGAGAAGATGGCTACCCAAAAGTCAAAAGCATACATTTAGATAACTTCTTAATGTCCTGTCTTTCTCTGCACCAGTGATGTGTATCCTTGTATGCACAGACTTATGTACCTGACCACTGCTGAGTTAAACAGCAGACAAACTATAGAAGATTGTTTCTAGATAAATCTCCTTTCAGAAATATTTTACCAATTTATATTCCATTCTATGCAACATTAGATTATACTTTCTGCCAATAAATTAAATATAAATTTTCTTATTTAAAAGTTCATTTCTTTGGCAACTACTAATATTTGGCATTGTTTTTCTGCCTAAGGGTAGAAAACTGGCAGGAAAGGAGGAGAATGATGCATGAAGAGTTCACGCATCTACTGTGCCATTTCCAGATTGCCTCTTTCCCGTGTGTGTGTGTGTGTGTGTGTGTGTGTGTGTGTGTGTTACTGGGATAGCATCCAGGGCCACTGTACTATCCCCAGCCTGAAAAGAACTTTACTTTTTATTTACTTTTTTTTGAGACAGGGTCTTTTCTATGTACCATAGCAACCCTTTCAGCTTCTCAAGCGCTGGAATTACAGGCAACTCTTACATCCAACTCTTTTTTTGAGATAAAATCTTGCTAAATCAATAAGTTGCCCAGGCTAGGCTCAAATTTGATTCGCCTGCCTCAGTCTCCCAGAGTGCTGGGATTATAGTCATGCACTAACACACCCAGCTACAAAACTTGGTTTGCATGACAAAAAATGCTGCCGTATTAGCTTTTGCCATGCTGCCAAGCAAACTTGACTAATACACAAGCACGGCTGGCAGCATAAACGCATACTCCATAAATAAACTATATAGGCATATGCACATATCTTGTACATGCATGCAGATTAAAATCACTGTTCTGTGATTTGCATGTAAAGGCATGTTATTTCAAACATTTTCAAATATTTTTATTACCACTAACCACCTCACAAACTTTAAGTGATATACTGAGTGAATCAGTAACTACCTTGGAGTTCAGAGAAGCTGAACGCTTTTTAATCTGGCAGTCATCTGAAAGGAAAAACATTTGCACACATTAGAAATCACACATGCAATCTATGTTAGACTGCTGATATTAATACTTCACAAAGCAAAGCAAAGGTCAGAAAAGATTTACTTAAGACTGTAGACTACAGAGCAACATAAGTGTATTTATTTTGGTTACTCGTAACAGCTACCACCTTCACCAGTGGCATATGGTCCCCTATGTCCATCATCCTTGCTAACTCACAGTGGTCACTAATTGTCAACTGTGTGCTGAATTAAGGAATCCATAGGATAAGTTCAAGTATGGTTACTTTTCTGGAAGTAGGAACAGATCATTAAGAATTCTGCTCAGAAAAGTTCATACTATTTAAAATATAACTAGTGTAAGATTTATAGAAACCATACATTATCATTTTTTCCTGTGACCTCATGTGTCTGTTTTCCAAACCATAAATCAGCTTATGGACTCTTGCCAGGGTCACTACTTCTTTGAAGAATACAAAACCATTGTTCCTGAGACTAACTCATTTATGTTTTGCACGTGACTTTATATGCCAAAAAAAAAGTCTATAGGAACATAGATAGCATCAATTAGGCAAGCAATGGTCAGATGATTTGGATTAAATACACTTAATGTATATAATCAGTTGAAGAAATCCCTCTTAACCTAAGGGTTTTTTTCAAAAGGCACAGTGAGAGACATTAAGAGCATGAAAAGGGAGAATGTTAGAAAAACACAACTAACACTATTTAAATTTGTATTACCTTCATCTTCAAGAGGGTTAAAAGACCTTTCATTCTGCAAAAGAACCTGCTTCAATTCTTCTAATTCAGCGTGCTCTTTGGCATACATTCTCTTTAAGTTTTCTACATGCTGAATCATCACTTCAACTGCTTTACTAACCCGGCTCTCCTATTAGGAAAAATAAGAGTAAATAAATTTATATTGAAAATACTATTTGGGGGGGCTGGGATGCAGGTCAGTGGTAGAACACTTGCTTGTCATGCCTGAGGCTCTGATGATGCATTACCAGAAAAGAGGGAAAGAGAGAAAGAGAGAGACAGAGGTGGAGAGATGGGGTGTGGGGGAGAAAGAAATAGGGGGTCTGGTGGACAGACCAGACCAGAACTGTTCTCAATACTGGGGGATGAATATATTCACCTTCATTCCATCCTTAAATCTGATTAAAATGTCAGAAGGAATTTTGTTTTTTAAACTTAAGTAGAATGGAAGAGGATATCATAGCAAAAGATTTCAAAGGCTGGGTAGTAAAAAGACGTACAAGTCTGAGCCCCTAAAACACATGGTACGAAAAGCCTAGAAGCTAGGTTGTGCCACAGAAGGTCTCAAAGGCTTAAGAATTAGCAGCATCTCTGGAAAACTGAAGGTGGGTATGTGAACTTAAGGAGAGGTTGAAAGTCTGTGAAAAGAGATTAGAGCCACAGATCCCTACCCCTACTCTGGCCAGCACAGTACCTCTCCACAAACACTGCATTGAAAGACCAAGTTAAATATCTACAGACAAACAGATTTTGTGGATTGGGAGATAGCTGATGGCAAAGGTATCTTACTGAAAACAACAGATTTCATCAAAAACTCATATATTTATTAAGTATTGAGATCTGTATTCCTTCTTCCAACTCCCAAACATCAACAGCCAGGATTATACTCTCAAGACAGGGAGCTGGAAGATTTTTCCTTGGAGAATCTTACATTCCAAGATGAAAGTCCTATCAGTACTGACCATCAGGGGTCAATAAAAGATCCTAGATTATGTGAAGCTCAGCGACACGAAGAACTTTTTCTACTCCACATATACAGGGTCCTCAGTAATCTCAGATATTGGGAAGTGTCCAGCATAAAACGAGGAGATCAAAATACAGAAAAAACGATACTGAAAAAAAACAATCTGGGGAAAACCTAAAACTTCAAGAAAATCATAGATAACTTCAGAGAGTTAAAAATAATTAGCGCATCCATGAAATAAGAACAAGAGAGCAGTGATCCAAGATGGCCAATTGAAATGTAGCACAATAGAGCGCTTCTCTGAGAAAAACAACTCAAATGCTGGAATCTGACACCATGGAGAGAACTGGATGAAAGGAGAGGAATTCTAGTGACCCAGGAAGAAACTGAGGAAAAAGAAAAAAAAATAAAGTTAAAAAAAAAAAAGAAAGAAAAAGAAGCATGGATGGAGGGCTGGAGCTGGGCACACTCCAGTAGCTGTGCTGAGCACGTCTTAGAGTCCATTGACTCACGATGGAGCTGGGGTCACGGCCCTGCTGAGAGCAGAGGGTTGCTGAGCTTGAGACCCTCGGCAGGAGGAGGCACTGCAACAGGGAGTGGAGATGGCGAGTGGAGCTGCACGGACTTGGCTGAGTGCTGGGAACTGGATTCACCAGAGTGGGATGACTGGCAGGACAACATACTGAATTTGGGCAAGTCAGGCTTGAATCAATGGCTGAGGTGGCTTCAGTCAGTGGCTCCTGGCCCAAAGTGGATTGATGGGATCTGCTAGGGCTGGGCCATGCCCCTGATTGGGACCCAATAGCCAGGGATGAGGCTGTCCCAAACCTATGACATCTGCAAGGCACAGTCTAACATGCTGAAGTCACTCCCTGGTTGAGAGGGGAGGGGCCGGCCACACCGCTGCCCCTGCGTGCACCTCACAGACCAATGGCAGACAGGCGAGGGCAGCACTGCCCCAGCCAGGAAGCTGCAGAGGGACTTAAAGCAATACGTAAGGGTCCAGACACCTCCACCATTCACCTGTCTGAGGGAAACCAGAAGCATGACAAGACAGAGAAACAGCAAAAGGCTTCCAACCACCAACCCAGGGAAAATAAGCCCAGGAGAGGTGAATACAGAGGAGATTGAGGGCAGCAGACATGCAGTATCAGACACGGCCTCATTGGAAATAAAGAAATGCTTCTGTGACCTCATCGACGAACTTACATCTGAAATTCTAACTCAGGTGAAGCAAGATATAAGAAGAGCAACAAAAGAAACACTGGGTACTCCTCAAGAAGACACAAATGGAAGAATGGAGGAACCCAGAGAAAGCAGAGAAGCCTTTGATGAAGAATATAAACAAAATCTAGAATACACGAAACAGATCCAAAGAGAGTATCAGGAAATTAAAAACTCCATTGAAAGTTGGCAAAACTTCTTAAAAGAAACTAAAGACAGACTTTTAAAACTTGAAGATAGGTTTGCAAAGTATGATCACAAAAGGGAAGGATCTCTTAAAAATAACAAGCAACCAGGAAGTAATGATACAAAGGCTAGAAGACAATAAGAGGATTTATAACTTAAGAATAAAAAATGTGAACAAAGAAGCAGAGACAAATACAAATGAAATAAAAAGGCTAGTCACAGAAATAATTAAGGAAAACTTCCCAAGCATAGGAAAAGGAAGTGATATTCAGATATAGGAGGCATACAGAACTCCAGCAAGCTACAACCAAAACAGATCTACTCCCAGACATGTAATAGTCAGGATCCCAGAAATCCATCAAAAGAACAGAATATTAAAAGTAGTCAGAGAAAAGAACAGATTACCTATAAAGGAAAACTCATCAAAATCACAGCAGACTTCCTGATGCAAACTATCAAATCAAGAAGAGCTTGGAGTGAAATATTCCAAGCCCTGAAAGAAAATAACCTCCAACCCAGATTGATGTACCCTGAAAAACTGTCTCTCAAAATTAATGGAGAGACAAGATATTTCCATGACAAAGAGGAACTGGGGGAGTTTGTGACCACCAATCCAACCCTACAAAAAATACTGAAGGACATTCTAGAGAGAGAAGAAAATCACCAGGATTCCAGGAACAATGGCAGAAAGGCCTCAATGAACAGAGCAGACAGTGGAATGAAGGAGAAAAGTAAACAACAATGACAGAAAAATAGCATAGCAGAGATGAGGCAGAGAAGATTGGCTTATCGCTGTTTTGTTTTGACTGATCTTATTTGAATCTGGTATGCTTGAGGGCGTCAAGTCTGGGAGTAGGGGCAACTACTCTGGGGATGGCAGGACTCATGGGATACCCATTCTGGTTTGATTATTAACTGCCTTTGAAGCCCTATAATGTCTCCAATGTTCAGTTTTTATTAATAGTGCTATATACTGCTAAGTTTAATTATACTATGCCTGACGATATAGACAATTTTATTGAAAATAACAGGAGACATCATGGTGACAACTGTAGATCACCTAGTATTGTGGTTTTATATGTCCTCCTCATTTCATGTTTCTCTAGGAATTTGTATTGTTGACTTGTTTTGGTTTGTTTTTCCCTCTAATACAGAAAGGCTAGGTATACATGTAGAGACTTATACATGTGTAGAACTTCTAAACAGTTTACGAGAATTGATTATAGTTATTGTAAAAAAAGAGAGAGGAAAGTATGCTAAAGGATATAATTGCATGTATGCTTGAGTGTGTAGGACTGGTGACCATAATACTGTTTTTTGTTGGTTAGATGAGCAGAGCTGATTGCAGTGTCACTGTTTAAATGTCTACTTTGTATGCTTTACGTTTGTAACTTGAACAACTAGAAAAATTTAAAAAAAAAGAAATAGGAACAAGATATTATTTAAAAGACACATGCAGTGTACTAAGAGATTTTGGAAATTAAAATGACAAGAATAACTCAATAGGAGACTTTCGAGATAAAGTTGAGGAAATCTTGAAACCAGAGCAAAAAGACCCATGAGGTGGCTCAGAAAAGATCCATACAGATCCATATAGGAGATTCAAAAAACAAGAAGGAGTTCAGGAAAATGCAGGGGGAAAAGATTCCAAAATGTAGAAAACGAAATTAAACAAAAATTTCTCAATGAATATAACTCACTAGCTTGAAAAATGGCCACTCAAGGCCTAAAACAATGGATAAAAATCATAACAAGGAAGGGCAGTAGGAAAAAGAATAGATGCCCTAAAAGCTTTCAGAATGTCTAAAGATGGTAGCCAGGATGTAGAAGTTTGAATGGTATCGTACTTTGATCCCAGCACCAGACCTAAGAATAGGAAGAATGTGAGGCAAACTCTAGAGGAAATTAGTCTAGAATCCTTCAGCCAGCTAGGCTATCAATTAAGTGGGGTAAAGATGTTTTCTTTTATACAATGTTGTAGACAGGGGTTTACAAAGGAAGCAGTTTAATACAGTACATAATTTGTAGGATCATTTTATAATATTCACCCAAGAGTCAAATGCAGAAGAGTGAAGGAGATCTGTCCATGCACTAGAGACCCAAAGAATCCAGCTGAGGGCCTGGATCCCATTGCAATGTCCTGCATGAGTCCAGCTGGAGGCAATGGCAAGTCTGTATCAAGGATCTACACAGGGAAGGACCAAAGGCCAATGGTGGAAGCTAGAAAGTCTGCACCAGTGAGACAAAAAATCTGTGCCAGCAGGCTGAGGAATCTGCACTGGAGCTAGGAAACAACACTTCACGTAAGGACCAGCGTCCCCCAAAAAGAACCACAGCAATCCTCAGCGACAGCCAGGATCCAAACTCCTCTGATGATGAGAACAGCTGAGTTCATATTGGGAAAGTCAGCATGACAAGCTTCTCCAGGAGAATCAACAGCGCACCATCTTCCCCTCCAGCTGCCTTTTTTACGGTGGCCACAATCCTCAGGTGGGCCCTCCACACCCAGCACTGTGCTGATTCAGCTCAGCTGGATGTTACAAGTTGACCATTAGTTAATCCACCACATACAACTTTTCACAGTCTGCCTCCCACCCAGACCAAAAACAAAAACAAAACAAACAAACCCCCCAAACCAACAAGAGACAAGGAATCTAGAAAATGGGATTCAACTTAAGTGGGATATGAAAGAAATTCTATGGAAGAGTTTGCAAGACTTTTGTGGCAGCCTATAAAGGGTTAACAAACCAGACTGGAGCAAGCAAGTAAAACATCTCTGGAATGAATATCTCAAGGAAGAAGAAAGCAACAGAACCGAAGACTTTCAATATATTGAGAGACCTGAACTTTTTAGATGAATCTGAAAATGAATTAGACAAATAGAAAACTAACCAAATGATCATTACAAAGAACAATAATTTACTCCAGAAAGAACATGAATTTTATGTCAAGAAGGGAAACTCATCTTAGCAGAGTACTGGCAATAGAATCTTCATGGTCATGAGAATGTTTACACAATTATCAATCTATTTATCCACTAATACTCTTGTTTAACTTTTACAACTTATTTCCGAACAGACAGAAACTAAGCACTAAATAGTGACTATTTTGCCATAAGTTTATCTCCCCCCAAAACCAGTTTCTTCATCTTCCCAGTTTTGAATTTGTTAAAAAATTCAAATTTGTTAAAAAAAATGATAGACATCATTTTGTTTCACTCCTAAATACTCCAATAAGGATATTTTAAAAAGAGAAAATGCATTTCCTTGACTATACATCACTCTCACAGTTAACAAGGCTAAATAAAAGTGCTTTAAAATAGCATGCTAGTTCATGCTGAAATTTCCAAACTTGGCACAAAAGGAGTTTTGTTTGGGAATTAACAAAGTTCATTCATTGTATATTTTTCTTTTTTTATATACGGATACACAATTTACAATAGAAGAAAAAACTTAGCCATTTCTACATGAGCAATTCAGTGGATTTAAGCAGGCTGTAGATTTGCCCAATGAGTAAAAACAAAAATGAACACATAGAGCGGATGTGTAAGCTCACAAACGTCAGCCCTTGACCTTCATGTTATCTGAGCTTGGTCAGGAAAGAGGACAGGAGAGCCGCAGGGTGAGAGGCGCTGTGAAAATGCATAAAGGGCTAAGACTGACGAAGATCTACATCTTAAAAATGGGAAAGCAACATGTAAAACTGAAAATAAATCACTAGCTGGCACCATCAGTATGTTATTTAGAAATACGGATACATACGATTATAAAACGAATCAGAAGTTTCAGGTTGTTGCCGGCCTAGAGCATAGAGAACTGATAATAAGGCTTAGAGAGTTACTTGGCTTTTTTTCTCTTTTTTTTTTTTGGTACCAGGGATCAAATTTATGACCTCATGCTTGCCAAGCAGGCAGTTATGCCACTGAGCTAAATCCCCAGCCCCAGAGTTACTTAGCTTTTAAAAATCTGTATGCATATGTAACATTATCACAACTAAAGAATAAAATTGTTTTTTAGTGAGAGGTTAAACTAAAATAGGATATTTTTAAAAGGTACAACAAATAAATAAACTACTACCCCAAAGGAAATATCTCCCTTACTAGATATCATAAGTCTGTTTAGTATAGATTTCAAAAAGCCAACTCCCAACTTTGCCCATAAATTTTGAAATCCAACTTTTCTAACAAGTGTACAAAGATATAAAGATACATGTCCAAGAACATTTATTGTAGAATCACTTATAATAGCAAAAATAGTAAAGAATATAAGGAATTGATTAAACAAGCCGTATCTCCTCAACCAACAGTGCCCGAAAAATTGTGATATGGGTATATAATGTTTATATCACAAGTTATATGTTATATATTGAATGAAAAAGATATTATTTGGAAGCAGTTTACAACCATGTATGAAGGGAGTGTGTACAAGAATGCACAACACAATCTTTATGATGATGGTCATTGGCTATTATTAGTGAGAGATTTTTCTTTACATTTGTGTATTTCAATTTCCTACATTAAACACAGATGGCTTATATAACAAAGAAATAGTCCTTTAATACCATTCTTACAAATGCATCTTAGGGACCATAAATCTTTTGAGTAATTTCACTCTCATGACAGAAATGGCGAAGCGTTACCTGATTGATGGCTCCTAACATCTCAGCTCTGCTGGCCACTCGCGTTGTGCACTGGCTGAGAAACGTTATACTATTCTCCAGCTTCTTAATGACTTCCTGGGCCTGGTTGTCTTCTTCACACAGGGGTGTTAAGGACTGCACAGAGAGTAACACGTTAAGACATCCAACACTGGCACTCAGCAAGTGATTCTCTAATAATATGCTGTGGTCTAATTTCAACTATCTCGGTGAATGGGTAAAAAGCAGCACCCAAGAACAAGAATGAATGATAACCAAATACAAATGTATCTATTACTTAGCACTTAGATGTATTCAGGTGCTAAAGCCTTTTAAGTCTATTCTTGACCCCAAATATGCCACACTCTCCCTGATGTGCCTTCTACATCTTTCTTCTATGGTTAATAGGATGGGCTATCATTTGTTGCTAATGGCAAAGAGATTACGCCTATAATACATGATCTGAATGTATCTTTTATTTCAGATGATACCCTTCCTGATGAAAGACTGTCCTCACTAGAGTAGAGATAGAAGTAAGAGAACAGCGGAATGGAAGCAAATAATCTACTGCTCCACAGCTGTGTGATCTTGAGCAAATTTCTAAAATATGCCCAATCTCAAATACCATCAATTGAGCTGTGCATGGTGGTGCATGTCTATAATCCCAGCACTTGGGAGGCTGAGACAGGAGGATCGTTGTGAGTTTGAGACCAGCCTGGGCTTCAAAGTAAGTTCAAGGCCAGCCCAAACTGCATAACGAGGCCCTGTCTTAAAAAAGGTAAAAAAAAATTTTTAAATACCATGAATTATAAGAGGCACCATTAATCTGACAACAAAACAGAAAATGGTTAATCAACATGAATCAAGAAGAAATAAGGAATCTGAACAGACTCTAACTAGTAGGGACATCAGATCAGTAATCTAAACCTTTCAACAAAGAAATGCCTAGGGATTTCACTAGGGAATTCTACGAAACTTAAAGAAAGAAAGAAAGAAAGAAAGAAAGAAAGAAAGAAAGAAAGAAGAAAAGAAAAGAAAAGAGGAAGGAAGGAAGGAAGGAAGAGAAAGAAAGAAAGAAAGAAAGAAAGAAAGAAAGAAAGAGAGAAAGAAAGAGAGAGAGAAAGAGAGAGAGAGAGAGAGAGAGAGAGAGAGAGAGAGAGAGAGAGAGAGAGAGGCTGGGCATGATGGTACATGCCTAGAATCCCAGCATTTGGGAGACTGAGGCAGGAGAATCACCTCAAGTTCCAAGCCAGCCTGGGCTACACAGTGATCTGAACTACTTGGAGAGACCCTGTTTCAGAAGAAAAAAAAAAGCCAATCTTTCCAGAAATCTGGCATAAAAAATGATACAAAGCTAGGGATGGTGGCACACTCTGTGATCCCAACATTCAGGGTGGTTAAGGCAAAAAGACAGCAAATTCCAACATGGCCTGGGTAATGCAATAATTTAGCAATACCCTGTCACAGAATGAAAAATAAAAATTGGGTGGGGACATAGCTCAGTGGGAAGGACCTGGGTTCAATCCCTAGTACTATAAAAACAAAAACAACAAAAATCACTTAAGTCAAAGCAAACCAACTTCACACTTTAACCCATGCAGCTGTTTGGTAGTGAAATTTATTACCATTTTAGGCTTTTAAAAAAGGTGTGAGCTAGGTGTAATGGCATATGCTTGTAATTCCAGCACTCTAGGGGGCTGAGGCAGCAGGATGGAAAGTTGGAGCCCAGCCTGAGTGATTTAGGAGTTAGCAAAACCCTGCCTGAGAATTCAAAAAAAAAAAAAAAAAAAGTCTTGGACTGTAGCTCAGAATAAAGGACCTGTATTCAATCCTTATTACCTCACCCCCTGCCAAAAGATGTATAGACTAGTGGACTAGAATAAGAAGTCCTAAAGTAAGCCCTCCCATCTACAATCAAATGATCATCAAGGAGAGCGCCAAGAATGCGTAATGAGGAAAGGATTCTCTTCAATAAGCAATGTTGCAAAGACTGAGAAGTACGAAATTGAACCCTTATTTTATGCCACACACAAAAATTCACTCAAAATGATTGATGACACAAACGTAAGGCCTAAACTAGAAAATTTCTGGAAGACAACAAAGGAAAATCTTCCTGACCCTGAATTTGGCAATGATCTCTTGGATTAGGGTATCAAAAGAGTAGGCAATAAAAATGAAAATAAAAAGATGAGACCACATCAGGTTTATAAGTGTTTTTACATCAAAGGACCCAATCACCAGAGTGAAGGATAACTGAGGGAAAAGGAAAAACTATTTTTAAGTCTATAGCTGAAAAGCAATCGACATGGAAAGCATAAGAACTCCTACAACTCAACAATAGAAAAAATTTAAGTAATTTGATTTAAAAATGGACAAAGGACTTGAATAACATTTTTCCAAAGGTGATATACAATTGGTCAGTGAACACCGAGAATTTCAAATCAAAGCCACAAACTGCCACCCTGTTCCCTCAAGGATGGCAATTATAGAAATAAACGGAACATGATAATGTTGGTGAGGAGCTGAAGAAATTGGAAGCTCTGCCTCCTGTTTGTGGCAGTGTAAAATGGTGCAGTTGCTGTGGGGAACATTACAGTGGTTTCTCAGGAAACTGAAAATAGGATTACCATATGATCCAGAAACTTGACTTCTGGACACATACCAAAGAGGAAGCAGAGTCTGGAAGGGATATTTATACACCCATACTCATAGCAGCACTATTCACAGTTGCCAAGCTATAGGAGCAAGCCAAATGCCCATCAGTGAATGAATAGATAGGCAAAACATTCCATATATTGTGTGTATTTATATATGCAATAGCTGTTATTCAGCTTTCAAAAGGAAGGCAATAATGTCACACACTATAACACGGATAAGCCCAGAAGACATTATGCTAGGTGAAATAAACCCATTACAGAAAGACAAATATCATATGACTCAGAGATACTTATACGAGATAGCTAAAGTAGTCAAATTTATAGAAATATAAAGTAGAAGGGTGGTTACCACGGACTGTGGTACGGAGGAAAATTATCACAATGCTAAATTTTAATATAAATGGTTTCCCAATTTTTATTTCCTTCCTCTAAAATTAAGCTCTTTATTTTCCAAACCTATCTCTAAGCCCATACTAACTTCACAGGATAAAGGGTAATAGTTGTTACCCTCCTGTGTACCCTTCTCATTTTTTTTTGGTACTTCACAGTGGGCTTGCACATGATCTGATAAGACCGACATCAGTCACTATTATTTTTTTCCAGTTAATCAGACATGGAAATATTTGATTTTTCATGAAACTTAAAACTGATATTATTATTTGTGTGTGTGTGTGTGTGTGTGTGTGTGTGGTACCAGGGATCGAACTCATGACCTCACACTTGCCAGCCAGGCACTTACGCCACTGAGCTAAATCCCCAGTCCTGATATTATCTCTTATTGTTCAGTTTCCCATACAATTGCTCTTCAGCCTGAAATTTGACAATCCAGAAGGAAAACAGAGGATGCATAAGATCTACTTTAAGAGATACCTTTTTTATTTTATTTCTGATACTTCATATTACTGAAACTTTATTTTATACTAACTGAGTTTTTTTTTCTATTAACTCACAAGTGGGTCAGGGATAGTTTGACTGTGATTTTTTTAAGTAACTGGCACTGTGAGTTTAGTCACTGAAGTAAATCAATATGTAGCTATCAAAACATCATTAAAAACATGGCCAAATGCATAGTTCCTGAATGTTCTGACCCTCACCTCTAAGAGCTTTAAACAGTTGGTGATTTCTTTCTTCAGATTTTCTTCTGCCAAGTCACGAGACCTCTCTTCAAGCTTCACTCTTTTTTCCAGTGTAAACCAGTCACACTTAAATCCCAAAGATAATCTGAGAAATTCTGCCTGTTGTCAAAATAATGTGAAGGTGAGGAGAGAAAGTTGGATGTGATCAAATATTTCAGTTTAACACAGGATTAGACCAAGCTATTTCTTTCTTCTCCCAGTCACACAGTGCTGACATCCACAGGCTTTACACGCACTTAGTTGCTGCCATACCAAACATACAACATGTGTGCAAAAGCATGATGCAACCTTAGCAGGTGAGCCTGAAACACTTCTTTTTTTTTTTAAAGAAAGACAATGTATTCTTTCCACTTACCTCCACCTCTTTCTCATTAGCAGAAGTGCTGTGGGATAAGACAAAGAATTTATTCAAATATAATTCAAAGTAAAATAGAAAATGTTCAGTTGCAACATAAAAAGGAGCTTACTTGTCACTTTGTCTAAAGTTAACTGATCTCCCAGTGGCTACTGGAGGAGAGGAAATCTCGGTTTCTATTAAAAGATAAAAAATACTGGTTAAAAAAGCTTAACATCCTCTGCTTCTTGTCCACCATGAAATGAGCACAATGATGTCCTGCCTCATCACTCTGGAGCCCAGATGCCCAGGGACCATGGACTGAACATCTTATGGGGTGATGAATTAATGGTCAAGATGGAGTGCCCAGCTGAACTGAGTTTGCATGGTTCTGGGGAAAGGCATAACAGGAGACCAGGAGGGGAGTATTTTATGCTGATTTCTCTTGAGAAGCTTCAGCTGTCTCCTAGAGCTCCAGTCTGTGGGTCTTTGCCAAGAATGGTTGTTGCTCTCTTGGGAGGAGCTCTGGTGCTTGCCTTCGCCTTGAGCATCCTCTGCTGGAATCTGGGTCTTGCATTTGCCTTGGCCATCGTCTTGGTTCGTGGCACGGAGTCTCCAACTTAGCTTGGGCTTCTAAGCACAAATCCTTCAGTTTTTCAACACAGTTCTCGGCCTTCTGGGGCGGACTTGCACTGGACATTGCCGTGAGATCTCCAGCCGTCTGATCTGTAGCACACTGACTGGTCTCCTGCACTCTTCTACATCTGACTGTAGAAAGCACTGGCTAATAATCTCTGAAACCAGGATGGTTAGTTACTGTTACCAAGATAGGTGTTTCCGTAATGTCTTCCACATTGCCAGTGAAGGAATAAAGAGGTATGGCAGGGACCCAGCCTTCAGGTTATACGATGCCTATGGCATATTAGTGGAAGGTAAAACTCAAGACCAAGATGCCAAATAGTAATAAGGTATCTGTTTTGCTTATCTTGAAATGGGAACATTACAGGAAGCTTATAGTTAAGAAAAAAGGCTTAACATCTAAAAGCACATTTTCATCAAGTTGCTATCATGCCTTGTCTTTATTAACAAAGTCATTGCATTTAAATATACCCAAAATAATAGCTAATGTGTCTGCTGAAATTATAAGATAATGTTGTGTTTAAGCTATTGGGATCATGACATGAAAACCATGGAGTATGGATAGTTTTTGAAATCTAAAGCTGTCTGACAGTCAAGGGACAGTCCAGAGTGCCTTCTTTGTACTTGAATGTTTGTTATATTAGACCCCAGGACTAGATGCATGCCTTCTGTTGTTGCCTGACCCTTCTGCAGATGGAGACTCTAATAGCTGCAGCAGTATGAGTAATAGGTATAGTAACAGTACTAATGGTAATGATAAAATAATCATACTGGTAACTGTATCAGTAACATACTGGTAACAATACTGGTAACTATAGCAGTAACATACTGGTAACAATAAACACTGCATCAACCATAGACTTACTATATGCCAGTCAGGACAAAGCTCTGTATATATAATATAATTTTCTTTATAACAACTTTGCAAAGCCCAACATATATTAAGAACACTGGATTTAAAGTTGACAACACTTGATTGTTTTGGATTATTTTTAAAATTTTTTCATTTTTATTAGCACATGTTTGCAACACATAACAATTACATTCCATGTGGGGAATTGGTACATGTACATAACACATCTCAATTATTTTCCCCCTTCCCCTCCACCCCCATTTCAAAAGTATTTTTTGCAAGCATCAGATTCATTCCTTTCATGTCCTTATCAGATTAATAGTCATAAATACAGATTAGTAGCCAAACAGCCCAAAAATCAGAAAACATAAGACAATTATACAAATCAAGTTACACTTTCAGATATATTGACCATGCTGCATTACAATAAATTTTTACATCTTTTGTTCCTATTGTCCATCTTAAATTCTGTCATTTATTTATATGTTGAGTTTCTCACATAAGACAAACATTGCAATATTCAAGCTTGTATATCTGATTTCATTTATCATGATGGCTTCAAGATCTATCCATTAATTCAAGTTTATTCTTGAGAATAAATTCAAGTTTATCCTTTGTGACAATGTAGTACTCTATTGTATATAAATATCATATTTTATCCATTCATCTGTTGATGGACAAATAGGCAGCTGCCAAGATTTAGCTATTATGAATTGTGCTGCTATAAACATGGGTATGTACGTACCACATGGGTATGTATGTATATGATGCTGAATCTTTCAGGAAGATACCTAGAAGGGGAATGACTGGGTCAAATAAAATGTTTAGTCTTAGTTTTGTTTTTCTTTTCTTTTTTGAATCTCCATACTGAATTCCATAGTGGTTGTCTCAGTTTACATTCCCACCAACAATGAAGAAGCATTCCTTTTCCTTCTCAGCTTCTCTAGCATTTGCTATTGTTCAATTTCTTGATGACGGCCATTCTTTTAGAAAAGATGTGGAATCTCAGAGTTGTTTTAATTTACATTTCTCAAATGGCCAGTGATGCTGAACTTCTTCATCTGCAAAGTTTCCATTCATTTCAGGTGCCCCACTATTTGACTGGGTCTTTAAATTTAGGGAGTCTATTTTTTAAATTCTTCATATATTCTAGATCTTAGTCCTTTGAGAAGTAGCTGTCAACACTTTTTCCCATTCTGTAGATTGTCTCTTCACTCTATTGCTGGTTTCCTTTGCTCTACAGAAGCTATTTAATTTGATGCCATTTTTAAATTTTATCTGATCCCATTTGTTGATTCTTGCTAATATTTCTTATGCAACTGGAGTTCTGTTCAGAAAGTCTGCTTATACCTTTGTCTTTGAGACTTTTACCTGTTTTGTCTTCCAGCAAATTATTTCAACATTTAGATCTCTCTGAACTATTCTGATTTTAGCTTGGTGTGTGGTGAGAGATATGGGTCTAGGTTCAGTCTTCAGTATGTGGCTAACCAGTTTTCCCAGCACCATTTGTTAGAGATTGTCTTCCTTCCAGCAAAAGAATTTGACCCCTTTCTCAAGGTAAGGTAGCTTAGTTCGTCTGGTATTATTTCTGCATCCTCTGTTCTTTTTCCCTGCTCTCCAAGTCTGTTTTTTCCAACACCATACTGTTTTTTATCACTGTAGCTTTGTAGTATAATTTGAAGTCTGCGATGGTGATGCTGCCTGCCTTGCCCTTTTTGCCCAGAATTGCTTTTGCTTTTCTAGGTCTCTTCTGGTTCCATATGAATTTTAGGATTGCTTTTTCTAGTTGTGAGGAATGCTACTGATATTTTGATTGGGGTTGCATTAAATCTGTGTGACAGTTTTGGAAGTATGGCCATTTTTACTATACTGGCTCTGCCTATTTAGGAACAGGGGATATCTTTCCATTTTTGGACATTCTCTTCAATCTTCTTTTTCAGAGTACTGTAGTTTTCATTGTAGAGGTGTTTCACTTCCTTGATTAGGGTAATTCTTAAGTATTTCATTTTTCTTGATACTGTGTGAAAAGTAATTCCTGTCTTGGAGTTTGTTATTGGTGTAAAGAAATGCTATTGATTTTTGAGTGTATCCTGCTAAGCTACTGGTTATTAATTCCAGGAATCTTTTGGTGGTTTGTAGGAGGTTTTTAAAGTAAAAGATCATGTTATTTGCACGTAAGGATAATTTAACTTTTTCCTTTCTTATCTACATTCCTTTTCTCTTGGCTAACTGCTTTAGCTCTGCTTCTGGAACTATCCAGAACAGGGGTGGTGATAGATATCCTTGTCTTGTTCCTGATTTTAGAGAGTTTACAGCTCTCTCCATTTCTTAAGATGTTGGTAGGAAAAAACTTGACTTAAACATGAACTTTGACTTTCATTTGATCTGTCTGTCAGTCCACAGGCTGCCTTGTATGTACTGGCCATCCAGGCTGGCCTTAAACTCAACAGTGATTCTGCTGCCTCAGACTCGAGTGCTGGGATTGCAGGTGTGCACCACCACACCCAGGTTGAGCTTTGACTCTTACAGATAAGTGATCTTCAAATAGTCACAATCTCCTTAAGTCATCTATAATGACATTATTTTTATATTATAGCTAACTTTTATGAGAACTTCTGTGCTAGGCAATCTCCTATGTAAATGCTTCACACATACTAATTTATTTGATCCTTGCAGCAAATCTTCTGTGTTAGATACTGTTACCATATTTTCTACCTTTCCAGGCTAGACAACTGAGTCACAAGTTACTTTTACCATATATTTGGAGAACTGAATGAAACCATGTGCACAAAGAATTTAGCCTAACACTCAGCCTATGATATGTTTTTATTCTAATATATGTATTTTTAATTCATCATTTGCAGATGACAAAGTGAAATTGAGGTTCAATAACTTTCTGAGATCACATAGCTGGTAAGAGACTGACCCAGCCTAGAGTTTGTATAACTCAGAAGCTTGAACTTTCTCCACTGTTCCATCGTAATGAAGACACACTGTGGAGAAAAGCATATCAGCTCTTACTTTGCAAATACTGGCTTATTTACTTTTAGATAGGATATCAAAAAAGAAGTCATGAAGTAGTGCACAGAATTTACTACCACATCGGCTTGGTTCCAAGTTCACAGTGGAGCACTAGTTATTATCACAAGTCATCCAGGATCAAAGAGCCAAAGTAGTGCATTAATGTGGTTTTTGAAAATGATACGAGTGGAGTCAAGGCTGAATCTAACTGGCTGATGTTCTACAAAGGTTCCAGACTGTGCAGATGGCGTAGCTTTACTCATGAAGATCACATCTAAAAAATATCAGCGGGTAGCAAAAATTCACCTGGGTTGGAAAGAAAACATCTCTTACCTCCTGCAGCACATTCTTTTCTACGTTCTTCTGTTGTTTTGGGCACCTCTTTGGCTTCCTAAAATCATAAGGAAATGTTATTGCTATACACAGAGTGGAAATCCTTCATAGCCAAACATTTCATAACTCACAGTGCTCTCTTCACTTGCTCTGTCTAAAGCACGCTCTAGTACTCAGGGAACTATAATAAGAGTTAGGAGGAAAAAATACGGGCTCCAAAAGAACTTGCAGTCTAGTTAAGGCAAAAAAATGTAACGGTATGAAAAGCTGCAAGTGCAATATAGGTTAGCACAAAGCAAACTAGGATTGGTTGCCCAATAAATGAGGCATAGATAGATAAGTGTTATGAATAGAAAGGAGAGAGATACCAGGGCTTGAATAGCATGAAAAGTCTCTGCAGGGGCCAGGAGGGCTGGATGGAGAAAGAGGTGAAATCGAGGTAATCCAGAGCCAGTTTCTCCAATGGGCTCTGGGGGGAGTTATGACAGAGATAACTGCCAAGACTGTGCTATGTGAGACTTTAATTCCACATCAATATATTTGAAGGTCCTATACAAATGCATCTGTATACGAGTCACCATCAAAACAGGGCTGTACTGCGCTACCCAGCAAAATTTACTAGGAAAACTTTACCTATACCACCATTATACAATATTATTAATTATTATATGAGTTAGAGAAATTTAGAAAACCAAAGAAATTTCCCATTAGAAAGCAAGCAAGCAAGCAAGCTTGCTCCTTGGTCGAGTCACTGATACCATGTCTTGTCATTTTTAGACAACTGAAGGTTTTGGTGAAATATAACAAATATAATAATATAGGTAAAACACCGGATCCCTCTCATCAGTGTGCAAATATTCTTAATGTTTTTAAATCCTCCCTCCAGCTCATGAATTTCCTCAGCACCAGCTCTTTCCTCTCCAGATTGACTCTACCCATTGCTGGATGCTGCTTCTAGTTCTTTACCACCACTTGTGATCAGACTAACTCCTCTACATCTAGACCACACTTCGCACAAACTGTTCTCATCTGTCAGTCATGATCCGCCTCTTGCCAAATCCAATAGGTAACCATCTGTCTTTATCTTACTTGACCTCACTGAGGCATCTAAACAAACAAACAAACAAACACCAAAAACAACTACACATTCCTTTTTTGGGGACCAAGCATAAAATACAACCTTGCACATGCCAGGCAGGCACTATACCGTCGAGCTATATCTCCAGCCCCTGAAGTCCTCACTCTTGAAGATGTTTGCTTCCCTCAGTTTTCTTCTCATGGTGGGCGCCATGTTGCTACTGCAGCCCTCTGTTCATCTGCTCTGCCCTGGCCTCCTCTCACAGAAGCTGCTCGTCACAATTCTGTGATTCTGTGCTCCTCCTCCCTCCCCTTCAGGTCCCTGGGAAATCTCACCCACAGACGTGGTGACCATATTTGTTGTTTTGGCTGATAACTCACAAACACGTGTCTGCTCCTAAAAGTCCCACGGGTGGAGTTTATGAAGATGGAAACACAGCTGCATAGAAAACCTTGAAGGCTACCGGTGTCTCACACTGACCTGAAGCTGGACTTTTCTCAACTTGATCTGCTTTGCCTCACACATTCTTCTTTTCCTCTTCCCTCCTTCTTCTCATGTTGCTCTACTCATTCCTACAGTTAAACCATAAACCTGAGTAGTTCCCTTTTCCCACACTGATATCAAATATATCACAGTTTAATCTCCTTTTTCCCAGCCTCACCAAGCTCAAACTACCTTCTCCCATTTAAATTATTCCAATCATATCCTCTTCAGTCCTATGACCTCAATTACAGTGTTTTTCTAATCTGTTATTTCTTAAAATGTCTTTTTATCTGTATATTTTTGGAGGCGTGAAATTTTTTCTCAACAGATGCTACTATGGAAAACTAAAGCAGGTGAATTCCCCTCTGTCCATTAGTTATAGGGGATCTGCTTTCAGCCAACATGACTCCCTCTCTATACTTCACATCAAAGCATAATTCTCAGCGGCAAATCCAAGTATCCTGCTTCCTTCAGCCTGAAATGCTATAACATTTTTTAAATCTAACCTGTTGCCCAAATATATCCATGCCATCATCTCTTCTGTCCGTTTGTATGGATCTCTACTAACTTGCTGCCAGATGAGCTTATCTACAGCAATGTTTATATACTGGGCTAAAAGAAGTATGTATGAAGAGAGAAGCCCCAGTAACACACACAAAACTCCACATGTACACAAGGGATTCTAACACATAAGTGAGACCCTTGAAGAATTGTGGAACAGACCCATTATTGACAAGTAATTCTTTAATAACTATATATTAACTCATACAAATGGCAATCAATCTCTTTCATGAAGGGAATTTAACTCTTTTCTATGAAAGGTGATAGCCATCCTTAAAAAGGCTTTTAAGGCTTCTCCATATGACTGCATAACATTCAATACCACTCACATGATGTCTCTGCTCTGATGTCATTTCTGTTCTTCTACCCCTAGTAGTTTTTCATATCACATATCACCCTCTAAGTATTGGTAATTATCTGTTTCTTTACCTGATTAGATTTATGTGTATGTAGGTGACACACACAAGGTCTTGCTATGTAGTTCAGACTGACCTTGAACTATGTAGCCCAGGTTGATCTCAAAATCACAGCAATATTCCTGCCACATCCTCCCAAGTGCTGGGATCATAGATGTGTGTTATCGCATCCAACTAGAACTCACCTTCAGACACTACTGTTTTAGTCAACTTTACTTCATTAAAGGATAGTTTACTTAAACAGTCTTCTACTGAGAGATACTTAACTTACTTCTGATAGCTCTGCGATGTATATGAGTAAATGATTGAGTGAAAAATCAATATGGAGCCATGATATTCTAGTTCTTTCTCTGTTATGTTACCTTGGACAAATCGCAGGGAGGCTGTGGCCTCAACTTACCCATAAAATATGATATAATTATATTCTACTTATGCCATAATATTTTGAAAAGATAAAATACTTCTGATAGTACTTTGCAAATTAAAAAATGGTTCTATCATTGTAATATAACTTTCCATTTATTATGGGCTCATCTATGCCAAAGATTTCAAGTTTTTGAATCAATGCATCAAACTTGTATATGTTGCTTAGAAAGAATTCAGGGAACAAGAATGTGAAGAGAAAAAATTTTACTATCACCTGCTGTCATGGGTGTTCCAAAAATGGAACCGCAGGCATTGAAAGGTTGAAGTGGGCTCAGTTCCTTACCAGATTTGACACAGATTTATCCTTGTTCATGGTGTCCTGGCACGCGATATTCTCATAAGCTGAACTAGTGCCTAGAACGAAAAGGAAACACAGAAAACAGCTGGAGGAGCATTAACAAGTAACAGAGGGTACAGTAATAAGGACAGACCAGTCCATGGCAAAGGTCTTAACGTATGAGACAAATTAGATACTACAAAAATGTGTGGCCTCAGAGCCAGGGAGGAAGTAGCTGAGACCCACAAGAAAGCCAAGGCATGGAATATTTCCCAACAGAAATGAGTATCTATATGAAAGGCCATTATGGTTGGAATCCAGGGCGTCTCTAGAAAACACTAATTATGCTGTAAGATTGCTTACTCACAGGCTTTGGGGAGGGACTGGAATTCTGAGGCTCTTCATCGTGCACGTAGACTGATTCAGCAGGGAGATTATAATTTGATGGCATTATTGGGAGAGACGGGAAGGAGGAGGATGCAGAACCTAGTTGAAGGAAGTGGCTCACAGAGCGTGGCCCTGGGGACTCTATCAGGTCTGCCACCCCTGCCTCTCCAGGTCTTCCTTCACTGTCTGCTTCTTGGCTGCTATGGATCTAGCAGCTTTCCTCTGCCAGGCTCTTTAGCTGGGATGTTTCTGCTCGGCACCAGCTAATCATATACCTCCAAAACTGTGAGCTAAATAAACTTCTGTGCCTTTAAGTTGCAGGTGTCGGAATTTTATACCAGCAAGGGACAGCTGACCAATACAATGCCCTTTTTCAAATAGGAGGCTGCCTTAAAAAATAAAAATTCTGCCTGGTCCCCACTGGAGCATGCAACAGGCAAGAGGGCAAGGTGGCAGCAGCAGACAGGCAGTGGTGTCTACTAGGACTGTATCTTCAGCCTTCAAGCTGTCACCATGAATTGTTGTGTGGCAAACTACACAGGATGTCTCATTTGAAATTTCAATAGAAACACTGGAGGTTTCCCCTGGCTGCAACAATTTCTTAGGCTTCCCTTGCTTTTGATGACCTCGACAGAAATGGCTATAGTATTGGAAGATCATTGCTTTTGAAAAGCCAGTTAACATCCATTTCCTAAGAGCACCTTGACCATCACTCACTCTGCCATGGCACAAAACAGCCTGCAGCAGAATATTCAGGTTCCCCATGATCTCCAACAACATTTCCCTGGAAATCCAGAGGCTGTGGTGTCTCAGTGACAAGGATGCCCACTATTACCACTCCTATTCAATATAGTTCTGGAAACATTAGCCAGAGCAATTAGACAAGAGAGACATAAAAGGAATACAGATAGGAAAAGAAGAAGTTAAATTATCATTATTTGCAGATCACATGATACTCTACATAGAAGCTCCACCAAAAGTCCACTAGATTTAATAAGCAAATTCAGCAATGTAGGTGGATACAAAGTATCACCTTTGATATACAAAAATCAATAGTATTCCTGTACACAAAAAAGTCACTGAAAGAGAAGTGAGAGAAACAAAACCTTTCACAGTAGCATCCAAAAAAATGAAATACCTAGGAATCAATCTAACAAAGGAAGTAAAAGATCTATATATTGAAAATTACAGTTCTCTGAAAAAGCAGATGGAAGAGGATCTCAGAAAATAGAAAGATATCCCTATTCATGGATTAAAAGGACCAACATTGTGGACATGGCCATACTCCAAAGGTGCTGTACAGATTTAATGCAACTCCAATCAAATACCATTATCATACCTCACAGATCTAGAGAGAACATTCCTAAAATTCATCTAGAAGCAGAAGAGACCTACAATAACAAACATGATCCTGGGCAACAAAGGCAAGACAGGAAGCATCACAGTCCCTGACTTGAAATTATACTACAAAGCTACAGTGATAAAAACAGCATGGTACTGGCAAACAACAACAACTACAACAACAACAAAACTACCAGACTTGTGGATAAATGGAACAGACTAGAAGATACAGACACAACTACAAACACACTCAGCCACCTTAACTTGACAAAAGAGCCAAACATGTTTACTGGAAGATAGTCTCTTTAATAAATGGTGCTGGGAAAACTGGCTTTTCACAAGCCAAAGACTCAAATTAGACCCATGCCTTTCACCATGCACTAAACTAAAGTCAAAATGAACCAAAGATCTAAATATTAAAACAGATATTATTCTACTAGAAGACACAGTAGCACATAGAGGTAGGCAAAGAGTTCATGAATAAACCCAAACTGTACAAGAAGTACTTCAAAGAATCAACAACTGTGATCTCATCTTGTTAAAATGTTTTATACATCAAAAGAAATCGCCAACAGAGTGGAAAAAAAACCCCAGAGATTGGGAAAAAAATTTCCAACTGTCCCTTAGACAAAGGACTTCTATCTAGAATGTATAAACAAGTCCAAAAAAATCAAACCCCCTAAATTCAAAGACCCAATCCAAAAATGAGCAGCTGAAATGAATATACAATTCTCAGATGAAGAAGTACAGATGGTAAATACATATATGAAAGAATGTTCCACATCATTGGTAATTTGAGAAATTAAAACAACACTGAGATTTCATCACACTCCAGAAAGAATGTCTGTCGTGAAGAAATCAAACTGTAATGAATGCTGGTAGGGCTATAGGGAAAAAGGAACACTTCTCTACTGTTGGTGGGAGTGCAGACTGGTATGACCACTGTGGAAATTAGGGCAGAGATTTCTCAAAAGACTAGGACTAGAAGTCCCATTCAACCCAGCTATTCCTTTTCTGGATATTTACCCAGAAGAAATAAAAACATACCACAGTGGTATATGTGTACCCATGTTTACAGCAGTACATTTATAATAGCTAGATCTTGGAAACAATCCAAATGCCCATCAACCAAGGAATGGATAAAAAATATATGGAATTTCTATACAATGGGGTACTACTCAGCTATAAAGAAGAATAAACTAGAGGCTTTTACAGGTAAATGGATGCAGCTTGAGACCATATTCATAAGTGAAATAAATCAGACTCACATATGTAAACACCATATTGTCTCCTTAGTGTAAGAAACTAAAAGATTAAATGAGATCCAAAAGTATAATAGATACTGTGAAAGTAATAGAAAGTGCTCAAAATAAAAGAACAACTGGGATGAGGGAAACGAGAAAAGAAAGAAAGAAAGAGGAAAAAAATATAAATAGGTGTCTATATACACAACATAGCTAAAATCATTGTAGTACTAATTATATTAGTTCAAGGAAAAGAACAGTCAGTGCTCATATTGTTTGATCAGTCTTATACACCTATATCTAGTAATCTAAAGAAATATTTTGAGGATAACAATATGCAATGTAACAACTATTGTTAAATTCCTTTCATCATGTCTTGAAATCCTATATTGCTATTGATTGGGGTTCTTTTGTTGTTGCTGTTGTTTCTTTTTTGTTTCATTTTTTTTCTGGTTTCTCTTTAAAAATAAAAATAAATTTCAATGGATCAGAAAAAAAAAGCTAAGGCAGCCTTTTAAAAAAAAATGCAAACACATTACTGGGTCCAATAATAGAAACTGGAAGTAGAAAGATGAACAATTAGGAATTGTAGCTTTTTTTTATAGCTTGGCAAATTGATTAAGTACTATACATGTGGGCTGGGGATTTAGTGCTCAGTGGCATAAGTGCCTGCCTGGCAAGCTCATGAGTTCAGTCCCTGGTACAAAAAAACAAAACAACAACAACAACAAAAAAAACCCTATATATGCAAGGTTGAAAACAAAATACAATACCCTAATTAAAACACAGTTTCTGGAGGAGCTAAAGATGGCCAATCAGTGAGCAACAAAATACAAAGTCTCCCGAGAGAAACAACTCATATGCCAGAAGAAAACATCCTGGAGGGATCCAGACAGAGGGAGATGGATCCTCTTGACACAGGAATAAATTAAAACATAAAAAAGCTCATCAAACACACAGTCTCAGGGCTACAACTGGAACAGCTAAAATTACTGGATATGGCATTTTCACCACAACCTGCCAAGTTTGTACTGGCCTGAATTCGCAAATTCACACTGACCAGCAGAGCTGCCCAAACTTGTTCCCGCCACCACTCACAGGAGCCACAACTGCACCGAAGTCAGGGGTTGGTGAGCCCAGTGGAGAGCGGAGCCAGTGAAGAGACCTTCATTAATCCACGGTCAGTGCTGGGAATGAGACCTCTCCCAACGGGAAGGGCGCGACCAAATGGGTGACGTTGGACTCGGGCAGGAGGAGCCTGAACTGGGACCAACAGTGACTTCAGTTGGTTGCTCCCTCCCCAGAGCAGATTCATGGATTTGCTTGGACTGGGTCACGCCCCTGGTTGGGACCCAATAAGCCGTCCCAAATCAATTCCCTGTGCCTAGCATGCACTAACCTGGTGAAGGCCCCTGAAGTTTGGCTGGCCTGGTGGGGAGGGGCTGGCATAGGCAACCCCTGCTTACACCTCAGTGACAAGAGCAGTCAAGAGAGGGGAGAGGTCCCTTGCCAGAGTGCTTTGGAGAAATGTGGCCAACATGGAAGGGGGCTGGGACCTGCACTGTAACCTGTGTAGAGGAAGCCAGGGCCATGACAAGAGAGAGAGGCAGGATGTGGGCTCTAGCCCAGAACACTGAGAGCACTGATCCAGGAGAGGGAAAAACAAGGGAGACTGAGGGCAGCAAGCACACAACATCAGACATGGCTTCAATGGACACTAAGAGATATCTTTGGGACCTTGTAGACGAGCTCAAAACTGAAATATTAAATCAGGTAATGCAAGATATGAGTAGAATAATAAAAGAAATGCTCTCAGGAAGCATCTCTCAGGAAGATACAGATGGAAGAAGGGAAGAACACAAAAAAAGGAGAGAAACATTCAATAAAGAATATAAAGAAAATATAGAATACATGAAGCAGATTCAAAGAGACTACCAGGAAATTAAAAACTCCATTGAAAGCTGGCAAAATGCCTTAGAAGAAACTAAGGATAGATTATGAAAACTTGAAGACAAGTTTGCAATGTATGATCATGAAAGGAAAGGTCTCTTAAAAATCACAAGGAAACAGGCAGTAGCAATACAAAGGCTAGAAGACAACAAGAGAATCTATAATTTAAGAATAAGAAATGTGAACAAAGAATCAGGAATACAAACAGGTGAATTACAAAGGCTATTCATGGAAATAATTAAGGAAAACTTCCCAAGCATGGGAAAAGAAAATGATATTTGGTTATGTGAGGCATACAAAACTCCAGCCACCTACAACCAAAACAGAGCTACACACAGACATATAATAATCAAGATACCAGAAATTCAATATAAAAACAGAATATTAAAAGCCTTCAGAGAAAAGAAACAGATTACCTATAAAGGTAAGCCCATCAAGATCACAGCAGACTTCTTGACACAGACCATCAGATCAAGAAGATCTTGGAGTGAAGTATTCCAAACCCTGAAAGAAAATAACCTCCAGCCCAGATTGATTTACTCTGCAAAACTGTCACTAGAAATTAATGGAGAAATAAGATGCTTCCAGGACAAAGAGGAACTGAGGGAATTTGTGACCACCAATCCAACCCTACAGAGAATACTGAAGGACATACTAGAGAGAGAAAAAAAATACCAGGATTTTAGGAACAGTGGCAGAAAGGCCTCAATGAATGGGGCAGGCAGTAGAATGCAGGAGAAACGTAGACAAACAAAGACAGAAAAATAACATAGCAGAAATGAGGCACAGAAGGATGGCTAGAATCTCTAACATAGATGGCCTTGATACACTATATTGTTAATAGTGTACCAGGATTTAAAACCCACATTACTCACACCACTCTGCTTAGATGTATTATATTCTGTTCCAGTCATTCTACCTGTACTAGATTTGAGGGCACACACAGCAATCCCGAAAATAACAGGATATAGTACAGTAATCATCCTTAATTTCCTATTAACTTAATCTAAAGCTCTGTATAATCTACACTGTTTTACCATGAATGATCATAATTGAATCTGGTTTGTTAGATGGCTTTTTTGTATTGACAGATTTTATTCAAAGCTGTTATGATATCAAGTCTGAGAGTATAGGCAACTGCACTGAAGATGACAAAAACTGCTAGAATATCCACTCTAGTTTGATTATTACCTGCCTTTGAAGTTTTATATTGTCTACAACGTTTTATTTTTACTAATATTGTTATGTACTGATATATTCAATTATACTGCTATATTCAATTATGCCTGATGATATAGACAATTCTATTGAAGATAATAAGAAATAACACAGTAATCATTGTAGATCACCTTGTGGTTTTATATGACTTTTTGGTTTCATGTTTTTATAGGAATTTGTTTTGTTTTGTCTTGCTAGGTTTTGTTTTTCCCTCTAATACAGAAAGGATAGAAATACATGTAGAGACTCATGCATGCGTAGCTGTTTACAGTTTCACTGTTTGAATATCTACTTTGTGTGCTTTAATTTTGTAACTTGAACAACTATTTCTAAGAGGACAATATGTAATTTATCAACTAGTGATTTCTTACTGTTTATCTTTTTTTTTTTTGGAATTCTGTATTATCTCTATCCTTTACATATTTTTCTCTTTAAATAAAATTTTAAAAAATAAACAGTTTCTTCCTAAATATAATGTTATCAAACTTAAGAAGAAAAGGTACACTTTTAAATTGTGTCATTGTCTTATGTAATTTCTTCTGTATGTGTGTGTCTGTGTTGTGCCTCTGTGTTTTGCACTGAAATGTAGGGTTAGTAATTATTCTCTGCATATAACCCATTGTCCTGCATTTAGCTAGGCACAAGCACAGAGGTCACAGACAGGGCAAGGCTACTTTCTTTAAGGAAAAAATATATTTAAAATCTGTATTATATTTTTAAAATGTATATGGGAAAAGCACAACATGGTCACCCATTTCTCTTTTTTTTTTTTTTTTTTTCTTTCTGGTCACCCACTTCTGAAGAGATACATAATTTTCCCTTTGGAGACTCTATTTTAGTTCTTTAAATTTTAAGACAGAGAATAGATTTGAACAGTCCATGAAACAAAAAGAATAAAATGTTTAACAGAGGAAAAATTTCCCTTTGGTCTGTGTCTGCCAGAAACCCAGTTTTTTCCCCTAAAATGTTAGCAATTTTTGTCTCTCTTTTCAGATACAGTTTATGTACACATAAAGAACTTTACCTAATTTTTTCCACTAAATTTTGCATGTTATATGTAACATCCTGTACTTTTTTCCAAGAAGAGTCCTTTCATAGCATTGTAAAAAATTCTCCTTATATGCTTTCTGCCTGCATATTAAATATCCTATTATGCTGATATGCTAAAGTATAGTTTTTATCAATAATTTGTTGCCAGTATTTTGTTATTACAGACAATGCTGTAATACATACATGCATATGTAATGTATACATATATCATTTTGCATATGTTTATCTATAGTTATAGGATGAATTCCCCAAAACAGAATTGGTGTATCAGGGGGCTACATTTTGATAGATAAGTTTCACTACAAAAATTTATATTTTCTGTGAAAATTCCTTTTCTCTCTACAACCTTACCAACAGAATGTTATCAAATATTTGCATCTTGGTCTAGGTGACAGGTGAAAAATGGTATTGGTATAGTTTCAATTAAAACATTTTCTTGATTGGTGTGTAGTATTTTTTTCAATTAGCCCAAGAAATTGGTTGAATTTCTGAAATTTTATGGGTATTCTAATTTAGCACCTGCATCTCAAATTTAAATGCTGAGTAAGAACAACAGAATGGCCCTTTTTCAGTAGGAATGGAAGCATGTACTTAATATGAGCATCAACTCTAGCAATGTCTCACTGGAGATAGTTGAGAATAGATATCTTGTTTTCATAGTAAAGGAGCAAAACAGAATCTAACTTATCAACTAGTTAATTCTGTTACCACTTGAGTGTACCATCACCAATTGACCCATCTGTCTAATCCAGTAAGATTCTAAATAAAATTCTAAGTTTCCTCAGGAAATAATGTCAAATCACATCTGTGCTACAGCTGAGACTCAGAGGTGTCTAATCAATCTTCTGTCTACAAAACTGGAGATAAAAAACAGTGGTATCTTCAACACAAAGGTCATAATTACTTCTTAGATTGTCCCCTCAGAATATTTTTATAAGAATTATTTTCTAACTCTGCCATAAAGAAGAATAAACCTGAGACATTTCTCAGTAAATGAATGTGCCTTGATACCATACTTTTCTGGGGTTTTTGGTTTGTTTTTAGTTTTTTGGTTTTCAAGACTCGGTCTCAAAGGAAAAAGCAGAACAAAGTTTTTGTAAATAAGGAAGTGAAAAGGGGTTAAAAGGAGAGGAGGCGATTGGGGAAAAAAGAAAAATCAAGATATATTATGTACAGGTGCGGATTCCCTATGCTGAATGTGATCATTATATATATCCAAAGTGTACCGATGAATTTAATTAAAAAAGGCTTTTCTAAAAATTAATATGAAATAACATATTTGAGCCACAGAGGATAAGTTACATCATTAGCTTACAAGTTGGTTGAGTATTTCAAAATAAAACCCAAACTCAAACCCAGCCCCAGCTTACCTTGGATCTCCATTGTGGTAGATGCTGACTTTGTTTCCTGCTGGGTCTCACAGAGTGATTTAGAGTCAAGGTCACCTGAAGCCATATGCAAATTTTCTGATCCAGCATCTACCAACAGGAAGAAATAGCATGGATACTATGCAAAAAAAAAAAAAAAAAAAAATTTGCCTGTACTCTTCTCATTTGCACACTCCTCAGCAGGCTGCTGAACAGGAGGCTTCACATCACCACCCTAACTATCTCCACATCTCCCCCAAGCCCACTCACCACTCGAAGTTACAGTACTGTTTGGGGATGAAGCATGCCCAGGCGATGGTAGTGTGAGATGTTCTCTGCCAAAAGAGTAGAAGAGATAGTTCGGAATGTCAAGTCCAAAAAATTCTCTTCACAGCCAACTGAATACCAGCGTGCATACAAATCTGCACACGCACGTCACAAACAGCCTACCTGGACTGTGACAGGTTCTCAGAATACAAGCGTTCAACGCCATTCTCCTAAAGGGGAAACAACAAGAGGATTGAAGTTCAATGACCTGACACTTTTCATGTCAGAAAGGTTGCTTTAAATAAACATTGGCATACAATTTTAAATGAACTCAAATTTATGCTTCTCTTTTGGAGAGGATGGGGGGAAGGAGAGGGCATATTGATATTCATACTTGCTCAAAGCTGCCCTTAGAAAAATATGCAATTTTAAGTATACTGACAGGTCTAGTATTTAAAGAAAACCTGATAAATTCTGGGGCAAAACAAATTCTAAATTTAAAGGGCAGAATAAGTTTATTTCATGAATGTAAGTCATGTTGTCTCTAAGCAGAACATTCTCCCGTAGGCATAAAACATTTCTTGTTATGGGACTATCACTCAACCTAAAACTTTGGACATGGTCATAAAAATGGTTCCAGGTTTCTAGTTGCAGAAATCATACATTTTAAAATTAATCCATAGCTCAAAGATGTGAGGAATTATAGCTAAGTCAGTAGCCTTCACTTGGCATTCAAAGAGAGCCTCCCAAAACTGCAAACCAGCTGCCAGAACAAGCTTTTGAAAATCTCATTTGAACCTCTGAATTTCTCTCAAGAATTTTGAATTTTAAGGGGCACTTTGGGACACTGGTTTTTGTTGCTATATAATATTTATTTTTCTATCAAAAATACAGTAAGATGATTCCTTTTAATAACCATTTCTAATGTTTGTTTTTATTATTGTGCATTTAGTAAGATTCAATTCAATACATTAAAACTGAAATCAGATGTATAAGAAACCTTTACTGACAATGGAAAATGAAGGCAAGTATTACATAAAAATTTTTGCACAATCCAACATAGAACTTATTAACCACCACAGCCAATAACAGATTTCTATGGAGAGATTCTGTACATTCAGAATCTATGCAAGAAAATAGCATAGCCACAGAAAAATGACTTGTAGTTAGAATAAATAGCAGCCTGCATCTGTTCAGTACATTATGCCCTTTTATGCATTACTTCATCTAATTCTCCCCAAAACCCATTATACAATAAGTTTAGAAAAGCAGATATATACTCATCATAGGTTAAGGAAATGAAGAGTCATACATAAAGCAATTTCCCAAGAGCATCAGAATGGTGAAGCCAGACTGCAAACCTCAAACTTTAATTCCAACCATACCATAAATCATACTTTTGGAAAAGAAAAACTTCCCAGCTACTGCCTTAGACTTGTCAGTGATTTAAATAAAAACTTGAAGTGTTCACCTCAAATGCTTAGAAAAAAGTAGACTTGAACAAGAGTTGTTGGGGGTTTTTTTTGTCTTTTTGAGACAGGGTCTCACTATGCAGTTCAGGCTGGCCTTGAGCTCACTTTATAGCCCAGGCTGGTCTCGAACTTGCAATGATCCTCCTGCCTCAGCCTCCTGAGTGCTGGGATTATAGATGTGAGCCACCACACCCGGCAAGAGTTTAAATCTATTGCTCTATCTTTTGGTTGTCTTTTTCATACTTCATCAATGCTTAAATTTTTTAATTTCCAAAATTCTTAATTGACAAATAATAATTGTATACACTTACAGGGTATGGCATGATGTTTCAATACAGGTATATGCTGTGGAATAACCAAATAAGAATAACTAGGATTATCTGTCACCCGAAATCATCTCTGCCTTCACTGTCTGTGGGTCAGATCATACGTGACTGCCTCTCCTTACATCAGTTTATTTAATTTTAAAAATTTCACCACAGGCCAGTTCGTGGCAGGAACAGTGATAAGGGTACAGATACATGAAAACAGTCTTTGTCCTGGAAGAGCCCATAGGTCAGCCAGGGGGATGGGATTTGTAAAACAAATACTTTATAATTGATAAGCAGTGTTTGAGAGAGGAAAGTAATATGCACAGAAGAGAATTAATATAGTGGGGTGATCCTGGAACTCAGCTTTGAAGAGAAATTTTACCTTATTACTTGCAAAAGGTTAAATGCCATTGGCCCCATCATTATATTATTTAAATAAACTAGATCATTAATTAATATTATAATATATATGATACAGCTATAGAATTGGAGAAATTGAGTATTCTTCAGTTTCACTGAGTATTATACTTTCTAAAAACCATATAATTACTTAGTAGTAATAAAACCTTTTGTCTATTTAATATCCAGTAACATATTAAAAAGTTGTTACTATGTGTAGCTTGAAATAATATCTCAGTGATCATAAAACAACCTAATAAATAACACTTCTCAATCCTAACTTTTCGTAAATTTGATCTAACAACAAAAACCAAAGTAAGGATTTCTTTTCTCAAATTTTGTTTCAGATTTAGGTTGCTAGTTAATAAAAGTGAGAGATACACCCCCACCTACAAAGTTTCTGACCTGTGGGATGAGGGGTGTGGGGCCAAGTATAACTCAGCAAAAACTTTGCACCTTGTGCTTTACTTCCACCATTAAAAGCCACCCCTGTTCATACAAGCTTTCCAAGCCTGCAGAAGAACCTCACCCCAGATACCAGCTTTAAAACCTGAACAGATTGTGAAAAAGATCATCTACCAGATATAGTTCAGAATCATGGAGAATCAAGAAACTGATTTTAAAAAAGAGAATTCAGATGAGAGACTTACATACGGGAGACTGGCTCAGGTCAATGAATCTGACACATCCTGACAGACAGCCCAGAGCAGGAAGAATATCTTCCTGTCCCAACCACTCAAATATTAACCTGCATAACATTTACGTGGAAATCCACGGTCCTGCCCATTTGCTCTTGACTGAAAGAGTCTGGTGTAGGGTGGGGTAATGCAGGGTAGCCAAGGTGCTCACAGAATAGAGAGGGTTGGGTCAGCAAACATAGCCCCCCACAAGTCTGTCTGTCTGACTGTCTGTCTCTCTGACACACACACACACACACACACACACACCACACTACACATGCATCCACACATGCGCACATGCATAAGGGAGCAGTATTGTTTTAATATGGAGATAGAAAAATGTGAATAATAATAAGATAATTTTTAAAATATTGGAAAGGATACTCAAATGACCTAGATCATCTTCCAGGATTATTTTGTTCTTCTAAAAGATTAAATGTCTCTTAGATTATAGATTTTTATGATCAGAAACTCTTCTGCTAATAAATGTTCATGTTACCAATATAATTTTTATGACTGGATCTAGTTTGGACAGCTGATGCTACTCAAATAAATTAATGTGAGGACAAAAAAAATTTTAAAGCAACAGACTGGACTTAATGTCCAGTTAAATATTCTGAACAAAAAAAGAATGTTTAATTGAAATTTAAAAGATTAAAACTAGCAGAACCTTAACAAAACTATAATCCTTTACAGGTTTTTTTTTTCCTTTTTTACAATTTCTAACTAAAAGTACAACACACCCATAGACCTACAGGACACACCCACCACAGTCAGGTTCAGGTATAACCATTGATCAGCCATTGTCTACATGTCCCAGTTTTGCAACTGGCAATGTTATTTATTCTCCAAGGTGATTAATGCAGCATCTATGCATGACTTGAAAGAACAGGGCAGACAACATCCAGGAAATCTTCTAAGATATTTTTAAATTGATCCTGTTCTTTGCCACAGTAAACAACCTCCTCCCATGATAGTATATCTTAGACAGAAACATGTCATGACTTGAACGAGAACTCAAAGGGCACCAAGATATTCTATGTTAGGTTTATGTAATTTTTTTAACAGCCAAAAGAAAAAGAGAGAAATTCATTTCTGGGTCCCTGACCTGTTAGCAGGTACCCTCTGGGTTTCACACTACTGATAATTTGCATTCTAAATAATAGTAACCGCTTCCATAGTGCAGGTGTTGGTTATGAACTGGGGATTTCACATATGTTGCAAAGAACTCTACTATACACTATATCAAGGTAGAAAAAGATCAGAGCTGACATGAAATAGAAAGAGGGACCAGGTTAGTTGTCACAGAACTTTCGTGGAACGTCTCACTTCTTGGAGTACCGGGAGAGACACAAACAGGTACCCAGCCACATGTTCAGGTTTGCAAAGAGCCAGCAAGTTCTGTTGCTCTTCATACTCAGTGATTGGTGCAATGACTAAGGAAAAGTAGACAGACTAAGCAGAGGCAGGCCCTTGGGAGAAATCGCTGAGTCAGAAGGAAAAGATGGGGCGCTCTAGCTTCTGACAGGAGTAGCTGTCCCAGACTCAGTAGGGCTCTGTGTCACTGACTACCTGCCTGTGTGTCTCCAAATATAGTGAAGAATTTTTACAATCACTTCACAAGGAGCTTTCCAAATCTGCACAACCACAGGTCCCCTCTCTCCAGAACAAGAGAGAAGAGCTGTTTCTGCACACATCAGGGAGCAGGGATGACCAGAGGTCCAGATGCAGAGCTCCCATCAGTAGTGATACAGGGCAGCATGGACAAGGAACAAAAAAGGACTGCTCAGGTATGAGTGGACAGACTGACTTCCTTGCTTCACAGTTTCTTGAGAGGTTAAATGTCCACTTGGAACTCACTAGCTGGTGAGGTGTGGAGAGTATGGGGATACACCAATACACACTTCTGGGGTTTCTTGGAAATGCTGGGAAGACATTTCATGAAAACAGAAAGGCCTCTCCATTAAACCCATTAAGAAATGGGAAACAGGTCACTGAAAGGCCAATTTTTCTTATAGATATGGTATACTTGGTTTGTTTCATGAACTGATTAGGCTAAAAATCAGCTATCAGATACATAACTGTACATATATATATACACACATGTGTATTTAAATATTCAAAGAATCCCTGAAAAGTAATATCTGTTGCATGAGTAACACAAGCAAATTCAGAATAACTCATGTATTAGTCACCTTTCTGTTGCTGGGACAAAATGACTGACATAAATAGTTTAAGTGAGGAGAAGTTTATTTTGGTTCAAAGTTTCAGAGATTTCAGCCCCTGGTTGGCTGGCTCCATGCAGAAGTATCGTGGCAGAAGGGCACAGAGGAGGAAAGCTGCCAGCCAGGAAGCAGAGAGTAAGAAGCTAGCCAGCGAGAGGGTGGAGGGGACAGGATGCACCCTTCTGCAGCACATCCCCAGTGACCTACCTACTTCCTCCAACTGGGCCCTACCTCCTAATAGTCCATTTAGCAATGAACTCACCAGTGCATTAATCCACCATTGAGGTCAGTGCCCTTACAATCCAGTCACCTCTCTGGGGTGCACCCCTGAACACTGCTGCATTGGGGATCAAGCCCTCAGTGTGTGAGCTTTTGGGGAACATGTCCTTGTTAAGCCATGGCAGGCCACTTGCCCAAGTTCACCAGCTCATAAATAACATAGCTGGTCTTAAATCCAGATGTGTTTAATTCCAAAGCTGATGCATATGCCTTTTAAAAATCCCAAGGCACTGCTAACATAAATTTCAAATAAAGGCAAAAGGGGACAGAATAGAAGAATTAACCTTTGTGTATTCATGTGGGTTCAACAATTAACAACTTATGGAAATTTTTATTTCTATGCTCTTATACTAAATCTACCTATGTATTGTCTTGAAGTAAATCCTAATAGCTTATCCATAAATATTTCAATATGCATCTCTAAAAGATAAAGACTGGAACTGACTTATTTCTCTTTTTTTCTGCCCTACATCAAAATTTCCCCAATAAATTAACTTGCTGGATCAATAAAGGAGCTCTGTTCATCTCAAGAATGTCCCCTACCAGGCTCCAAATTACTTTACAATGTTCCTTTGGAGACATCAATCTTACAACAGTGTCCTGCTCACTCAAAGTCCTTTTCAGAAATACTTACACATTGTTTTATGCTACGCCCCATGAAAAAGATGCTGTAATATAGCTCTCTTTGTAAACATAGGGAAGGACCAAAAAGTCTCCAGACATTAGGAACATTAATCCAACAATTAGAAAGAAATCTACTAAGTACTCTATGTTTTAAACAGAACCTGTGATTGCACAACAAATAGGCATTCAACAAACATTAAGAGGCAGCCATGTACACCAAAATGACACAGGATGCTAGACACATTCTGAGCAAATAAGGGCTCTCCCCACTAGGTTTAATCTCTAACACAGGATTAAACATAAGAAAACAAATAACTAAGCTGGGAATAGTGGTGCATACGTGTAATCCTATCTACTTGCAAGGCTGAGGCAGGAGGATCACATTTGAGGTCAGCATTCTATCTCAAAATTAAATAAAAAGGGCTGAGGTTATAGCTCAATATTTCCTGAACTCAATTCCTAGGAAATAAAGGTAGAGACCTGGGGCAAAGAAAAGAA
>PVLA01001623.1:35609-339115 GCA_004027455.1 Hydrochoerus hydrochaeris | reverse complement strand
TAATTGGCCCATAAATGTGGTCCAATAACTGCACCTGACACCCACAGACACTGCGGGCAATTAGCACTTATTTATTTGCATATGGTATTGACCAATCTCCAGCAACTCACTTTCAAGATCTGTTTATTTTTTAACACTGGAGGGGGGGACTCATTTACATCCATCTGAGAGGAACTAGCACGAACACAGGCGTGTGCGCGCGCGCGCGCACACACACACACACACACAAACGCACGCGTGTGCACGCCCACACTGCCAGGCGGGGTGAAACCTGGCACTGCGCGGCTCCCCACGAAGGGCTCCTCCATGCACCGGAGGGACTCTTGCAAAATGCCCAATCGATGCCTGCGCTCCTGGTCGAGAAAGAGCAGCCCTGGGCAGTGCCTGTCTGTGTGGGCATGGAGGCCCCAGGCACATGGCTTTGCCAACCACACTCAGGATAAATAAAGCTGCCCTCCCAGCATGGCAGAGTCCAGGGTGGTGAGCAGGTCCGTATGGAAGACTGCAACGTCGCCTTACGTGCAGACGAGGTCCTGCTCACCGGTAAATGTGTATTTTGGAAACAGCTTGGGCTGTCTGGACCCTGCATTCTCGTCTGAACTCGGCCTCCAGGTGGGTGGAGATGGGGTGAAAGCATTTAGACGAGCACTGAGCCCCTGGGTTGGTACCAGGAGTGTCACGGTGTCCTCAGGAAACGCTAGCCGTCCGCGTAGAAAGTTTACGTGGGACACGAGTGCTCCATCCTGAGGGTGAGTGCGAGTGCAAAGCTGCTGACAGGCTGGAGGGACTCCGACCAGGGCGGGAAAAGCAGAGCTGTTTAGAAGCGCAACAACCCCCCACCCCCAGGAGCACAGCAGGACTCAAATATGGGCCTTTCTTTGGCATTAATCTTGATTTCGTTTTGTTCCTTTTGCCTATTTAAATTTTCTGATTCACCCGAATATTTATTATTTCTTTTACAGTCTTTAAAAGCAGGGGGAAAAAAGAGCTGAGTACCAATGCCTGAGATAGGCACTCTTACTAAATTTTTTTTTGGTACTGGGGATTGAACTCATCCCTGGTCCAGGCACTCTTACTATTTGAATATGGGCCTTCCAACCTTTAAAAATCTGTGTGTATTTTTTTTTTTTAAGACAGGGTCTGGCTAGGTAATTCAGGCTGGCCTTGAACTCGTGGCAATCCTCCTGCCTCATCCTCCTGAGTGCAGGAATTCCACCACACCCAGCTCTTAAACCTTTATTTTAGAAGTACAGTACCATTGGTTAGCCCAGCATGGCCATGTGTCTACAGTTTCAGTTATTCAGGACAGAGGATCTTTTGAGCCCACAAGTCCTAGGGTAACCCAAGTGACAGAAGGAAGCAGATTCTCAAAATTCAGTGAATTAAACACAATACAGTGCGTCAAACTATAGCAGTTTTTTGTCTTATTTTGTTTGTTTTTTGGTACTGGGGATCAAACTCAGGACCTTGCAGGCGCTTATGCCACTGAGCTAAATCCCCGGCTCTATTATTCTTATGGCAATTTTTTCCCCCAATGGGTCAAACTAATCTCGCAGCTCACACTTGCTTTCAAATTTTTGTTTTGAAAATTTGCAAAGTGAAAACTGGGCATGGTGGCTCACGCCTGTAATCCCAGCATTTGGGAGGCTGAGGCAGGAGGATCTTTGTGATTTCAAAACCAGCCTGGGCTACAAAGTGAGCTCAAGGCCAGGCCATCCTGAACTGTATAGTGAAACCCTGTCTCAAAAAGACAAAAACAAAAAAAAATCCGCAAAGCTCTGAAAAGTTGAAAAATGGACTCTTCATTGAAAACCAATCTAGATTGTGGACATCCTGTGGGCGGGAGGAGAGCCGGACAGCTCAGCTCGACAGCTCAGCTCGGCCCCTGGCATTTGAATATAAATTGCACAAGGACTTTCTCCTAACTGCAGGCCCACTGTTGCTCCCCAGGGGGTTCCCATTGATATGATCTCCTACGCAGTCCATATTCAAATGGCCTCAATTGTCCCCATAATGCCTTTTACTGCTGACACTCCCCTTATCCAAGATCCAGCCAATAACGTCGCACAGCCCTCAATTGTCATGATAACCCACTTCTTTGAACTTAAATCGGTTTGAGCCACTTTTCCTGCTGCCGGACCCCACCCCAGCCAGAGTGAGGCTTCCCCCTTCCCAGCCCTTCATCACCCTGACCGTAATATGCTTTTTTTCCCCAATTTGAGAGGCAAAAAAATAGACTTTCTTAGTTTATCTGCATTTTATCACTGCTGAGTTGAAAATTCTCTGTGCAGCTACAATTTGTATTTCTTTGTTGCTGTCCTGAACCCTTGTGTATTCCTTGCCAATTTTTTATTTGGAATATTTACTTTTTTTGTGGTTTGGGGTTTTTTTTGTTTGTTTTTATTTTGGATGAAAGCAGGGGGTTGAGACAGGATTTCACTTTATAATTCAGGCTGACCTTGAACTTGCTTCATAACCCAGGCTGGCCTTGAACTCAGCCTCCCAAGTACTACAGGCGTGTGCTGCCACACCCACCTGGACTATTTATGTTTTTGTTTTGGGGTTGTTGGGTTGTTGTTGTTTTTGTTTGTTTGTTTGTTTTTGTTTTGTTTTGTTTTGTTTTTGTCTTTTTGAAACTGGGTCTCTCTGCAGTTCAGGCTGCCTTGAGCTCACTTTGTAGCCCAGGCTGGTCTCCTATTTGCAACGATCCTCCTGCCTCAGCCTCTCCAGTGCTGGGATTACAGGTGTGCGCTACCACAGCTGGTATTTTGTTTTGTTTTGTTTTTGTTTTTTTGGTACCGGGGATCGAAATCACGACTGTGCACTTGCAAGGCAGGCGCTGATGCCACGGAGCTAAATCCCCAGCCCCATTAGTTATGTTTTTTTAATTGGTGTGTAAATTTACAGGACAGCAGCTCTTTACATATTACAGACTGTTATTTTTTTTTCTCATTTCAGTGCCTTTTTACCTTTTTTTTTCTTTTCCTTTTTACCTTTTGATTGTGGATGCTACATTAAACAATCAAAGGTCCTCAAGTGGTCTTTACAGTCCTCAGCCTTTGGCGCTTGCCCGGGTGGCCAGGCAGAAGGTCCCTGCTCACCAGAGGTTATGCGGGACGTGGCGTCTCTCCAGCACCATCTGCTGCTTCGTGCCCATTACAAAGAGGAGCCTTTCTTCCTCAGTGGGCGCGTGTGAGCCATGGCGCAGACGGCAGAGGCACGGCCGGGGGGGAGGGGAAGGAGGAGGGGGAGGGGAGGAAGAGGAGGAGGGAGGGCGTGGGCCTGCGTGGCTGGTCGGGGAGACCCGGGGCAGGAGCGCGCGCCCCGGACTCCCCAGCCCACACGCACTGCAGTCTCCCGCGGGGCCTCTCTGGCCACTTTCCACCCACTCTGATTTCCAAAAAGACTCCGGAAGGCTCAGGAGATTTCACCTCGTCCCAGGGTTTACAACCTCTGCCGCTGACTTCCACAGCTCGATTCCTGGCCTTGCGCCTCTTCTGAAGTTTTACACTCACGTCCACTGACCAGTGAAAGAGATTTAGGGTGCTGTGTAGTTACAAAGGCTTTGGAGTACCAGGCATGGTGATGCACACCTGTAATCCCAGCACTCGGGAGGCTGAGCCAGGAGGGTCGCAGCGAGTTTGAGGACGGGCTGGGCTATACATATGGAGACCCTATCTCTAAAAAAAAGAAAAAGAAAAATGGTTTGACTGCAAATAATGGACCCTTGCAGAGACCCTTGCTTTAAAGACTTAATTAAAAGCTGAGCACAGTGCTAGATGGCACACCTGTAATCCCAGCACTTGGGAGGCTGAGGCAGGAGGGTCACCAAGGGTTCAAGGATAGCCTGGGCCACAAAGTGAATTCAAGACCAGCCTGAACCAGATAGTGAAATCCTGCCTCAAAAAAGACCAAAAAAAAAAAAAAAAACTTAATCAGGCCAGGGCTGGTTGGTGATGCAACAATGCTATTTTTCAAAACATTCATTTTTCCCAATACTGTTTGCAAATCTGGTCACCACCTCGCAGTCTAAAGGTGGCTGCCATAGCGCCAGACATTGCATTTTTGTCCAAGGCATGCATCAGGGGCTAAGAAGCGCTAGCCAAATTGTTGATTTTTATTATTATTATTATTATTATTGGAGACAGAATCCTCGGCCTCACACATGCTGTGCAAGCATTCCATTCCTGAGCTACATCCCGACTGTCTTTATTTTATTTTGAGACAGGGTTTAACTAAGCCGCCCTTGCTAGCTTCAAGCTTGAGATCCTCCTTCCTTAGCCTCCCAAATAGCTGAGGTCACAGCCGGCCCAGCAGCCACCAGCAGCCTTTCTCAGAGGAGCAAACCATCTCCAGCTTCCTCTGTCTTCTAGAAAACTGGCTTTGACTCTCTTAGTGGGCAGGACTTGGCTGTACCACCATGCTTACCCGCAAAGGAGGCTGGGAAAGCAGGCAGCCGCTCTGGGAGTGGGCAGTAGAGGGACGAGGCTGGGGCTGGGTAGCCCGGCAACAGAGCCTCTGGTGTCTCACAGCGTCTCCCGGGTAACTTACCAGGAACCCGCACCTTGCCCCAGCCCCGCCTGCTCCCAGCTGCAGGCCGAGGCTCAGGGGCCACCTAGACTGTTTGGTGATCTCCTTTAGCCCGCTGTGTCCCCATCATGGTTGAAACTTCCCTTGGTGGCCAGCACAACCCTTCTGAAACATAAGCTGGCTTGGGAACATCTGTGCAGGGACAGGTCCAGCTGCTTCGCGTCCTTAGAGCCAAGTCAGGAGTACCCCTCCCCATGCCAACATTTTGGGTCCCTGGTCGGGAAGCAGCACCCCACCTCTCAGCACTCTGGCCTTGCTGTTTTCTACACAAGCCCAAGAATTCCTCATCTTGCACATTTTGTTTTTTTGTTTTTTTTGTCTTTTTGAGACAGGATCTCACTATGCAGTTCAGGCTGAACTTGGGCTCACTTTGTAGCCCAGGCTGGTCTCGAACTTGCAAGATCCACCTGCCTCAGCCTCCCGAGTTCTAGGATTACAGGCATGAGCCACCACGCCTGGCTGCACTTACATTTTTTTAAAAAAATTTATGTAGCTCACTCTTTCCCAACTGTAACTGCTCATTCAACCCCCCAGGGAGGCTTTAGGAAGCACAGAAACTGGTCCAGTCCCCGAAGATTCTGATTGATTCTGGTCGGTGTGGTCTTTAACCCCTGGGCTGGGGTGGGGACCTGTCTGGGACACATCCTGATAGACAGATCTCAGGTTGGCTGCCTGAACCAGAAAACCACAAAATCGCTCTGGTGGGTCCAACACAACAGGAAGCTAGTGGGGAGTTCAGTTATGTCTCAGGAAAATTCCAGAGCCCTGTCACCGAGGGCTGTCACCACCACGTGACCTCTATTCTCAGGGCCCCTAGACTGGAGGTAAAGAACTGGGGTAGGGAACATGTAAAGCACAGAGCCTTGGTCCAGCCACCTTAGGCTGCCCAGGGCCCAGCGGGCAGCCACGTTCGTCTGCTGAGCAGGCTGAGTGCTGTCCTCTTACTGCGTGCGGATCAGACACCACAGCGGGGCATAGCCCGTCGGGGGCTCAGCCGTGGCCTCTCCTGCTCCCAGGCTCAGGAGGCAGGTGGGGCGGTCAGGAGGCATAAGGATGTTCCCCGTCCCCATCCCATCCTGTCCCCATCCCATCCTGTCCCTGTCCCATCCCTGTCCCCGCGCCCTGGCCCAGTCGTGAGCTCTGGTTGGGCTTTTATCCCTCATGTGGTCAACAAAGCATGGAGGTCCCACAGGGCCAACAAGAGGGAAAAGGCCAGCCCTTCCCCCCTGCCCACACTGCACCACCCTCCAGCCCTTCAGAATGTCAGATTTCTCTCCCCTGTGTGGCCCCTGGGGTGATGGGAAGGCCGACTCAGCAACCCAAGGCCTTTGAAAGCAGCTGCCTCCAAGCCTCCCTCCTGAGGGGCTCTCCTTGGCTTCCTGGGGGACCCCATGCAGTGGCTCCCAGGACACAGCCTTGCTGCCACCCTCAGAGCATTTGGGTCCCACCCATAGCCACACCAGAGCACGTGTCAGGACTGAGCAGAGCTGTCCCTCTGTGTAACAGGGGCACCTGGCTCAACCTGGGAGTAGGACCTGTCCCCTCCATCCTGGCCATTCTTTCAGCTCATTCTTCACAAATGATCAGGCAACCCCACCGAGGGACCCTGTTTCCTAATCCAAAAGTGGCTCTGGTGGCTACCAGCCTGTCCCTAGCTTCCTGGCAGATGCCTTCCTGGAGGTCAGCCTCTCGCCAACCTGATGGACCCACCAGGCTGGCAAACATGGAGCCTGGGTGGGATCCAGATGTAGAAAGGGATTTGCCAAAGCCCCTGGTGGCCTCCCTCCAAGATCTGGTCCTGCCTTGAGACCTCAGGAGTCTCCACCTCTGAGGTACAGAACTCAAGGGAGAAGGATCTGCTTGGCTCATGGTTTTCAAGGTTTCCATCCATGGTCAGCTGGTGCCGGGCAGGAACATCATGGTGGGGGAAAGCTGCTCACTATGGTGGCCAGAAGCATGGAGGGCAAGAAGAGTCAGCAGGAGAGATGGACTCTCCACAGGCTCCCCAGGGCTCAGCACCTCTCACCAGGCCCCCATGGCTTCAGCTGCTGATGAAGCTGGCACTGTCACTGCCTGGGTCTCTGTGGGATTCTTCCTGTTGAAACCATACGTGTGGAGAATGCAGAACATGGAACTCAAGCCCCTCAGGAACTAACGGCTTCCCATCAACCCTGTTGGTGAAACCTCCCAGTCATGATGGCACAAGGAGCCCTAATTTAGCTGATTTTATGACACAGCTTTTTTCGCTTGTACCCAAAGACAATGTAAGGGAAACTTCCTTGAGTGAGCTACTCAATCACATACTGTGTTCCATTTAACAGTGACAATGGCTTCGGCTGCCTGTGGATTTTCCCAGGGCTGTTTTGGAGCCCAGGACCAACAGTGAAGGCCTTGGCATCAAGGAAAAGTGAACCGCAGGTGGGACCTGATAAATGGGGCCTGACCAGCAGCATGGCAAGCATCATGCTTGTTGGTGTCTGCAGATGTCCCTGTGTGGGACAGCCTAGAAGCATGCTGTCCCCTCTAAGGCCTCGGTCTAAGTACAACTTTGTACAAAAAAACTGAAAAAGGGGAGAGGGAGAGAGAGAGCACTCTGAAATTCCTTTAGAAGAGAAAATGTGCAAAAAATAGCTAAGGAAAAGTTAAAAACAGACAATGAGGAAAAACTTACCATATAAGATATTCAAATAACCATTAAAGTGATAGGACTGATGTGGGAGCCCTAACAAATAGCTACTTGCTATGAAGGGAATTCTAGAGATAGGAGAATTTAGAATACTTCATATCAACAAGAAAAACCTAATAACTGGGGAAAGAAGCTGGCCATCTGCCCAGGGACACTTCTACCAAAGACCCACAAGTGTGAAACTCAAGCCCAGGGCTGGGGTGTAGCTCACTAATAAGAGCCCCGCCCCAAAAACTGGGGAAAAAAAAAACCCAGTACACTAAAATGTAAAGCAAAAGTAAAAATGTACTGGAAAATGTGGACTCTTTTAAAAATCCTAAGCTGAAAAAGGCATGATTCATCAAAATATAAAAATCAAAAGCTTAGAAAAATGGACAGATTTGACTACATAAAAATTATTCAATAAAATGCATCATTTGTCTTTCCCTGCAGCCTTTTTCCCTCAGCACGTTAATCAAAGGGTGAAACCTAGCATCACCCATAGGGAGCACAAGGTGAGAGGACAAATAGTACCTGGCGCGGTCCGGTCCACGTACAGGAAGTCTACAGCAGGGGAGGGAGGGCGGGGGGGATTGCCACCTATGCTCTGGACCCTGGGTTCCATCGTTAGTACCCAGAAAAAATCAGTACCATATAAAAAGAGGGGGAAGATTACTTTAGATAACAGAGTTTAAAATTCATAATAACCGAACAGGCAATTTCATTAGAAACTGGATGGAATGATGTTATGGTTTCTATCTAGATGTCCCCCAAAGCCACATGGACTCATGGATGGGGCTTTGGGGGGAGGGTGACTGGATCATAGGTCTGTGATATTTACTAGTCCAAAGATAAGTGTGTACCTAAATGTGATGTTGGAAGGTGGAACCAGGGAGGAGGGGGTGGTCACTGGGGGTGTGGCCTCACAGAGTCTGTTCCCTCCTCCTGCCTGTGCTGCTATGGACTGTTTCTCATCTGCCACGCTGCCCTGGAGCCAGTGATTATGGGTTAAATCCTCTACAAACTATGGGCCCAAATAAACCTCTCCCTCTTTAACTTGTGGGTGTCAGGTATTTGTTTCAGCAACAAGAAAGTAACTAAGACAGATGCTATTAAAAAAAAAAGGCATTAAAGGGCCAAATGTGGTAGCACACGTGTAATCCTAGCACTTGGCAGGCTGATGCAGGAGGATTGCCTTGAGTTTGAGGCCAGCTTGGGCTGCATAGTGAGTTCAAGTCCAGGCTGAACTACAGAGTGAGGACCTGCCTCAAAAACAAACAAAACAAAAAACAAGAATGAAACAAAGCAATAAAGCATAAAGTACAAGACAAGTGAAGAAATCCAAATATAAAGTGAATTGCCATTCAAAGCATTCTGTTTCAGAGTGATATAGCAACATACCTGGGGTCTCAAAAGATTCACAAGGGTTCCAATAGATAACAATAACCATTAGATGCAAGTGCAGTGCATACTAATGTTTAGTTACTATTCTTTTTTCCTATGTGCTTGAATGTTTTTTAAGTAAAACTTGGCAAAAAACATTTCATTAGACAAGGCATGATACCTGAGAAGTATCTATGTCAGTGACCGTGAACAGTTAAAGCACCTACCACCTCGTAAGAGCTGGAAGGGGCCCGGGGTCCCTCTCTGTTCCTCCCTGTGCAGGTAACCACTATCCTGAATTTGGTATTAATCATTTCCTTGCTTTTCCAGTGCTGAGAATAAACCTAGGCCTTGGACATCACATGTTTGGTATGTGCTCGGCCACTGAGCTATAGCCCAACCTTAAAACTCTAATTTTCAAAGCTCAACAGACTTCCCATGACCTTTCCACACTGTGTCACTAAAGTTCATTCATTTGCACGATTCTGGGATGTGGCACAGTTTATTTATTCTCTTCTTAGTCTGGGTTTTCAGGTTCTGTCTCCCTGCCTGGCTGCCAGGAATGTTCTCCACAGCATTTGAGGTGTGCAAGGGCCAGCCCAGGTCCCCATCTTCCAACTTTTCCTGCGTGTATCTCTGAAAAACATGTAAAAAACTAGGATCCACTTGTGATTTTAAAGTTGAAGTCTCAAATTTTAAATTATAAGGTTGACAATTTAAAAGTATACACCAGGCATAGTGGCTCATACTAGTAAATCCAAGCACTCAGTAGGCTAAGGCAGGAAGATCATTGCTAGTTTTGAGTTTTGATAGGCATTGTGTTAAATCTATGTGTTAGTTTTGACTGTGTTGGTTCTGACTATCCAGGAACAAGAGATATCTTTCCATTTTCTTATGTCCTCTTTGACCCATTTTTTTAGAGTACTGTCATTTTTGCTTGCAGAGGTGTTTCACTTCCTTGGTTAGGATAATTCCTAAGTGTTTAATTATTCTTGGTCTTGTTGTGAATGGCATTCATTTCCTAATTTCTTTTTTTTTAATTTTTATTTAAAGAGAAAAAAAAGTATGTAAAGGGTAGAGATAATACAGAATTTCAGAGAAAAGATAAACAATAAGAAATCACTAGTTGATAAATTACATATTGTCCTCTTAGAAATAGTTGTTCAAGCTACAAAATTAAAGCATACAAAGTAGATCGTCAAACAGTGAGAGTGTAAATGGCTACACATACATGAGTCTCTACATGTATTTCTATCCTTTTGGTATTAGAGGGAAAAACAAAACATAGCAAGACAAAACAAAACAAATTCCTATAAAAACATGAAACCAAAGAGTAGTATAAAACTACAGTACAAGGTGATCTACAATGATTGATGTATTGTTTCTTATTATCTTCAATAGAATTGCCTATATCATCAGGCATAAATGAATATAGCAGTATAATTGAATATAGCAGTACATAACAATATTAGTAAAAAATAAAACATTGTAGACAATATAAAACTTCAAAGGCAGGTAATAATCAAACCAGAGTGGATATTGTAGTGAATCTTGTCATCTTAAGTGCAGTTGCCTATACTCTCAGACTTGATACTATCAATCATAATAGCTTTGAATAAAATCTATCAGTACAAAACAGTGATCTAACAAACCAGATTCGATTACAATCAGTCATGGTAAAACAGTGTAGGTTTTACAGAGCTTTAGATTAAGTTAATAGGAAATTAAGGATGATTACCGTACTATATCCTGTTATTTTTGGGATTACTGTTTGTACCCTCAAATCTAGTACAGGTAGAATGACTGGAACAGAATATAATACATCTAAGCAGAGTAGTGTGAGTAATGTGGGCTTTTAAATCCTGGTGCAGTATTAACAATATAGTGTATCAAGGCCATCTATGTTAGAGATTCTAGCCAACCTTCTCTGCCTCATTTCTGCTATGCTATTTTTCTGCCTTTGTTTGTCTACTTTTCTCCTTCATTCTACTGCCTGCCCCACTCAGTGAGGCCTTTCTGCCACTATTCCTAAAATCTTGGTATTTTTTTTCTCTCTCTAGAATGTCCTTCAGTATTCTCAGTAGGGTTGGATTGGTGGTCACAAACTCGCCCAGTTCCTCTTTGTCATGGAAGCATCTTGTTTCACCATTAATTTCTAGTGACAGGTTTGCAGCATACATCAATCTGGGCTGGAGGTTATTTTCTTTCAGGGCTTGGAATACTTCACTCCAAGCTCTTCTTGATCTGGTGGTCTGTGTGGAGAAGTCATCCGTGATCCTGATGGGCTTACCTTTATAGGTAATCTGTTTCTTTTCTCTGATGGCTTTTAATATTTTGTTTTTATATTGAATTTCTGGTATCTTGATTAGTATATGTCTGGGTGTAGATCTGTTTTGGTTGTAGGTGGCTGAGGTTCCGTATGCCTCACATAACCTAATGTCATTTTCTTTTCCCATGCTTGGAAAGTTTTCCTTAATTATTTCCGTGAATAGCCTTTGTAATTTGCCTGTATGTATTCCTGCTTCTTTGTTCACATTTCTTATTCTTAAATTGTAGATTCTCTTATCATCGTTTAGCCTTTGTATTGTTACTGCCTGTTTCCTTGTTATTTTTAAGAGATCTTTCCTTTCATAATCACACATTGCAAACTTGTCTTCATGTTTTGATAGTCTATCCTTAGTTTCTTTTAAGGTGTTTTGCCAGCTTTCAATGGAATTTTTAATTTCCTGGTAGTCTCTTTGAATCTGCTTCATGTATTCTATATTTTCTTTATATTCTTTATCTAATGTTTCTCTCCTTTTTTTGTGTTCCTCCCTTCTACTGTCTGTATCTTTCTGAGAGATGCTCCCTGAGAGCATTGCTTTTATTACTCTACTCATATCTTGCTTTACCTGATTTAATATTTCAGTTTTGACCTCATCTACAGGGTCTCAAAGGTATCTTTTAATGTCCACTGAAGCCATGCCTGCTGTTGCGTGTTTGCTGCCCTCAGCCTCCCTTGTTTTTCCCTCTACTGGATCAGGGCTATCAGGATTCTGGGCTGGGGGCCTCTTCCTGCCTCTCTCTCCTGTCACGGTCCAGGTGTCCTCCACACAGGTCACATTGCAGGTCCCAGCCCCGTTTCCTGTTGGCCATGCCTCCTCTGAAGCATGCTTGCGAGGGTCCTCCCCCCTCTCCTGACTGCTCTTATCACTGAGGTGCAAGCAGCAGCTGCCTAAGCCTGCCTCTCCCCACTGGGCCAACCAAACTACAGAGGCCTTCCCCCATTTAGTGCTTGCTAAGTGCAGGGAATTGATTTGGGATGGCTCATTGGGTCCCAGCCAGGGGCACGGCCCAGTCCAAGCAAATCCCATGAATCTGCTTTGGGGAAGGAGGAACCAGCTGAAGTCACTGTTGCTCCCAGTTCAGGCTCCTCCTGCCAGATTCCAACATGTCACCCATTTGATCACACCCTTCCCATGGTGGGTGTGTGTCCCAATCCCAGCACTGACCGTGGATTAATGAAAGTCCCTTTGCTGGCTCTGCTCTCTGTCGGGCTCACCAACCCCCAACTTCAGCACTGCTCTGCTTCCTGTGAGTCATGGTGGGAATGAGTTTGGGCGACTCTGCTGGCTGTGGTGGATTCAGGCTGGTGCAAATTCAGTCCACTGCAAAATTGGGTCACAGCGAAAACACTGTGTCCAGCTGTTCCAGTTGTAGTCCCAACGTATTTGATGAGTTTTTTATGTTTTAATTTCTTCCTGTGTCAAGAGGATCCATCTCCCTCTGTCTGGGTCTCTCCAGGGTGTTTTATTCTGGCATATGAGTTGTTTCTCCCAGGAGGCTCTGTTTTTTGTTGCTCACTGATCAGCCATCTTGTCTTTCTGTCTCATTTCCTAATTTCTTTATCCAAGAGTCTATTATTGGTGTACAGGAATGCCATTGATTGATGTTGATTTTGTATCCTGCTACATGGCTGAATTTGGTTATTAATTCTAGGAGTCTAGATGGGGACATCTTCTGTGTCTTTTAAGTAGAGGATCATATTGTCTGTAAATAATGATAATCTGATTTCTTCCTTTGCTGTATGCATCCCTTTTACTTCTTTATCTTGACTGATTGCTCTGGTTAATGTTTTGAGCACTATATTGAAATGCAGTGGTGTCAGTGGACATCCCTGATTTTAGAGAGAAAGCTTCCAGGTTATCATCATTTAATATGATGTTGACAGCAGGTTTGTCATAAATGATTTTTATCAGATTGTGATTCCCTACCTACTTTCTTAAGGCTCTTAAAAATATGGATGGGTATTAGATTTTTGTCAAATGCCTTTTCTGTGTTTACTGGGATGCTCATGTTGATTTTTGTCTTTACTTTTGTTTATTTAACGTATTACATCTATTGACTTACATATTTTTTTTGACACAAGGTTTTATTGTGGCCTTCAACTCACTCTGTAGCCCAGGCTGGTCTTGAACTCATGGCAATCCTTCTGCCTCAGCCTCCCCAGTGCTGGGATTGCAGATATGTGCTACCACATCCAATTTGGTTTGTGTGTGTTGAACCATCCTTGCATTCCTGGTGTGAAACCCACTTGGTTATTATATGTGAGCTTCCTGATGATTTCTTGTACTCTATTTGTCAGTACCTTGTTAAGGATTTTTATATCTATGTTGATACACTAAATTAGCCTATAGTTCACTTTTTAGGTTGAATTCTTGTCTGTTTTTGAAATCATAGTAATGGTAGTTTCTATAAATGACTTTGAAAGTAGTGCTTCCCTTTGAATTTCATTGAAGAGTCTGAGTAATTGTGGCATTCTTCTCTGAAGTTGTTGCAGAATTTGGCAATCCACTGGGACCTTGGCTTTTCTTAGTTGGTAGTTTGTTTTCTACTACTTTGATTTCATTGTGATTGGATTAGTCAGAGTTTTTTTTTTTTAATATCTCCTTGGCTTAGTTTTGGTAATTCATATGTATCTAGGAATCTATCCATTTCTTCTGAGTTTTCTAATTTATTAAAGTACAGGTTTTCAAAGTAGTTGCCATTTACTTTCCAGATTTCAGCAGTGTCCATTATGATTTCACCATTTTCATTTCTAATTGCACCTATTTGGGTCTTTTCTTTCAGTCTTACTGTCTTTTTTATGTATTTATTTTGTTGTAAGATTGGCTAAGGGTTTCTCTGCTTTGTATATTCTTTCAAAGAACCAGGTCTTAGATTCATTGATTCTTTGTATTTTTGGTAACAATTTTGTTACTTGCTGCTCTGATTTTTATGATTTTCTTCCTTATACAGCTTTGGGTTTGTATTGTTTGTGTTTTTCTAGGACTTTGAGGTGCATCATTAGATTATTTATTTGGTTCTGTTCTGTTTGTCTGATGTGAGCATCTACAGCTATAAACTTCCCTCTTAGAACTGCTTTCATTGTGTCCTATAAGTTCTGGTAGATTGTGCCACATTATTACTTAATTCTAGTAATTAACTAATTTCTTCCTTCATATTTTCTGTGACTCATTGACTATTCAAGATTGTACTGTTTAATTTATACGTATTTGCATAATTTCTGTGGGTTATTTATTCACTGATTTCTAGTTTCATTGTACTATAATCTGATCATCAGCATAGGATAATTTTTAGTTTTTACATTTACCTAAATATCCTGCATAGGCCAGTATGTTGTCTGTTTTGGAGAAAGTTCCATGTGCTACTGAGAAAAATGTGTGAATGTATTTTGTTGTTGGATGGAACACTCTGTAGGTATCTATTAAGTCCATTTGTTTGAAGGTTTGATTCAACTCTGACATTTCTTTGTTGACATTGGACTATTGAGTCCCCTACTACAATTGTCTTATTGTTTATCTGATCTTTTATGTCTAATAGAGTTTATTTCATGAAATTGGGTGTGCCAGTGTTTAGTGTATATATGCTTCCTGTTGAATTGTTCCCTTAACCAATATGTAACTACATTTTTTTGGCTCTTCTGATTGGTTTTGGATTGAAATCCACTTTGTCTGAAAATCTTATAGCTCTACTTGATTTCCTGTTACATGGAATATTTTTTCCATCATTCAATTTTTAGTCTATGAATTTCTTTTTGATTTAAATGTGTTTCTTGCAAGCAGCATACCATTGGATTTTGTTTCTTGATTCATTCTGCCAATCTGTATCTTGATTGGGGAATCGAAACCATACACATTGAGAGCTGTATCATTGCATTATTTTCCTGTTGCTGATTCCCCCACCACCACCTTCTTAACTGCTTACCCTGACTGATGTGGTCAGTCTATTAGACCTTTTGTATAGCTGGCTTCATTGCTGATTTCTAGAATTTCTTGAGCTTTCTCTCTTCTTAATTTAACTTGTCTAGTCTCACATTCTTAAATAGCAGAACTCTAAGTTCTGCTATTGTTGATGAATAGCAGATGTCTATAAGGCTTGATACCTCGCAGGGTATGTAATCCATTTACCTTATCTTCCCCATCACATGGGTCAAAACTATTTTTTAACCCAAAATCTTCAAATATCCCAGTGGCACTTCAATATTCACAGTTCATCACATAGAGTCTTTCTAACCGGAAGCATAGTGTCTGTCTCCACTGAGTCTGATGTTCTTTAATGCCTCTGAAAGAAATGGTATACTTTCTCCTAGATAACTTAAAGTTTTGATGTTAAGTGCATCTTTCATAATATGCTTTAATTTCTCACCTCTCTATACTTTGGGTCTTTATTTATTTTTTCTTATCTTATTGCTTTGGCTAGAGCCTCTAGTTATGATGTTAAATAAATTGGTAGTAGTAGATTTTTTAATTTCTGTGTTTGCTGGTAAAAACTATTGTTTAACAAATATAAAGCAGATTGGGAGACCATTTTGCCTCATTTCCTGAACATGGAGCCCTTGTATCTCTGCTTTACTCTAAGCCTCTCACAAACCATCCAGCTCATGATGGCTCCTCCATTAATATTTATTAACAGATTTACTTCCTGTAGTCATGGATGAACATCTCCCCTATTATACTATGTTAGCAGCTTTTGTTACAATAATTTGGTACTTCATTTTCATTTTAATTTCTCTTTAAACCTGACCTTCTATGTGTTTATTATTAAATAAAAGATGTGTACAGGAGTGCAAATATTTTCTGCATTGCTTCAATTACACTCCAAGGATTTTCCCAGAGCCTCCAGCTCTGCAAGGTAGAGTGCCTGGCTGCACTGTGAATCCCTGATTCCCCACTCTCCTCTCCACAGTGTAAACCAGCTACCTTAGCCTCAGGCCTGGAAGGCCCACCCCTCAGATCCTTGCATTTCTTCCTCCCTTACTTTTTCCAGGGGAGTCACGCAGCAGTCACCTTCCTGCCAGGTGGTTCCTGTCCCTTTCCCTGCCCTCCCCCTTCCTCTGCCTTGTTTTCCTTCCTCCATGCATGTGTCTTCATGACACTTAGCATAAGATGCCATTTGTTGATTTGTTGATGTCACTCTCATCCATCCCCAAGACCGGGACAGTACCTGCAAAGACCAAGCAGCCCATCATTGTTTGTAGATTCTATGATTGACTTTTCCCCTGCCAGGAGCTGCCCATGCATCCCCTTCCCAATGTCCTTCCCCTTTCATTCTGGCTCATGGTGTGGAAGCGTATTCATGCTCCTGGCCACATTACTGACAAGTGTTTCCCCCAATCGTTCTTGCAGGTTTTAACCAGTTTATGGTGTTTCTAATGAGCAGGAGCTTCCGTTTTCATGTGGACATCTTTGCTGCTCTGCCCTCCCCACTCAGCAGATAATGATCCATTTAATCCCCTTGCACCAGTTTTGAAGATTTCCTTTTCCACAGTAAACCTTTAATCCATCTGTAATTGGTCTGTGGTAAGGTGGGAGATGGACATGTGTTCTGTCTTCCCTCCAATTAGCCAGTTTCTCCAAATACCTTACCTCAATAATTCTTCCTTTTCCACAAACAATCATGGATTAAATTTTCATATAGTCCAGAGTATTTCTGAGTATTTTGCATGATGTCATCTTTCATCTTCATTTGCATGAAGCAAATGCTTCAGTTTAAAACTGCTGCAGCTTTTGCTTTCGGGGTGGGGGAAATACTGGGGATTGACCCAGGGCCTTTACACTGGGCTGTGTCCCCAGTTCCTTTTAAAATTTAATAAAAACAAAAAGAGTTCTAAATTTTGAGACCGGGTGTGGTAAAGTCGCTACATTGTCCAGGCTGGTCTGGAGCTTGTGATCCCCCTGCCTTAGCCTCCCACAGTGCTGGACAACAGGACTGCTTCGTCACACTTGGCTAAAACTTGTCTGGGTTTGAGTCCTGGGTCAATGTCGCTATGCCACTCTCTTCTCATGTATAAAATGAAGATGACAAAAATACAAAATCACCATTTCCTAGGTCCCCAAGTTGTCGAGCACTGGCATTTTTGTAGCATTAAATGCAATCCTACCTCCGTGGGTGGAGGGAGGAGGTCTGTTAGTTACTGAGTGTCCAGTGCTCAGAGGGTGACTATAGGCCATGGACATTGGGGGTTCACTCCTATGAGAGCAAGTGCCCCTCATTCTGCTTCTCTTTAAAACCTCCCCAGCTACAGTGATTGGGCCTTTGTTCCCAGGGCACTGAGGAACATTTGGTCGCATTTCAAAGGTAACTCCCCTGGGATTCTGGTAGGGACTAACTGGTGTGATCAGTTCATTTGGGGAACGCTGACCTCCTTGCAGTCCAAAAGCTCCCACCCTGCACAAGCACAGGTCCTCGCTGGCCCACAGCCTCCCCTAGGCTCAGCAGAGCCGCATTTATCTGCCCCAGAAGAGGGAAGGAGAGAGAAAAGGAGGACAGAGCCCAGCCTGTTTCTGGAAAATGGACACCAGGCTGGGCTAGGGAAAGGGCATATCTTGCTAAATCAGAGAGCTACATGACAACCCAAGTTTCAAGACCCAGACAGGCCCCAGCAAGAAGAAATCATGCCAGCAAGAGTTTCCAGGGAGTACCATCTAAATACCAGGCACAGCAGTACAGACCTGTAAGCCCACATTCTGGGAGGCTAAGGTAGAAGGATTGTAAGTTTCAATCCCAGCTGGGGCACTTAGTAAACAACAACAACAACAATAATAATAATAGGGATGCAGCTTAATGCAAAGGCCCTGAGTTCCATCCACAGTCCTGGGAAACAAAAGCTCAGCTAATTGCACTGGCTGAAGCAATAGAAGGGGCAGACTATGGGCTGCTGTGCTGATTACTGGGATGCTGTGGATGCTGATGTCACCTAGGAGGTGACCAAATGAGTTCAGACTGTAAACCTCTTCCTTCCCTTGGCTGTCAGGTGTCGGGATTGGGTAACATCAGATAGAAGGATTTCATTATTTATTATTATGATAATCACCAGGCATTCACAGGCTCCCAGGTGGCCAGGTGGTGAGAGGGTCACTCTCACCCATCGGGGGTGCTCTGCCCTGCTAGGCAGGTGGGCATGAGCATCCTCATGCTCCCCAGATGTGCAGGGGGTGGGATTTTGAGCCACTTAGGGGCTGCCACAAACTTCTGGGGAGAAGAGGCACCTTGGGAAAAGAGAGCTCAGGAATTACCTGGTGTCCACTATCAAACCTTGGTGCCCAGGGGCTCAGAGGGCTGGCTCTGATCTCCAGGCAGCTGTGCCCACTCTGGCCAGCTCAATTTGCTAAGCCCAGATGGGTGAAATGGTCCCGTGGCCTGGGAGGCAGAAGGAGGCTCACAGGAGGATGGGGTCCCTGTCTGGGTTTGGGACACTGGGTCCAGAGGGCACTGACCTCAGGTAACCAGTGTGAATGAGGACAGGATGCGACCTTGTGTCGACTCAAGGCCATGGAGCCCTGGAGCAGCTTCCTGGACAGTTGTCCCTGGGGTGCTGAGAGCCCCTGGTCAGGTGCCTGTTTGGGTTAAGGCCTCCCCTCCCTCGGCCTCACCAGTTCCCTGCTCTTGTGTGCTTCTTGGCCTTGCTGGCTGGGGACTGGGAGAGCTGTAAGACACTCATCCCAAACACTGACACTCTTGATTTGTCCCCTGGGCCATAAGTGCTGAAGGAGTGCACTGGTCTAGGACCTGTGGGGAGGTGCTGAGCTGGGGACAGCCCTGCTTTCTGGGGAGGGGGCACCGATGTCATGTACATGGCTACCCCTCTGGTAATCAGACAGTGCTACCCCATAAAGGACCGTCCTGCCACCAGCGGAGAGTTTCATGTGTTGGTGGCAGTGGGGCAACTATAGCACATCCTCCCGAGCATGGCACCACTGTCTTGGGAAAAGGGCACCACTATAGTCCATTGGTCTCGACCCTGGGTGGCTGCCATGTCATGGTGGATCTGCCCTCGGGAAGGACAGTAATTACCAGGAAGGATGGAAATCTCTGAACTTTATAAATGTGACATTGCACAATGAGGCAGGGAGAGAAATCTGTCTTCACCATACTCATTAAGGAAAGTCCTTTGTAAAATCCAAATTAACAATTCCTCATTTAATGATGGGCGGTGAGCATCCTTCGTGGCTTTCAAAATGCTGAAATATGAAAATTATTGGGGGTTGGGGGGACACCCTAGCTAATAGAAACCTACCTCAATGCTATTGGGAAACACATTTCAAATGATAAATACCCAAGTGTCCATCACAGGCACACGTGTTAAATGATTGCTCTTGTACTACATCAGTTGGGCTTTCTGGACCCAAATACCACAGTGCCCCATGTTCCTGGAAAAGCCAGTGATTTTACCCAGCTTGGAGAGTCTTTGACTAAGGCTGTTGACAACATAGAGTTTAATTTTTTTAAATTTAACTTTTATTTTTCCATGTTTAATGGGATAGCATAAAACAAAATGAAGGAACAAAAACCAGGACAAATGTAATTGTCATTTTTTTGCAGGGAGGAGTCAGTAACAGGAAATTATTCTAAGGCCATTCTAAAGTAGCTAAGCTGCTGGAGATTTAGCTCAGTGGCATAAGCACCTAGTAGCAAGGTCTCAAGTTCAATCCCTGGTACCAAAAACAAACAAAAAAATCAAAATAGCATTCCAAAATGAAGTATTAACCCACTTAATCCACAAATGAAAGAGTCCAAAGTGTATCCTGTATAGTGTAAGATTTTTCACATTAAATATATAGTGATTTGTTTTTCAGAAAGAAGAATCTTCTACTTTGCAATAACTAAAAAAAAATTCTCAAATATAATTTGAGTCAGGTTCTTTCTGAGTTACAATTACTACTGCAATTCAGGTTGGCCTTGAAGTCCCTGTGTGGCCCAACTGGGCCTCCAATTCATAGTGCTCCTCCTGCCTCAGCCTTCTGAGTGCTGGTGTCTCAGGTGTGTGCCACCAGCTGTAGGATCTAAATTCCTCCCTCAATTTTCACCACACTTACGGTCTTGCTGGCTCCCTAAGACTACTGCTCTGTGGGGAGATGGGTGAGTGTGTGCCAAGGAAGGATTGTGCAACTCTAAGGAGTGATGAAGGGCTTCCTGCAGTGTGGGGCTGCACCCCGTTATTCATAACTCACACTCACTGCATCCTCCCCCTGCCCGCTACTGTGGGCAAGACCGAGAGCAGGGCAGAGCACAGTTCCTGCCTCTACACCATGCCAGCTCAAGGGACGCCCGCTTCTGGGCTCAGCCACCAGGGCAGGACAGATGAGCGGACCCCGTGGCTAATCGAAGCTGTTTGGTTTTATGGGGAAACTGGATTGGCGAGGTTGCTGGGGGCCCAGGAACCGGTAGCCATGCCACTGAGGCCAAGCGCCCTCTACCAACCCGGGCAGGACCTGAGAGTTGTCAGTCCAGTGGGTGAAGAAGATGCCAGTGCTACTAGGCTTCTCCACCAAGGACAGGCCCAGATGGCACAGCCTTAAAAGGTGGCAAGATAAACCTGGGCTGAGCAGGTGGAAGGCTGTGATTGGCAAACTTGCTGACCAAGCCGGCCAAGGAGAAAGCTTCAGAGCAAATACCCAGAGAGCCCGGCTCCTGCTTGGCCTCAGCTACAGGGAGCCGGGGCTCTGTGGACTCAGTCTGCACTGCGTGGTTTGCTTGTGTCAGTCCCTTGGGAGCTGATGGGGAAACCTAGGCTCAGAGAGCTAATTACCCAGGGATGGGACAGCAGGTGACCTGAGCCCAAAGCTCTGCCCCTGGGTCCCAGCCGTCTGCCTCTGCAGCTCTGAGGGCATCCTGCACTGGATCTCGAACAGGAAGTGAGGCTCTGGAGGGTCAGGCCACTGTGCTACCCACGATGAGGCCAAGAAGCCAAGGTCTGAGCAGATGAGGACCTCGGTCAAGGGCTGGCTTAGAGGAGCCTCTGTTAGGATGGACTGTCCTCCAGGGCTCTGGGCTCCCTCTCCTGCCAGATCCACCCAATTTCAAATAAAGATAATGCCCCCTGCTAAGAAGAGAAGGAGAACTTGAAACAAAGGCCTGGGATCTCAGCCCTCTCTGCCATAGGGTGTTCTGAGCTGCCTCTCTGCCCACTTCCCCAGCGGGCCAGTGCGCTGGAAGCTGGTGCCAAGGGTCTTGGCCTCAAGCCCAAGGCTTGAGCAGGAGTGTGGCAGGCTGCAGGGGACCCCACCCCATGCTCATCCCTGCCTCCCCATCACGGAGAAATAGGAGTGGGCAGGTCAGGGCTGGGCGCAGGGGGCCTCTTTCCTGTTTGTCCCCAGGCCCAAGCTGCCAGGAGATGTACAGCGGAACCCCACAGTGGCTCCCACAACCTGGATTGCATGCTCCTCAGAGCACCCTAGGCCCAGCCCAGGCTGGGGTGGGTTCCGCTCCTCCCCTCTTTCCACCCCAGTCCTGGCCAGGCCCAGCTTTTGTTATTCAGAGTCGGGGCCCAGCTGCCTTCCTGGGGTCAGGCGGCCACTTCCAAACCCCCATATTGCTCAGCTCTCCGCTGGGTCCCTCACCAGCCAGGTGCACCCGCACAAGTCGGCTGGAGCCAGCAGAAGCAAAAGGGGAGCGGGAGGCTGCGGAGGGGCTTGGGGCTGGCCGCTGCCCGAAAAGCTTAATAGGATCAGGTCGGTGTAATCCCATTTCAGTCATTGTCATGCAGCTGTCCGGGAGCCCAAGCTGGGGGGCCGGGCCCTTTAAGACAAGGCGCGGCCACACCAGAGAGGCAGCAGCATGACAAAGGGCTCTGGGGATCCAGTGGCGGGAAATAAAAAGATGAAGGCTTGGGGGTGGGCACCTGCCCAGCTCCGGCCTCGCCTGGGGCTTGTGGTCCGGCCTTGGGTCTCGGGCTCAGATACCCACGCACCTCCCCGGTGCCCCAGGGCGCACGGTCCTCCAGCTGGGTCATCCCTCTGCCCCTCTGCCCCTCAAGGTGCACGGGGCGCTGGACGGTTTGGGCGGAAGTAGGGTCTCGAGCCCGGGGTGTCACTTGTTCTGGACAGGGATAGGAACCAGGGCCACTTTGGGCTGGAACAGGGACCGGGTTGGACCAGCAGGAACCTGGGTGGGAACCGAAACTGTGAGGTAGCGACCGGGGTGTTGGTGGTAGCCCGGGGTGGAGGAAGGAGCAGCCCAGGCCAGACCCCGGAGGAGTGCAAAGGCCAGTTTGGAGAGGGGGCTGGGCTCGGGAGGGGTCATCCCGGAGGCCAGGGTTCCGCAAGTGGTGCTGGGCAGAGCCCAGAGCCCAGCCAAGGCTGCGGATGTGGACTTGGCCTGAGGCTGGGGGGCTGAGAGCAGAGCTCTGGCCTCACTGCAGAGGGTCGGGACCTTGGAGGCACAGGCTAGTAGGGCCCCTGCGGGTATGGGAGACCCCGCTCCACAGGGTGTCACGGAAGGAGCAGGGCCTCGGAGGCTCTGCCAGTGGGATCCAACTCTTGGCTCTTGCAGCTCTGGGAATGGGTAGAAACTCATTCAAGAGGGGAGGGAACTGGAATACCACACGCGCCAACACTTTCACGAGTTCAGAGCGCGCGCGCGCGCACACACCTGCTCCTCGCCTCGCCACGCCGGGGAGGATGGTGTTTCCTGGGTCCTCTGGGCTGAGCTAGACATTCCAGCAACAATCAGGGGAGCAGCACCCTTGGGCGCGCCTTGACGCTGGACCCTCAGCAGCTTCTGCGCCTTTGGGAACCCAAGGTGACCAAGCACCCCAGCCCAGAAGCACAGGTCCCCTGAAGCTTCCACATGTGGGTGGGGGGGCTTCTCCGTTACTACCCACCTGGCTCTGCGCCTCCCCTGCTCACACCAACCTGCAGCACTGGCAAGAGTCTGGGCGCAGGTACTCCAGCCACACCTAAGACCTGACCTTCCCCCCAACCACTAAGGGCAAGAGAGTCAGCTTAGGTTTCCCCCTTCTAAACTGTTCAAATAGGCAATCAGTTTTTATGATGTAATTTATAATTTATGCAGGTTGTCTTCACACATATGGTGTTGCTTTTGTGTGTCGGGGTTTCAGGTGCTTTATTACTCTGATGGTATGATTTGCATTCATGTTCGGTTACCAAGATCATATTTCTCCTGTTTACACCATAAGGGCCTGAAATGAAGATTAATGCTGCCTCCTTTTGTCCAGAGCAGCCCAGTAAACCTGGGCTGGGGCTCCCTCCCAAACCCCAAAGCCTGGCTGCCCCACAGCCTGCTGGAGTTGTGGAAGGAAGGAGCCCTCGGCATCAGAGGTGGGTGCAGGACACCTGCTCTGGCTGTGAGCCCTGTGTCAAAGCCCAGGGTCTCAGGAACACAAAGAGGTACCTGTGCAGGGGTCTCCTCTTCCTGAAGGCCACTGCTGGAGTGAGCTGGCCATTCAGCCACATGCAGCCTAAGTCCAGCAGTAAAAGCAGAGGGCAGAGGCCGGTTTATCTGCCAGGGCCTGCACGTGGTAACCCTACAGCCACTCAGGGCAGCCACAGGGAGCGCCGAGATGGGAATCAGATGATCACCTGGTTCCTGTGCCAGGTGGCCAGTAAGTGCCAGGCCAGGGAACCAAGAGGACAGCACACAGCTTTGCACCAACCAGGCCACCAGGCCTGGGGCTAAAGGAGTGGCGGCCTCAGAGGCCTGGTGCCAGGCTTGCTAGGCACAGCTCAAATGATTAAGCCAATTACGCTCCAACAAACAGAAACTAGAGGGGGCAAGTGCTGACCCCACAGAAAGGGAAGTGTGGAAGGCTGGATATGCAGACAGCCTCACAATCAGGGCAGTCCTTCCAGGCCAGTTCCAGCTGGGCCCCTCACCCCATCCCCTTTTAGCTAGGTGAGGCAGTCCTGACAGGGGGCCTAGGCCACTTCCCTTGGAGTGTACGTACCCCCAGCCTCAGTGAGGAACTTCCTGAGGCAGCTGCCTGAGACTAGGACCGCTGACATCTGACCCTGAAGTTCAAAGTGTGCTTGGTTCCCAAAGGGGGGGATCATCCAGTTCCCCTCCCAGGGGAACAAGGATGGGGTCACACAGGGTCAGATGGCCTAGGTGAGTGGATCTTGGGTGCAGGCAGCCCCCAGGTGCCCTATTGCATGGTTGGGGGCTCAGGTCCGAGGTGCTGCACGTAATTATTTGATCTGCAGATGTAAGTGGAATTTATTGTAACAACAAATATAGTGATGTCAAAACCCAACCTTGGATTAAAGCCGGCAGCCAAAGGGGAAGTGTATTAATTTCCAACAGCATTTCAGGCCAGAGCCTATTAGAACAAGCTATTCTTCAGGCCCCCCCATCAGAATTAATCATTGGGAGTTAATTTGAAGCTCAGACAAGTTGCTGTTAATTTAGTGCAGGGAGGACGGGATGGAATAAAAAGCTGAGGTGCTGGCCGAGCCTCGTGGGTCTCATTAATCAGCCAGCTGAGACGGCCTGGCTTGATTACAATTTGCAAAAAAATTCATTAGGGCCTGGGCGATTGACAATTTTTCTCTCTGCCTGTGATGTGACTCATTAGGCAGCCAAATGAAAGCCATGATGACGGCCATGATGACAGAGGCCATCAAGCGCTGCTTGTTTATCTTCCTCCCCTCGGCCTGTCTCCAGGGCCTCGGACTCCGAGCTGGGCTCTGGGGGCGCCATCCTGTGTGAGGGCTGGGGAGCCAGGGGACCGGTGTTCCCAGAAAGGCAGGATGGCTCGGCAGGGTGGTGGGGGTCTCCCTGACCCTCTGCTTCTGGGATCCAAAGGGCCAGGTGCATGGCCAGCAGGACTGGGAGCTTGGACCTGGCAGTGGGGGGCTTTCAGGGGGGGGCCTCCTGTTCCTAGGGAGCTTCACCTTGTGCAGTTAAGGCTTCTGGTCACCTGTGCCACTCAGCCCTGGCCTGGGTTTGGGGAGAAGGCTGCAGCTGGCAGCAGTTACACCTGTTAACGGTGGAAGCGCACGTGGGGGTCGCTCTAGGATCCCAAGTGCTGGACTCTCAGTACCCAGAGCCTCTCCAGCGGACTCTGGGAGACCACATGTGCCCCTGCCCCCAGGCTGGAGTCCACACCAACAGCCACCAATCCACGGGGGTATGCTACAGCCCAAGGACTGACTAGCCCAGATGAGAAGAGTATTCAAGAGGAAGGGATGGCGTCCCTGTGGGTCTCGAGTGCAGTGGTACCTGGGCAACCTGCCCTGCCCGGAGCAGAAGGTGCCCACCAGTGACCTGGGCCCTGTGTCCGTGCACGGGTGGCAGCTACAGGGGGCAGCGTGGCCTTGCGGCCCAGGCTTCCAGATGGGCACAGCAAGAGTTGCCGCAGAAGCGGCTCGAAGAACAGGCTGAAGCCCTCGGAGGACCTACCGCTCCGTTTTATTGTACTAAAAACCAAAACAAAACCCACCAAAGCCGGGCCACTTTCTACCAGCAGAAATGTTCCGAAGGCGGTGGATAGTGGTGACTCCGGTGCTCTGGGTCTTTACCTGGCCCCAGAATTTGGGGTAGAGGCCTCCGGGCGGTGGGGAGGTACCGGGACAGTGAGCCCTATGAATGAGGTCGATACTGGCACTGACCACGGCGCTGCGCCCCGCTTCCTTGGGCCGAGACCTGCGGCGAGAGCTCCGCGGGTGCTTTGCAGCCAGCTCCCAGGCCTTCTTGCAGAGCTCGGCTGGCGATACGGACACCACCGACTCCTCTTGCCTTTGAGGCTCTTGATCGGGTGGCCGGGTAGGCTCTGGCACCCAGATCGCCATCACTCACGTGCTCCGCGTTTCTGGAACACCCCGGACCTCCAGGCCGCCCGCGCAGTGGCAACCTGCGGGGCGGGTTGTAGCCCGTGGGACTCGGGGCGCAGTGTGTGGTGGGGAGTACGAGCGGGGTGGAGGCCCAGCACGCCCTTCCAGCGCCCAGGGAGGTGGCAGGCGCCCAGCTCCCAACGTCCCCATCTCCAACTGAACAGTGCACCGCTGCCCTTTCTCGATAGCCTGGGCGCCTGGGCGCCCTCGGGGGTGGGGCAGTGGTCGGGGCCCGCCCCCTCGACCCCGCCTGCAAGGGGAGGTGCCCGCCCCGGCCTCCAGGCCAAGGGCTGCCGGGAAGCCGGCTTGGCTTGCTGGGTTCCTGCGCCTGTCGGAAGATGACGCCCAAAGCCTGATTTATGGACCCTTGGCCCAGGCGGCTGCGAACGAGCCCCGCTGCTTTCCGGGTTGGGCTGTGGGTAGGGAAAGACATCTCGGCCCTGGCTGAAGTCGACTTAGCGGGCCGAACTTTATGCAAAGCCCACTATCTCCCATACTCAAGGCCCAGGCACCCACCCTCTCCTCCACTGACTCAAGTTTGCCAGCCCCTAGCTGTGCGGAGGGGCCGTGTTGGAACCCTAACATGAAAATTAGGTTTTCTTAAGCCCATAAATAACCTCAATGGCGCTCTTGCCCTTCAATTCAAAACCTGCCAAGGTGCTATGTGGCTCGGGTCTGTTGAGAGGTCAGCCGGACTGCGGTTTGGGGGGGTGGCCCAGACCGGTCTAATTGTGGGCACACCTAGGAGGGCTGCCCAGGCACTGACCTCTGTTTTTTACTCCTTTTTATTATTCACAAGACTGAGACTGTTTAAATGCCATAACTTATAAGAAAATAAGCTACAGTGAAATAAATTAAACACCATGGAGACAGGCCTTGGACAGGACGGGCAAGCCCAGGAAAGAAAGCCAGGCATAAGCAGCGCAAAGCAAAGTAAATTTCCAGGCTGCCCCACCACTTCTGCTCTGCAGTCAACTCAAAAAAGCCAAAAACAGAAACAAAAGTGAAGTTGAAACCCCAGTGTTTGTTCTTGTGTTTCCTGTTTACCTTTGGGAAAGTATGGAAAGGTGACTGCTAAGGGTGGCAGAGGACAGTGGAGGTTCTGTTTCCTTCTGGAATATAAGTGGAGGATCTTACTAGGGAATTTGGTCCTACAACTTTCAAAATACTGCAGCTGAGATCCAGTGTAGATAGATTATCTATGTACAAAGTAGGATTGTATAATAAATATTTAGGGTATCTTCGGGTGTGGCTGTAGCCCCTTCCAAAGCAGTCTTTAAAAGCCTGTTTCACGAATATATTCTCAACTCACTTGGGATGTCCACCTCTGGAACGTGACTTTGGGTTCTGCTTCAAACCTAAGGTAGTCAGTCAGTCCACCATGCGTTCCCTGGGGCTGGGGCTTCTCAACGGTGGCCTGGCTGGGCCCTCAGGGCCGGGCCTGTTCCAGCTGCTGATGCTGACTTCTAATAGCGAACCTGCTGACGTGGACGGGGATGGGGACCACGATTTTGGGGTTCCGGGAGGGCTCTCCTGTCTTGGAGTTGGCATTGCCCGCCTTGACGCGTTTCCACTTGGCCCGGCGGTTCTGGAACCAGATTTTCACCTGCACCTCGCTGAGTTTGAGGGCGTGGGCGATCTGCGAGCGCTCGGTCAGGGAGAGGTACTTTTTGCAGTGGAATTCCTTCTCCAGCTCTAGCAGTTGCTCGCTGGTAAAGGCAGTCCGCCGCCGCCGGTTCTTACCCGTGGATGTGGTGCTGCCCGCGGCGCCGCCGTTCGGCGGGGTCTCCTCCAGCGCGTGGCTGGGGTCTTCCTCCTTGTGAGCCGCCTGGCCCGTCAGATTGTCATCTGAGCTGTAGTCCACATCGCTCTCCAGCGAGAAGCTCTCCTCCTTGCCCTTCGGGTCATCTTCCACCTTTGACTCGTCTTTCCCTTGCCCTCGGACAGCCCCGACTGAAAGCAAAAACCAAACGGCGTTTTATTACCTTTTGCACACTGTCCTTCCCGTCTCCTCCCCGCCGTCGTCACTGGGGCACCCCCACTCCCACTCGGCGGATTGTCTTTCCATGACATTAACACATTGTGATTTCCTGGCCTTTGAGGCGAGGGAAGGCGGGGGGGAGCGTGAGAAAGCTCAAAGGAGAGGAGGAGACGGAACAGGCGACAGCCCTTTGCCCAGAACCATCACTCAAGGGGCCGCGAGGCCTCCTGCGCACTCAGCCCAGGGCTGCTCAAGGAGAAGGAGCGGGACGCGGGGACCCCAGAGAACGTCGCCTTTGTCCCCGGAGGTCGGGGATGGGTGAGGACCGAGGGGTCTTTCCCGATCCCTCCTGCGCCCCCCACTACCCCGCCGACCCTCACACAGAAAATTCAATTTCATCGCAGCCAGAGTGGGCACGCTGGGTCGCGCCGATGCCAGGCTGTAATCTTTTTGGAGATAGATAATGTTGTTTGCAAGGATGTTTCGTAGCCTTAGGAGAAGTTCCCACCAGATAGCTCAGCGCACACACACACACACACACACACACACGAGGCAATCGTACAGCACCTCAGGAATCCAGTGCTCCCACGCGAGCAGCAAGCCCAGCGAAGGGGTTTCCTAAGCGTGGCCGCCGCTGGGCACAAACACAGCTGAGACACGCAGCCCAAGCGAACACCCTTGAGGCTGCAGTCGACACGGGACGCCAGGTCCCGGTGAGCGCGGGCGGATTCGGCTAAACGCGCCACATCAGCAGCTGGTTGGGGGAGGGGGCGCCAAAGTCTCCCTCCTGCCTCTGCTAGTTGCGTGCCGTTAAATGCCCCCGGGGGGCCTCGCGGGCCCGCGTCGGCCGGCTCCTCCGGCGGGGCTGGGGCGGGCGAGCGGTCTCGCCCCCAGGGTCCCGCGGGAACCCGGAGCTGGTCCGCCCCCCGTCCCGGCCGCGCGCGCCGCCGACTCACCCAGCGACGCCTGCACTGCCTCGGCTGCGGAGAAGGAGAGCAGCGAGCCCTCCTTTGCCAGGAAGCCCTTGCCGTCCTCCGCGTCAGCTTGCAGTGCCTCCGTCTTGTCGAAGTTGCCGCCGCCGGGCAGCGGCTGCGGCGCGAACTTGCGGGCGGCCGCCGCCTCCTGGTGCTGGGGAGACGCGGAGAAACCGCCGGGCAGCGTGGCCATGAGCGTGGAGGTGAGCGCCATGCCCTGCGCCAGGCCCGAGCAGAAGCCGGTGGGCAGGCTGGGGATCTGGTGGTGCGGGTGCGCGGGCGGGAGCGCGGGCTGCAGCGCGGGCGGCGGCGGCGGAGGAGGCGGCAGCACCACGGGCCGGTAGGGCATGAACATGGGGTAGCCGGTGTAGACGAAGTGGCCGGGGCTGGGCTGCGGCGGGCTGCCGATCAGCGAGTCTATGCTGAAGGCGGTGCTACTCCCCAGCGGGCGCTGCATCATCATCAGCGACGGCGGGAACGCTGCGCTCATAGACGCGCTCGGGAGAAGCCAGGGAGAGGCGAAAAGTCCCCGCGCCGCGCCGCCGCCGGGAGCACCCCCGGGATCGCCGGGCCAGGGCCGGGCGGGATCCGGAGAGTAGAAGCCGCCGCCTCTCAGTTCTGGGTCCGCCGCATGCCCGGGGACCGGGGTGCGTGCTGGGCGCGGGGCGCGGTCGTGCGCCCCGATGTGGAGAGAGCGCCCGGGCCCGGCGCACTCGCCGGAGCGCTGCCCGTCGCCTGTCCGTCGGAGCCCGTGCGCGTTGCGTCTGCGGTCCTCGCCCTGGCCAGCAGCTGTGCGTACGTCCGTCAGTCCGTCCCGCAGACCGTCGCCCACCGCGGGCCGCTGCAGAGCGCGCGAAGCCGGCGCACTTGTCTCTGGCGGGCGCCACCAGCACCTTTAAATCGCGCTCCTCTTTCTCATTCACATTTTGCCTGCTGCCGGGGCGAGCTCGCCTCACGTGGGGCCGGGGGCCGCCGCCCATTGGCTGAGGGTCAGGGGCGGAGCGACCAGGAGCCCCGCCCCTCAACCCTGACCGGTGTAGAGCAAGCTGCGGGCGCCACCGTCGGAGCGCGCCGGCCTGGGAGCCGCAGCCTGGCGCCGGGATCGCGCCGAGCAAACTTGAGAAGGGCTGAGGGTACCTTTTGGGCTCAGACGCCAGGGCCCGGCATTCCCCGTGGGCAACTTACGGGCTCGCCTCCTGCGCGCATGGGCCGAAAGCGTTGCATTTCTTTCCTATTTGCCAGGAACAAGCCCGCCTGAGCTCACCTTGGTGCTGGGTGCTCCGGCTGCACCAGGGGTCCGGGCGAGGTTCCCGGAGTTGGCGGCAGGGTCCGGGTCTTGGAGATCCACCCTCGGGGAGCGGGCCGGAGTTGTGGGCCCTGCGGCCTCCGGGAACCTGCGGAGTCGCTTGCGGCGTCCCCTGCGTTCCCGGCTCCCCCTTTCCGAGCAGGGCACTCCCGTGAGCGATCCCTTCTCATTTTTCATGACATGCTTAATCATCGCACCTATTTACCCACTTTGCCAACGCGGACCAAAATAACAACCACGATAATTATGATAATAAAGCGAGTCCTTTATCTGCTCCATCCTCGGGGCGGAAGGGGGGAGTTGTTCGGGCTCCGGATTGTATAACCTGAGATTATCCTGATGAAAGCTTTATGATGTTTGCTCAAATAAAAGCTGCGTTTTGTAAATAGACGCTAATTAAGCACATTGGGAACGGAGGGAGCGCTCACCCCGGTGCCGCCGCCCGGTTTCCAGCGTGAGGAATCGAGGGCACACGGTCCCCTTTTGCGGACTGCTGGATGGAGCTGATTCCCTCAAGATATTTCCCCTGTCCTCGACAATGGTAAAGACTCCAGGATGGGGGAGCAAGGGAATTTGGGGGTGGGTGGGTGAACTAGGGATCTTCTTATACCCTGCTTCCATTTTTACAAACTTTCGGCTCCAGAATTCCCTTTAAACGTGGAACAGTTTCGTGGCACGGGTAGACCATGCAAAGCGCACCAGCTCTCGGGGGTTCTACACGCCTCCCAGGCCTTGGCTTCAATTTCCCCGGTTGTAGACGCCCTCCTCGAACCGCCGGCAGCACCTGACCACGGAAAAGGAGACGAGGGCATTGTTACATCGGTCATTAGAAATCAGCTCACGCGGAGTAGTGGTTGGGGAGTTGGCCCGTGTTGGACGTGTGTTATGTATCACTTACAAACACATTTAATTGGGAGATAAAGATAAATCGATCTTTATGAATTTATCGACCTGATTCTTTGAAGCCCTTTTTTCTCGTTCTTTCTCTTGCTCTCGCTCTAATCCCAAGGCCCCCTACCCCCAGGGAACGTCTTAATCCCAGACCACGCATGTCCTCAACCTGGAGTCTGCCCAGGCGCCCACTGCCCACCCAGCGCGCCCAGCAGGTAAGACGGAGGGTGCGTCCTAGGCACCCCAGGGCACTGAGAAAACTCTCGGTCCCTCTGCCAGCCCCCCCTCACCCCGCGCGCCCCATCACCCGGACAAAGACGTCTCCAGGCTTTCCCCACTCCAGGCCGCAGAAATAGATGGCTTCGCAGCAGGCGGTTTGAAAGGAATTCATTAGGGCGCTGACTCCACTGCCTCCTCCCTTGAAGCCCAGGCCCGGAGGTGGCTTTGGCGGTGTGAGGGGAAATTTCTTCCCTTGGGATGTGCTGGGTAGAGGGTCTCCTTGGGTAGGGTCTCCAAGCTCTGTCTGTATCCCTCCTCTCGCAGGCCTGCAATTTTTTTTTTTAAAGTAAAAAAGGAAAGACAAAATCGAAGCCCAGGGTAAAGGGCTGATTTCATGAGAATAAGTACTTTCTCATTATGAGACAGTTGCTGTAATGATATCGGATGCCTGTACCTTATTTTTTCTAATACTAAGAATAAATATATTTCCTGATTTACATTGCTGCAAGGAGGTTCCTGCCCTGCTTACCACTCAGAAGCCCCAGGAAGCTGCTATGCATTTTACCTGGGCAAATTTGCCATCCACTGTTATTTTGCCACAAAAATGTTGTCCTTGTGACTTCATTTTCTGATTACCCTGAGAGAGACAGGAATCCCTTTGATTATTTAGGTGATGATTCTACCTCTTAAAGTTCAGCAAAAAGATTTAGGTCTGTTGAATTATAGCTACACTTGAAATAATTTGATGGCATATTATTCGCATCCATAAATTGCCTTGAAAGTATTGACTGCAGGGGTTATAATACTAATCTTCTTTTATTAGTGAGTTCAGATAATTCTTATCAATATGAATTTTATTTACTAGTGTGCTTTTCTCGAGTGCAAGGCAGTAATATTTTCTCATCTAATGCTTAACTGCTTAGAAAACGACTGCTCCTGTCATAAAAGGATTCTCCTGCTTCGGCGTGATTAGCAAGATCCATTTGGAGCATCTCTTCTACCTGCAAAAGTGTTCAGGACGTGGGGCCACAGATAACAAATGTCCTCGGAGTCCTCGGATAGATTTATGGTCAGCAAGCGACAGGTGCATGGTTCATCCATCTTTCCAATTCCTACCTGCATGGCTCAACTGAGGAACTGTTCTTGGCTGGGCTCAGCCCAGGCTTGGAGGGAAAACAACCCCACAGTCCTACCTGGACCTCGCAACTTTGGTGGAAGAGCACCGCCCCTCCACTTAGGAAAAATGCAGCAAGAGCTCGGGATCCTCCGACTCAGTTTGCTTCTGCAAACTTTTTTTCTTTTTACAGTGAAGCTTCTCTCCCACTGAAGATAGCCCAGCTCCGGCACACTTCACTCCACGGATGGATGCCAAACCAGTGTCAGGACACTCTGTTAACTTAGATGTTCAGTAAAAGTGTTGGTACTGGATTTGGCTCTACACTTCCGGGCTGTCCCAGGCAATGTCTGCTTGGAGGTGTATGAAGGTTGGGTGTAAAATGTAAAACACACCGGTAAATGAATATTCATGTGGCAAACTTTGCAAGGTTGCCAAGCCCAGCCGGCTGGAGGAGGCACATGCACCATGCACTTGGAGAGGGCGGCATGGGGGCCTTGGGTCTCCGGCCAACTCGGAAAACCTGCAGGCCTCGGGACCACGCTCTCCCGCCAGCTGCCTAGACCCCTGTGACAGGCCGGTTTCTCGGGCAACAGCTTGTTTTTATTTATAGGGGTTTCGAGTGGCCTGATGATTCGGTCACTGCTGAAGCTCTTGCTCCTAGCAATAGTTGGGAAATAACTTGGGATGGGTTTTATTTATGGAAGGGCAATTGGAATTCACACCCAGCTCACCCATAAGAGTGCTGCCCCAGCCCAAGATACGCTTACAAAGGGGTGTTTGTGTAAAATTCCCCATCAGACACACCAATTTGCAAGTAGCAGAAAGCATTGAAGCTTCATCTTTTTAAACTATTTTATTCAGCTTTTTTTTTTTTTTTAAATCTGAATGCCCAAAATAGACTCCATGTGGTTCTAAGTGAAGTCAGCCCTTGGCTGGCTTTGAAATAGCTCCTGCAATTATGTAAAAGAGCCATTCACCAACAGGACAGAATTAAAAGGGATCTCGCCCGCCCCGCTCGGCTTTCACCGCCAGCCTCTCATGTTTGGCTTTTCAAAGCACTTCCAACACGACGTCTTTCTCCAGGACAAAAGGCAGCACAAAAAAAGTTCCCAAACTTGTAAATTGAACGTCAAGGGAACTTTAAACAATTTAAAGCCCATAAATAATGATAAAGGGGCCTGGCAAAAAAGGCAAACCCATTCAATTAATAGAGTTTCCCAAGCAAAGATCAAGTGGTGTATAAAATAAAAGTCTTTGGTTTCTTTATTCTGCTCCTTGACCATGCAGAAATCAGGACAGGGCTTTTTTTTTTTTTTTTTTTTTCCCTAAAGCATCCAGAAGAAACACTTTGCGGGGACCCTGTGTGCTGGGACGCTCTTGTGTAGAAACCTTGCTCCCCCACCGCAAAGTAGCAGAACCCAACAGTTGCTATCCAGAAATGCGCCGGGGAGGAGCTATCCTCCCCGCTGGGCGTTTTCTCCCGGGAAAAATGCTCTCCCCTAGCCTGAAGGCCAACAAATGTGACCCTTGACACCTGTGCCACTACCCCCACTCCAGCGCTCCGGACTCGCAAATCACACCCCCGTGGCCTGTGAGGCGAGGCCTCGTGGGACCTGGGACGCGGGCAGTTGTGCGATCTGCACGCGTGGGAGTCCCGGAGACTGCGAGTGGGTTGGCTGACTGAGAAGGCAGGCGCGCGCTGCAAGCTCTTAGAGTCCCGGGTTTCCCTGCACCCCACGCAGGGCTAAACTCCCCAGGCGTCCCGGGGCTCAGGCTGGAGTCCTGCTTTTGCCGGAGCAGCTCTAACAGTTGGGGCTGGGGTTTTGGGACGGGTTATTTACCGCCTTAGCCCTGGAAGCTGCCAGCCTGCGCTCGCCACGCCGTGCGTCTGCCCTGCGGCTCCGGCCAGCACTGGGGGAGGATGGAGGGAGCGCACCCGGCCGCTCCGGAGCGCCCAGCTTGGCTCGACCCAGAGGCTGCGGTCCTGAGGCTGGTGGCCTGGGGCAGGTGGGAGGATCGGGCCCTGGGGTGGCGCCGATTTATGCCCGCCGGGTCTGCCTCTGGCCGGGACCTCGGGGAGGCTGTGGCGGGCGCTGCTCACCTGGCTTTATCTCCTCCCGTCTGCATCCTGGGATTCTAGAGGCCCCACCTTTGGGGGACTTCAAAAGTGCCCGGGCCACCGGGCTTGGGCTTTCATCCCGCACAGCATGCATTGTTTGCGGGACTTCACAGACATGCAAATCCCAGCCGCAGGGGCGCCTGGGGGTGTGCAGAGGGCGAGGAGGGTGAGAAGGTGCGCTGGCCCGGGCGGGGGGCTTCGGCCACGGCTGCACGGGGTGGGCACCTCATCCTGCCTGGCTGCTCCTGAAAGGCGAGGGGCACTTCTGAAAGGCCCGCACCGGACACCAGCGAAGGAAGAAGCTTAGGCCGGTGAGGGAGGGCCGGGGCACAGCGGAGAGCCCAGGGAGCTTCCGGCTATCCTGGAGACCCCTGTAGGCAGAGGCAGGCCGAGGACGCTGCGCGTCGCCCCTCCCCCTCATGGGGCTCTCTGCACCCCCAGGCCAGGACTCATCTGCCAGCCCCGAGGACCCAGACCCCCACGGGTGTGCTGTCTTGAAAAGCGGATGGTTCGCCTGGAGTGCATCCTTTTAACCCTTTAGCAAACTTGTGGGAAGGAAGGGGGAGATGCTGGCATCAGCACTCAGGCACCAAGGAGGCGCCCTTGGCCCTCCGACCTCTGCAGGAGGAGGAAGCGCTGATCAGTGCTAGCGATGACTGTTTCTCTTTTCTTGAGAACTATCTGCAGAGCTAGGTCCCAATATCTTATGGTTATTGTAAATGGGACCCAGAAAGGATGGCACAAGCCAGAGGCAGGGCAGTGGGTAGGCAGAGAAAGGGGAGATGCTGGCTCAGTGGGGAGGAAAACTTGGCTCAGCCTCTCTCCCAACAATGCTCCCAACCGGAACACCCCAGGAAAGGTACCTGTGAAAAGTTTGCCTAGAAATCCCGTCATCTGGAAACCTCACAGGCCGGTGTGTCTGGAACTACCCAACCTGGTCCCTGTCAGGTTACCCCAAGGACAGCTGTGGCCATCTGGGAATGGTTCTCAGGGGAATCACATTAAGTGGCAGGCTTTTCCAAGGGCAGAGAGAGAGGGGAGCGGGTGTTAATGGGGAGAGGGGTCCCATCCTGTTAATCAACAAGAAAAGGGAGATAGTAACAGATGCCAGCCAGCTTTGCAGGAATCCTTAAAATAAGAGCACCCAAGGTTCAGAAGCAGGGACCGGAAGAAGGTTTATGCCAAGCCCACTGAAGATAGGCACATTTTCATGCCAGGGGAGAGTCCCAGGGTTCATCTTCACTCTCTGTTGGGAGACTTGAAAGCCAATGAGCCCCAGAGCCAGCAGCAGGTGGCAGCTGGCTGCAGGACTCACCCTGCCTGCCCCCTGCAGACTCCCAGGACCCTTACTTAGCCCAGCTGCAGAGTAGGTGTAGGTCATGGTCTCACAAGGCCCAGCCAGGGAGACACTCAAAGTGGGACACAGACACACACACACACACACACACACACACACACACACACACACACACACACACACAAAGAGTTCTGCAGCAACTGGTTCCTTAAATGCACAGCCCCTGCTTGGGGGCCATCTCAGTGAGCATTGGTATCTTGGCCTTTGAGGCAGAGAACCTTTGAGTCTCCTCTGTCATCTGAAAAAACACACAGGGCTCACTCTGAACACCTTTGCTGGGGTTCTGATGAAGGTAATCTGTAGCCCCCAGACTTTGGGGAAAGAGAAAACCAGGATCCAGAGAACAGACTCAGACACAAGGTAAGTCCAGCCAGTGCTCACCCTGCAGGGTTGGTGTAGATCACAGAGGAGCTGAGGGGTCAGGGGGTTCTTGAGTAAGGGTGGGAAGGAAATGCCCCACTGCTGCGGCTCATATCCCTGGGGGATATGTCTGTGTTTTTTTTTTCAAAGCTGGGGGTGAACCAAGGGCTTCATATAGGGTAGGTAAGAGCTCAACCACTATACCCCAGGGAGTGGAATTATTTTTCTCCTAATAATGCTCAAAGAAAGGTGTTGGTGCTCTGCTATTTAGTATTTGTTTTGTTCTGGGTGACTTTAAAGCACCCTGCAGGGAAACCACTGGCAAGGACTGTGTGCCATGTCCCCGAAGCTCCTGAACACCCCACACTGAGCCACCCTCAACCAACCCTAGGCAACTGCTCTATGCAGGGGACATAGCCATTGTCAGTAGCAGAGGGGCACAGACTGCTTCTGGGGACCCTGGTGTCAGCTGCCTGGTGCAATCAGGCAGTGACAGACACACAGCAGGGCTGGGGCCAGAGCTTTGCACAGGGGCCTCTGTCTGTCTGTCTGCTTCTTCTGCTCTCCACAGCCAGAAGCAATCCAGCTGTCTTTACCTGGACAGACCAGAGGCCCCTGGAGCCGGTGACAGCAATAAACAAGAAGCTTTGGGAGGAGGAGACATTGATCATGATGTCTCCCAAAACAAGGGCAATTGACCACGACGTGGCCACACTGGAAGGGTTCACTGAAGTCAGAGTTTGTCCTCCTGCTCACCCCTCTGCGGCTGTCTGTGCTCTAAGCACACAAATGTTCAGCTTCATGCTTACTAAGCTCCAAATTTGGTGCCTTTAGTGTATTGTAAATTATTTGGAAAGATACACTTTAGGGTGGAACGATTAAATATTGGTCAAGTCAAATTTTACATTATGCATTTTTTTTTTTTGATGGTGGTACTGGGGATTGAACTCAGATCCTTGTGCTTGCCAGGCAGGCGCTTACACCACTGAGCTAAATCCCTGGTTCTACATTATGCATTTTTATCTTGATCACTTAACAAGGCTATCTCAAACCTGTAAGCAGAACTGAAATAAGTATTATCGATTTTGGTGAATTATAGAAAGAGTGGCCGGAAACGGATTTATTTAAGGCTTTAGAATTTAAGTATTAGGCTGAGAAGGACCGTGGGTGAGCAGCGCGCCCTCTAGGGACCATGTAGGTAATGGCATCTCCTAAGGGCGGTTGAATTCGCGGGTCCAGGAAGCAAAAGGATGCGGGGCTGCGGTCCCGCGGGGATCAGAAGGGTCGAGGAGTCTTTTTCATGCTTACAGTTGGACAAGAAAAAAATATGCCCAAATTATTTTTACTTTGAATGTCTAGCCCCCAAGAGCAGCCCTTGTCACAATATCCCGTGATGGCATCAGATTTGGGGCGTGCTGGGAGAAAATCCGCTTTGACCTTTGCAACCCACCGAGGGCTCTCTGATCCACCCCAGCAGGTCCCGGGGACGCACGGGAAAGACCCCATTTCTGGGCCCTCGGTCCGCTCGTCGCGTGAGAGGCGGGACCCCTGAGGACCCCGCCAGCTGCAACGCCAGTGTGGCGCCCTGAGGCCGCGGGGCACCCGGAGCGCGCCATCCCGGGCGCTGCAGGGCACTGGGCGCGGGCCACGCGCGCTCGGAGCGGGAGGACACGCGAGGGCCGGCGTTGCAAAGGAGCCTCGAGCATTTAACCCGCACGCGAGGCATCAGATGGAAGAGGGCACAGCCGGCGCCCTGGTCAGCGAGGCGCTGCCGTCCCGAGGGTGGCCGTGTGTCACTGCAGACGTGCAGACTCCGCGGAGGGCCTGGACCCCCAGCGCGCTGCCCCTCCGGTGAGAGTGGGCACGCGTGCGCCTTGGCCTCGGCTCCCGTCCCCACGCTGACCTCGGGGCTTCGCGCCCACGGGGGAGAGGGTGCAGAGCGGGGGCGAAGCACATCCTCCCCCACTCCCCTTCCTCCCCCCTTCCTCCCTCTTCCTCCCCCTTTCTCCCCTGGCCTCTCTTCTCTCCCCTCCCCCCTCGCGCCCGCCGCGCGACCCCGGCTCGAGGGCGCCCCCTACTGGCCGCGGTGAGGCGAGGGCGCCGGGCAGGAGCAGCCTGGGCCGGAGAGGGGCGCCCCCAAGCGAGGCTCCGGGGGACGCGTCCCGCGCTAGCCTGGCTTTCCCGGGTCGGAGCAACCCCGCGCGCCTTTACAGCTCCTTTCTTCCCCTAGATTTTGCCTTTTTTTTTTTAATAAAGTCGCAAACATCCCGTTTTAATGCGACTCAATTATCTCGTTTGTGCAACTTAAAATGTTTCTCTTTAACTCATTTCAATCTAGTAAATATGCTTCAGCAAGTAGCTAATTTCTCCAGGATCTCGTCGCCTCGCCATTTGCATATAAAGCGCGTTGGGGGCCGCGCGCATCTCGGGGCGCAGGCAGCGGGCCCCGCCTCCAGGCAGGCCGCCTGGGTTTGGAGGTGGGAAGGCGGAGTTTGGAGTCTGCGCCCGACCGGAGGCAGGGGCTCCGAGGACGGGCGCCCCCGGGGCCCCGCCCCCGGCCCACTCTCTCCCCGGGAGGGGACGCCCCCTGGGTGCCCCTTCTCCGCGGGGGTCGGCGGGAGGCGCATTTCTCCTGGAGTGCGTTTATTAAATCGCGCCTGGAGATGGATGGACGCGGATCCAGGAGTGGAAACGCGGGACTCAGTCGAGCAATCTTCTGGCTTTAAATTCCGAATAAAAGTCTCAAATATTCCCGGGTCAGGGGGGCACCGTCTCATTAAAACCACTCTCGTCCTGAAACTGCAATGCAGACATTAAAGTGCAGTATTTTTCAATTAGAGCTGACGAATTCAATCAAAATTCCATAGATTAGGATGAAATGAGGCATGGGTCATTTACAGGGGAATTTAATTGCCGAGCCATTAGACAAATAGTATATTTGCCATTCCCGCGTTATCCATCATTCCCGACATCAGTACCGGGGCCGCATCTCCGCGTCCCGCGGCCGCCCGGCGTCGGCTGTAAACACTCCCTTCCCCGTATCTCCTGATTATATCTGATTTCATTTAGGGCCACGGGGGATTATAAATGTTCACGCAATCAAGTTCATTAGGACTGGAGACCGCATCTCTGATTGGGGTCGCTCCGCCGCCGTCCTCCGAGCGCCTTCCAAGCCCGCGCCAGGCTTTTGCCAGCGTCCTTGGGACGCAGAGCTCGGGGTCTTTTGTCTTCCGACGGCCCCCAGCCCGCCTCCTTCACGCGGGGAGCAGCCCTGAGCACCCCCAGGTCCATGCCACCCCCCATCCCAGTGCCAGTCCGCAATGCCGTAGACCCCTAGGTCTGAGCCTGCGCGCGGAGCCACGCGCGTTCGCGGACTGCGGGTGGGCGCCGGTGGATCCGCGTCCCCGCCTCCAGCTCTGCACCGAGAGAGCCATTGGAGTCGGGTGCCCTGGAGTCCCAGCCGTCTCTCCCTGGGGACCCTTTCCTGGCTGACCTGTCACCTCACCACCCGGGTGGGGGTGATACCCAGCCGAGCCCTGCCGCTTCCTATTAACAAACCCAAGACACATCCCTTCTGGCGCAGCTGAAAGATAATAGCTTAATATTAACTGCTTCTCATAAAAATATACTTTCACAGAGATCCAGTTACAAGAAGAAAACCCTCATTTTATCCTGGTACTGTGGGCTGGTGGCTGTTAGCTGCCTCAGTAATTTAATTGGAATAGAACGTGAGAAATGTGTCATTTTTGAAGAATTTATGCTTCACTTCCGAGAAATCTCATTGTGTGAGCTAGGCGCCCACTGCGTTCTGTTTGGAACCCCATCATCACATTTTTATGTGTCTGTATTATGCGGTAATGTGACCTCCTGTCTTTAGCAGATGAAAAGAAGGATTTCTCTTTCCCTAAGATCTGCGTGGCACTCGGGCTGGCATGACACGGGCCAGCCCAGTGCAGGCCCAGCCTTCTCCAAATTTACCAACTTTCTTCGGAGCAGGCTGAGCAGACGCGAAGGGGGAGAGTGCCTGCCAAATGAATAATCACACACCGAATTAAAACCCTGCATTAAACATCGTGGACAGCAAAGACTGCGTCCTCAATCATGTTTATTGCTTACAAATTGCATTACAAAGAAATCTACTCTTTTTATTGGAGTGATTAAACCCAGAGTGTTAGGACTGCAGAAATACCATTCCGGAAGATGAGATGAAGGCTACGAGCCGGCTCAGCTACGTTGCGATGGCAAATCTATGATTCCGTTAAAGAACGGTTTAATGCGGAGACGAGGATTGGGCTTTATTATGGTATCATAAAAGAGTCAACTGGAAATTATATTTATAAACACGCTGTCTATAAAATGCACATATTTAATATGAAAGGAAGCAAACGATTCCATAATCAATATTTTAATTACTGAATTTTTGGATTACGGCAGCACAATTCTATACGACACGTTACAAACCTGGGGTTTTCTGTGCTCTCCCTTTTCTGAGGGATCTGTTTTTCTCTTTTTTTCTGGACAGAGGACGCTGGAGGGAGAGGGCGAGACCGTTTGCTCCTGGCGCCACCTGCAGGACTGGAAGGGAGGAATTTCGTCGCCTGGGCCGCTTAGGCAGAGCTGGATTCCCAACGCTGGCGGCTTGTCAGCAAGTCAGTGAGGTTTATTTCTGTTTTAACATAGGGAGTGGTGAACAATTGCAAAACAAGCCGCGGAGTTTGACAAGCAGCTTGACACTGCCCCGCTACGCTTCGCTCCAAGGACTAATGTGCAATTTGGTCCTTGTGGCAACTCCGGGGCTTCTAAAAATCCCAGTTGCACATAGAAAATTGGAGGACAGGAATAATTTATCCTTGAAATAACAGAATAAAAGGTGCGATAATCTTGGCGTATGGCTCCGTCCTGCACCAGCCCTTAGGAGACGGAAGAGCACTTAGAGCTGGAAATCGCAGTGATTGAACATCTTCTTGGGCACTCCTGGCAGGCAGGAGGCGAGGGATGGCCCGTGTGTCACACCATTTCACGGAGGGTTAAGTGTCCTCTGCTAAAGTTCAACAGCCAGCCCCGCCAGCGTGGGTCTGAAGGGTTATTTCAGAGATGGGAGAGCAGAATGATCACACCCAGCACCGAAAAGAGTGAATTCTCCTTAGGCCTAGAGAGTCGGTGCTTCTGATTTTCCTCCGGATATGCTGAGTAGTTGATTATCAAGTAACCTGGAAATTCAGCAGACACAAGCATGCTGAAAAGATAGGTCCAGACCTGCACCCAGAAGTTTAAACCTCACACGTCACAGTGTCCAGCCTGTGTGCTAATTGGCCTTGAGTTCTGGACCATGCAGTGCCGGGCACTCCAGTAGGATCGTTCCATACTGTTGCCAGGGGGTGGTGGTGGTGACACCAACAGAACCCCCTTTCCTAGGGCCACGCTGGGCATGATGGTGCACGGCTGTCATCCCAGCACAAGGAAGGCTGAGGCAAGAGGATCGCTCTGAGTTGGAGGCCAACCTGGGGTACCCAGTGAATTCAAGGCCAACCCGAACTGCATAGTGAGAGCCTGCATCAAAAAACATGAAACAAACAAACACAAAAGACCAAAGATACTTGATACCCTTTTGCTAACTCTTTTTCCCTTTTAATAGAAACATCAGGTGAAAGTACCATGTACTCTTTTACTAACTTAAGAATTTTGAGCCCAGCGATGTACCATTAAAGACTAACCACAGAATTAAGTTCATGGTATATAGTCAACAAGGAAAGTAATGATGTATAAAAACACTTTATAATGGAAGAAAACACTGTTTAATTGGAAAAGGCCGGGGTATATTTTGTTCCCTGGAAGGGAAGGTTGTCTGCTTTCCTTGTCTCCAGCAGAATGGCCTTTTGGCTGTTTATCTCAACACAAGTGCTTCCTGCCCTCCTCCTTTCTGCTTTCTCTTCTCCCTGCTTCTCTTCTTCGTCTTCTCCTCCTCATCCCTTCTTTCTCTTTTTCTTCCATCTCCTTCTCCACCTTTTTCTTTCTTGCCTGTCTGGATCTACACAGCCCCCTTCATCTCCACGCTGCACACATGTGGCAGAGTGTATGCTGCTGGTGGGTGGAAAACTGGGGGTCAACTTAACACCAGCTGAACCGAATCAGCGTGGAGCTGAGTGCGGAGGGCCCTCCTGGGACAGCTGCCAGAATAAAAAGGAGGCCTGGAGAGGAAGAGGTGTTGTTTGGTGCTGTTGGCTCTCCTGTTGCTGTGGGTTCTCCCGGAGGAGCTGTTGAGCTTCTTTCTTGATATGAACTCTGCCATTCTCATCATCAGAGGAGCTCGGGACCTCACTGTCACAGACAGTGGCTGTGGTTCACTTTGGGGGAGTTCTGGTCCTTACGCTGAGCATCGCTCCCTGGCTTCAGAGGGAAGATGGTGCTGTTCAATCTCCAGGACAAGCTTGTCACACTGGCTTCCTGATATGAACTCTGCTGTTCTCTTTGTTGATGGAGCTCAGGACCTTGCTGTCGCTGAGGATGGCTGTACTTTTCAGGAGAAACCTGGTCCTTATTTTGTGCTTCCTGGCTCCCGTGCAGATCCCTCAGCTGCTGGCACAGCTCCTTCACCCCACTGGTGCAGACTTTCCAGCTTCCACCACTGACCTTTGGGTCTTCCCAATGCAGATCCATGAAATAGACTTGCATGAGACATTGTCATGGGCTCTAGGCCTCTAGTGGGACTCCTGTAGGACATTGCCAGGGTATCCAGGGCCTCAGCTGGATTCTCTAGGTCTTTAGTGTGTGGACAGATTTCCTACACTTGTTGTATTTGACTCTGGATGACCATCATAAAATAATACTATAAATTATGTGTCCTGTATGGTCTTATTCTCCTTGTAACCCCTGACTACAACATAAGGCCATGATCATAACCCAGAAACAGCACTGAGTGTGTCCTCACTGCCCCTCATCTCCTGGTCACTGTCCTGCAGTGTGACACCACTCTCCCGAAGAACTGCAGGCAGAGTAAGGCGCTCCACTGAGTCAGGAGGGTCCACTGATGCTGTATCCATCGTCCTTGTGTCCATGTTGGCAGAGGTGACAGACGCCACCTCACATAAGGTGGGCTCGTAGGGAGGGATGCAGAGGACACATGATTGCCTGCAGGGCATGATCAGAGAGATGCTGGGGAGACACTCATATGGGGTACAGCAGCCCTTTTTAAAGCAGAGATACAGAGAACCCCCTGCTCCCTGTGCGCCCATGTTCTCTGCAGCCCGAGGAGTCACTGCCCTCTCTCCCTTGGCTGCAGGGCAACCACCCAGTCCTGCTGGATGACCAGGGGCCCCAGCCCCAGCCGACTTTCAGGAAGGGTCAGTTAGATGAGTGAACAGATCTAAAAGTGAAAAGGAAATTACAAGCTCTGCTGGGGACGTGGGGAAGCAGGGCCCCTTGTGCATTGCCGGCAGAGGTGTGAAATGGTGCAGCAGTTACAGAAAACAGTGCAGAGAGTCTTCAACTGAGTGAAACAAGAAATACCGTGGATGCAGCCATCCCACGCCTGGGAGCTGAGAGCAAGGTCCTGCGGAGCTGTTCACCCATCCTCTTTCTGGTGGCATCACAAGATCCCTGGGCGAGTACTTTATAAAGAAAAGGATTTACTGAGGTCACAGACTGGGCATCCCTAGATGTTCAGGTCTCAGGCCATGTCACCACATGGGAGGACCTTGAGGAGGGGCTGAAGCAGAAGAAACCAGACTGCAAAGCAGGAACCCCAGAAACCCAGGGGCCAGGCTCAGTCCTTCACAAGGTCCTGTTCTCATAGCAGCTTCACTCAGGTTCCCAGAGAACTGCACTAGTCCCCTCCAAGGACACCACCCTTCCTAGGGGTTCTGCCACCACACCAAGGCGGCCTCCAGCTGTTTCTCCACGCATGAGTCTAGGAGGGAACAACTAAAGACAAAACCATAGCGCCCACTCTCCCTGCAGCCTTCCTTCCACCAGCTGGGCAGCGGGAGCAGCCCGAGTCCCACACAAAATGTGATGCGCGTGGGAGAGGCAGGGAGAGAACCAGGGAGCTGAGTGACGAGCAGGAGTCTCAGTATTTTCAGGTATTTCATTTATTAAGATCTTGGCTTGCTGGGTTGCCAAAGCTGGCCTCAGGTGACCCTCCTGCGAAGCTGTTACTACCCGTCCACTTCGGTTTTTTGAGCCGAGGAAGCTTTAGAGAACTATTATCCAACCATGTGGATCTAGCTAATGCCACTGAACTATATATGTAAAAAACGTTTATGAGATGGATTTACAGCATGCAGTTTTATAGTAAAGATGAATTCCACATAAATGAGCAAGGGATGGAATGGATGAGTGAGTGGTTTCTCCCCAAAGAGCTATGTGACTGTGCTCTTCCTGGGAGCATGTGAGTTTTACAAGAAAATTCTTGGGGGTGAAAATAGCAAGCAGATTCCTTCACAGTGGTGGAACTGCAGACAGCTCTGGGGCTTGTGGTGTTGGTTTTTAAGCTGTAATTTTGGAGAAATATAGCTTTGAAAACCTAACAATTGGTTATTGTTCTTTTGGTTTTTGAAAGCATAAAGTCAATACGTCTTCGGAGAACTTGGCTTCCTTCCATGACTCATCAAAAACATACTTACTATGTAAGGCAGATGAGAGGTACACCCAAAGCATTTTATTTTTTAAAAAGCATTTATTTATTTTTTGGGTGGGCACGCGAGACAAGCTCTCTAGCATGGAGCTCTAGCCCCAGCTGACCCAAAGTGCATTCTAACAGGTGCTGGGCTGGGCAGCGTGGCCGAGGCATGGGCTGAGGGAAAGAAATGTGCTCACTTGGAGTCTCATTTCCAGGACTCAGGGAGGACTGGACTCCTTCATGGTAGCACAGCCTGTATTTCTGCTTTTTACCACTGTCACTTGTCCCTAGATATAACTAGTCTGTTCTTTCCCGCTTTTTACAGTCTTTCCCTGGTATTCGTCTAATAACAAAACGAACTGAACAGCACACGGAGTCGCCTACTGAGTGTCTTTTCTGGGCTGGGTTTTGGGCCTGGGCTCTGCAGCCTATAGGTCAGGGACAGGGGTGACATCCAAGGTCACCAGGCCTGGGAGTGAAATGCCTGAGTGAAACCTCCAGAATCTGGGCTCTCTGCCCACCAATTGTAGGGTCTGAATCCACATTTCAACCCGAACCCTTTGGAGCTATTTTTATTTTTATTTTTGGTACCAGGGATTGAACTCATGACCTGGTGCTTCCCAGGCAGGTGTTTGTGCTGCTTGAGCTGTGTCCCCGCACAGTCATCCTACAGGTTCCTGATCTCAGGACAGAGGTGTCCGTACTGTCACTTTCCAGGTAAGCAAATGGCAGGTGATTTCCAGGAGAAGCCTGGCTCTGAATCAGTCTCCTGGCTGTCACCCTTAGCCACACTCACCATCTGGTATATTGCATCATCTTCCAGGACAAAGAAAATCTTCTGCGGTCCCCTTCTCTCTACTCCTCAGACCTTTGCAGTGAAGTCCAGAGTCTCAGGTCTGGAGACAAAGCCCTTTCTACCTGTGCCAGCCCTGTCTCCTTCCTGCTGTCAGAGTACGTGTGGGGGAAGGGACCTGCACTTCGGGAAGGACAGAAACCTGTCCCTCCGTGTGCCCTGTGTGTTCCAGCGCCTCTGTGTTTGTTCACATCTTTCTCTGGATGCGGGGGTGACTCCTGGGCGTCTGAATGGAAGGGGTAGGAGACAGCTGCCTGCTGGGATGGGGACTTGCGGGAGCGTGAAGCTGTGTTTACTGCTGTCTTCCTGTAGAGTAGCTCAATTTTCTGGCCCAGAGGCTGGGGTGGGTCCATGCCCATTCCTGGGGGGGCTGGACCACACTGTCCCACCCTCGGCAGTTTACTGCCAAGGCTCAGCCTGGCCACCTCATTCATGGCGGTCCCCCACGGGTGGGCCCTGCCTGCTGGGCTTTATTCTCAGGGTGCACACTCATCCCTCCTAGGCATCGGTCTAAACTCCCTTTCCAGTCCATAGCCTCGCCTGCCAGGTTCACCCTGCAGTCCCTGGCTGGGACTCTAACTGGAAAGGAAAGAAGCCGGCACTTATCCTTGGAAGCCACCCACAGAAGTCCTTGCTTTAAATTTCTCGCACTGGGCTGGGGTGTGACTTAGTAGTAAGGCATGCGCCTTGCATCCATGAGGCCATAGGTTCAATTCCCAGCACTGCCAAATACAAAGTGTCCTAAGAGGAAATTTCAGGTCTAGTAGGGGCAACAGATAGGGACACGAGCTTCCTAGAGCAGACTGTTATTATTCACTGTTTTCAGGAACAAGGAGCCCAGCGTGCCAAGGGCTCGCACGGGGAAGCACCAGGGGTGTCCAGGAGGGATGGCAGGCTTAGGGTTGGCTGGTGCTTCCCGTAGCTCTGGGGCACGGGAGTTGTCTGACACCTGCTTGCAGCAATCAGAGAAGGAGAGTAGTGATGCATCAGGCAGCCTGGGACAGAGCTGGCTAAGTCTGGGCTCTGCACTGGTCGCTTGCTATGGTGAGCTGGTTTTGTCTCTGGGGACTGGTTAGTCCTGGGATGGACTGTCCTTCAGAGCCAACAAGGCCCCAGATATGAAAACGTCAACACGGAGAAGACAAGGTGAACCCTGTCCTTGAAGAGAGGGTGTCTGTCTTCCTGTACACTGCTCAGGCCAGGCTGTAGCACCTGTCAACCCCTGTGGACTCCCAGTAGCTGCCTTCCAGGGCTGTTCTCCGAGTGGGGTCAGGTGGGACTGGGTGAGTGTATTAGTCACTTTCCCATCGCTGGGACACTGCACCCAACGCCTGTGGTTTAAAGGAGGTGAGGGTTAACTTGACACGGTTTCAAGGGGTTCAGTTCAAGGCAGGAAGATCATGGTGGAAAGGTGTGCTAGAGCACATGGCAGCTGGAGGCAGAGCAGGGAAAGAACGCCAGAGAGGAAGGGACCTGGGCTCATACACAGTACCCAAGGCCACACCTCCACCACCCTTCCAGACACACCCGGTGTGTGCTTTGCTGATGTAGCAGGTGGTTCTTAATCCAGCCAAGCTGACCCAACAGGATAGCAGTCACAGTGAGGAAGGCAGGCAGCCCGGGCCCCACCCCTCCGTGTGCTCCTAGGAGTGCTGGACCGTCCTGTGATTACTTGCCCTGGACAAGCGTGCTCCTTCTGGAAGCAGGGATCCTCACTCAGCATGAGGTTCTGGTGGGTCGCAGGCACAGTTCCTCTCCAGGTGGCCAGGATCCAGCAGGAGGGGAGTCTTTTCCCGTGAGCTGGTCCCTAGTCCAAGGGGCGGCACACATGCTGCTAAGCCACCTTGGGAAAACTGCATCTCAGTTGAACTGTCACTGTTGTCACAGCAGGCAGTGTCATAGCCACAAATTCACGTGGTCCTCCATGCAACCCTGAGGGTGGAAAGGGCTTTGATCACCAGTCCCATTGCAAGGTGAGTCTGAGGCTTGAGGGTCTGTGCTTCCACCTGGCACAGGAAGCATGAGGGATATGGGATGCCCGTCCAGCTGTGCCCTCTTGGCCAGGGCGAGCTCTTCGATGTGCGACAGGAGGATCGGAGCTTGCTGCCACGCGGTGCTCTACTTCTCAGTGCAACACACCCTCTGGCTCCAAAAGCAGATAGTTGTGCAAGGGCTTGGGCAAGGGCAACAGGGGCACAAGGTGAAAGCACTTCTTGCCAAAGAGTTTGCGGAGGGCACAGCGGCAGAGGTGCTGCAGGCAGCGCGGGCCGTGGGCGAGGGCGAAGAGAGACTGGTAGAAAGGCCGGTGCATCTGGAAAGGAAGGCGGGTGGATTGTAACTTGTGCATGGAACCAACAAGGGTGTCTTCCTAGCCAGGCTGCAGATGGGACAGGTGGGCCTTCGGTGGCTCACAGACACCACAAGAGCCATTGTGCAGGGTTTGTGTAACTTTGTGAAGCACAGCTCACCGAGTCAGGGGGAAGCCGCCCTGCTGAGCCCTTCCCTTGGGCCAGAAGTGGCTTGGGAACCCGGGGTTCAGTGCTGGCAGGCCAGTGGTTTCTTGAGACAGTGTCTCACTGTGTAACCCAGGGTGGTCCTGAACTCTCAGCATTTTTACTACCTCAGCTCACAGGCGTGCGTCACTATGTCTGACTCTTTCTCACTCTCGGGGTCAGCTAGGGACTCTGTCTTGTGAACAAGCGATGCCCGATGCTGTGTGGCCACATCTTGAGCCATCAGCGGATGAGGACCACACACAGGGCCAGACTGGCACATCCAGAAACGGATGCAGCAGCAAGGCTTCCCTTTTCGGGTCCCTTTGCCTGCCAGGGCTCCTTGTAGCTTAGAGGATAATAGTGCTGAGCTTCATCTTGGCTTAGAGTACATGGCTCAGTATACATGCAGTTTCCCTCGTATTTCTGATCTGTGCATAGTGCTCCGTGGATGCACAGTCCACAGATTCAAGGGGCTCACAGCACAGAAACTCAGTGCTGCTTGTGTGATTCCTCAGCCCGCCCCCCAAGGAAGAATGGAAATATATGCAAATGCATCCTCAGTTTCCCCTCCTCCTTCCTTCTTCTGATGCTTAATTCCTCCTGGGTATCAGTGCAAGACTCTTCACAAATATGCAAAGGAGGCACAGTTTGCATCCGAGGGGAAACCGAGCCAGGTCCGCACCTGATAGACTTCATCAGGGATTAGCTCCTTCCAGGCCTCGGACACATGGAGCTGAGCGTAGGAGTTGAAAAGGACCTCGATGACAGCAGGGACTGGTGCACAGGTCCTCAGCACCTGGTGGGCAGAGGGGGAGACGGGCTGTAGGGTGATGGCTGGGTCCACAGGGACAGGGGCAGGAGATGAGGGGGATGGGCGTGGATCCCATGCCTGCCCCCCAACCCTGGCTGGGTTGGCTCCATTGCCAGGTCACCCAGGCAAGGCAAAGGTGACAGCAGAGCAGGGTTGCCACAGGGGCAGTGACCAGTGTGCAGACAGACACAAGGCCACAGCTGTCAGGGCCCCCCATCCTCAGGGGAGCTGCTGTTGGCTTGGCGGGCCCTGGCTTCCTTCTGCAGAGCTGCTTCGAGCAAAGGAAGGCAGTTCCACCAGAGCCCGTCCCGAGGACCAGCACTGTCCTCCTAATTTCACACCTCAGTGTCCTAATGTTGGGAAACTGAGAGCGGTGGGGGGAGGGAGAAGCTTCATTTTGGTGCTGATCTTCATCTTGGCTTGGCTCTTACATTTTATTTCCACACTCTACACCGGCAACAATTTCTATTTTCTTATTTGCAAATCTATAAATCAAGTCCATGAGCTTCATCATAAAGATGGGAACACTGTTTGCTTTTGAATAATAAGTTTCTGTATTATGGGGCAATGTGAATATATGTGAAAGTAGATGGAACAGAATGATAAACCCCCGTGCACCCACCTGGGGTCAGTCCTGCCCCATTCACTCCCCATAACACAAGCGCCAAGCAGATCTCATGTGTTGTGGGTTATATGGAGGCATAGATGTGGCTTTGGGAGGTGGCTGGTCCCTGACATAGGGACCGAGTATGTGGCACTGCCTTAGTCCACTAATTGGCTTATCATGGTTCTGAGTGTGGATAATGGGAAGGTCCACCGTGCATGTGGGTGGTACCGCCCAAAAGGCTGGTGGCCCTGATGGGATAAAAGGGAAAGGGAGGCCTGTTGCTCTTGGTTGCTGGCTGCTGCCTCCTGCCTGCCCTGCCATGGACTGTTTCTCCTCTGTGATGCCTCTCTGTCATGCTGCCCTGCCTTAGAGTCGGCCGACTATAGACTGAAACCTCTACAAACTGTGAGCCAAAATGAGCCTTTCCTCCTTCCACTTGTGGGCGTCAGGTATTTTGTCTCAGCAATGAGAAAAGTAACTAAGATACCATCTATCCATCTATCCTATCATTTGTTTGTAATGATCTCGGTGTGTTGAAAGACCTTTTCGAAGAAACATAAGCATGATTCGTTATTATAACAACTAAGAAATTAACAATTATTTAATGTCATTTATGTTTAGTCAGGATTTAAATGCATGAGTTTCTCTTAAATGCATTATATTAATAAAATAATACTGGCTGGGTCGTCAGAGTGTATATTTAGTCTTTTTTTTTGCTTTGTGGGGCTGGTTTGCAGCAGACTCTGGGCGCACTGTCCTGGAGCCTCACGGTGGGGTTCTACTGAATGTTTCCCTGTGGGGTTCAGGAACCTGCTGCTCCTCCTCTGTCTTCTGCAAATCGGTCATTGGATTTAGCAGCTTGACAAAATTCAGATTTGATCTTGGAGAGGGCCCAGGCCTCTTCACAACTCTATTTTTGAGGTCTACTCAGGAGAACCCAGACTGAGTTCTGCATTCTTCCCCGGCGTCCTAACAGGGAGTCCCTGCCCTGGGCTCCTGGCAGCCCCAAGGTCACCAGGAGACTGTTAAGGGCTGGTGCTCAGCAGGGTTTGAGGCATTCTGTGTATCTCTGATGTATGATCTTTTCAATTTAGGATGATTTTATTGGGTTGTACTGCCACTGTTCATGGAGGTGCATTTGTGTAATGAAAATAGTGACTGCTTTGTATATCATTTTGAAACTTGATTTTTTTCCACTTAAAATAGGTTGTAAATAGCCAGGCATGGTGGCAAAGCACCTGTAATCTCAGATTTTGGGAGGCTGAGGCAGGAGGATTGCCACAAATTTAAGATCAGCCTGGGCTCCATAGTGAGTTCAAGGCCAGTCTGTACTACATAGCAAGATCTTATCTCAAAAGCTAAAACAAAAATCAAAAATGGTACACAATTCAAACATTATAAATGACCACTTCAGGACAATTTTTGTGGCCATATAATTTTTTAATTTACTATAATGTATTCAATGAATAAACTATGTAACTTGCCTTAACATTTGTGATATATCCTTGAGTATCGCTCTACCCATTCTATCTCCTTCTGTCCCAATGTTTTGTTTGTATTGTTGGTATTGGGGATGAAACCTAGGGCCTCTGTACTGAGCACATTCCCAGCTGTTTAAAAACTATTTGAGGCAAAATATTTAAGTTGCTAAATTGGGCTCAAGTTTGAAATCTTCCTGTCTCAGCCTCCTAGAGTTCTGGGTTAAAAGGTGTACACCACCACATCTGGCTGTTCTTTTAAAATACTTAAACTCAATTCCTAGAAACAGAATTTCAGGGTTAAATGGTACATTTATTTACAGATTTTAAAGTATACTGCCAAGTAGAGATACATCAATCGGTTCATTTTGTGAAGAACTGGATGTAAGAGTGGCTTTGCTCCCTCCTCCCCAAAGTGTCTGAGTATTTATATTTGATGGGTGCAATATGGACCATTCACTTTTGTTTTGGGGACCTAATTGTCTTTCTTCTTTTTTGAATTGCTAAATTATATGTTTTGCTCATTTTTCTACTGGTATTTTCATTTTCTCTCTGATTTATAATTGCACTTTATTTACCAGCTATGCAAGCATTTTTATAAATAATGGTATTATTTCTTCCTTGATATTAATATTTCTTAGCATATTTGTTGTCTGATTAAAGCTTTTATATTTAGTGTTAACTACCAACATTGGTAGCAGGGGTAATCATATTTTATTCCTAATTTTAATGGGATAATCTCTAATGTTTCATCATAACCATGATACTAGATATTTTTTTAAGATAAATATTTGTTCTGAGTTCTAGTAATTACTACGAGGTTTGAGATTTAATTTTTTTTACATTTATTTAGAAGATTTTCCAATGTTGACCCATTTTTGCTTTTGTAAAACAGACCCACTTTGGTTGTTTTTCTCTGTATTATACATTAAATAGATTATATACCACAGGTATTCACATATAGAGCTATATATAGATATACCATAGTATATATAAATATATGTAATTATTATATACAACAGAATAGGTTTAATTTGCTAATTTTGCATCTCTTTTAGTAATTGAACTTGATTTATACTTTAATTTCTTTTCTTTTTATTCTCTCTCTCTCTCTCTTTTTTTTTTTTTGAGACAGGGTCTTGCTATTTAGCTAGGCTGGCCTTGAATTCATGGTGATCCTCCTGCCTCAGCCTCCTGAGTGCTGGGATTTTAGGTGTTCACCACCACACCTGGCTCTTGAGTATTTTTAAATCAGGCTTGAATAGCATTTTATGTTACTGTATTTGGTAAAGCTAACTGAGAAGTTTCCATTTTTTTAGTATCCTGGAAGATTTGAAAAACTAGACAATTACTGGAATTAAGAGGAAACAACAGATTTCTTTTGGTGGTGCTGGGGAAGGAACCCAGGGCTTCCCACATGCTAGGCAAGTGCTCTACCACTGAGCCACAGCCCCAGCCTCCCACAGAGCTTGCATTCAGTTGCAAGCAATAATTCGATACTTTAGATTCTTCTGTAGTTATTGGAATATTTTATTTTGGTTTCTTTCCTTTTCTTTAAAAATGAATTTTTTTTTGAGATAGGATCTTGCTATATAGGCTGGTCTAGAATATGAGGTGATCCTCTGGCCTTGGTCTACGCAGTGCTTGGATTACAGGTGTATGCTACCACGACTAGGTACCTTGATTTCTTCTGCAATCAAAACCATCTGTTTTCCTGGGCAGTGGTCTTCGTTTTAAAGAAATTTAGCACTGTGCATGTGACATGCGGGACCCAATGGGATGCACGCTGATGTGGGATCATTGCTGAGTGCTCCCCGATATGGGGCCTGACTCTAAACAGACTGGGGGTAACAGGGCAGGAACTGGATCTGGAGGTGGAGTGTCACCAGCCCTGGGGCTGGAGTGAGTTGGCCCTGGTCTTGCTTACTTCTGTCTTGTTGCTGGGACAAAATACCTGACACCAAAATGAAGGAAGGAAAGGTTTATTTAGCTCACTGTTTGTAGAGGTTTCAGTCCATCATCAGGTGGCTCCAGGGCAGGATGGCATGGCACGGGGCAACAGTTTAAGGCAGTAGCCAGGGAAAAAGGGGAATAAGACTCTTTTCCTCCCTTATATTGTACACAGGCCACCACCTACTGCAGGTGGGTGTAGCACTCACAAAATCTCTGTGCCCTCCTCTTGCACAGGCTGAGGATATTTACAAAGTAAGGATCCTGGCTCCCTGCTGAGTCTCTCAGTTAAATTTCTGAATTTCTCAAATTGACACAGTGTATCAACCATAACAGCCCTGCAGGGGGTCAGGGGCCTGCAGCAATGGGCTGTGTGTCCCTCCTGCCTCTGGAGCCATTTCTTCCTCAGGTGCTCACCAGTCTCCTGCTGGAAGCCACACATCTTGTCATGCTTGCATAACCCAATGGCACAGGCCACCTCCCCAGACCAGGACAATGACAGAGGTGCTCTGGTGACAGGATTGGGGGACTGCAAGACATGAGTAATGGCACCTGACTCGGACTTGGGCTTTCTGCCAGTGACGTGTCTCTGCTGGAGGAAGCCATACCAAGACCAGGCTGTGGGCCACGAGGAAATGGAGAATCCTGGGAACCAGACTGGGTGGGGCAGGGAAGCACATTATGCCAGGTGCGGGAGCTGAAGCACATGGTTGGACCTTGAGTGGGACACGGGAAGTGGTGAGAAGTGAAACTGGAGAGGAAGGCAGGGCCAGACCATGAGAAGCACCGTCACCCACAATGAGGGGCCAGACCTCACCTCGAGGACACGGGGACACTTGAAGACCACAGCCAGAAGAGCCTTTGCATCAGATTCTAACTTGGATACCCATGGGGAACAGTGCTGCAGAGGCAGAGGCTCAACGGCTTCAACTCTGTGGCGCGGTCGGGATAGAGCAGAGGACCTGGACTGAGCTGGGAGGATCCCGGGCACTGAATTCCCTGTTCCTGAGCCCTCTACCATGCCACTGCATGATCAGTCAGTCAGTCAGCAAAAGTCACTCCGATTAGCGATGAGTCCCTGGTCCTCCCAAACCACCCTTGCCTGAGCTCTGGAGCCCACAGCCTCCCTGGCCACTGTGGCCGGCAGCATCCTCCTCATGTGCTCTTTCTTCCCTGGGCATCCATAAGGCCACACTCTCGCTTCTTCTCCCACCTCGCTGGTTGCACCTTGTCGATCGCTGATCTCTCTCTCTCTCTCTGAGACGCTCCCACGAGATGCCCAGGTGCACCTCAAACTCGTGAACCTCCGATCTCAGACTCCTGAGGGGCTGGGACTCTCAGCACGTCTTAGGCTGCCTCATCTCCACCTTTTCCAAGTTGGAAAGGTGCTGCCTGTGGTCTGATCTGCATCTCTTCCCTGTTTACTCTCCCGCCCTGGTGACCTGGCCAGCTCCCTGCCTCCCACCTGCCACCGACGCCCCAAGGCGATTCTGAGCAGGTCGCACATCGCACTTCTCTCCTGAGCTCTGAGCTGATGACTGTCTGCCAGCTCCACATCCCCACGGGGCTCTGTCTCACCCCCAACACCAGAGGCAGAGCCTGGGTCACCAGCCACAACTTCTGCATCTCAGGGACAGTAGAACCCATCTTTCCGGTCTGCAGGGTCAAAGCCCGGGGTCCACTCGGGCGCCTCCGTCTCCCTCAAACTCCACATCCAATGCGCAGGAAGTCCTGTTGGCACCGCCTGAGGTATTCATCTAGGTCAGATCCTGTCCCTGTTCTGCCACCGTCATCTCACACGGGGGTCACAGGACTCTGCACTCTCCACCCCTCCTCTGTTCTGCTCCTCTAGAAGCACTTTCATGACCCAGAGCCAGAAAGACCTTACAGAGCTTCAGTCAGGTGAGGCCGCTGAAGTGTCTCCAGTGGCCAAAGCCACCCTTAAAGGAATATCCCTTAAGGTCCTTCCCACGCTGTGCCCCCATCTCTGACCTCATCTCCTACTCCCGTCTCTCACTGGCTTTCTGCACCTGCGGCCACCTGGTCTCTAGACCATTCACATGCAGGTCCAGCTTGCTCCAGCCTTCAGCCATAGACTGGCTGCTCCTTTGCTGGTGGCTCCTTGCAGACCTCTGCCTGACTGACTGCTTCATCTTGTGCACATCTTTGTACAAAAATCTCTGGCCCTGCCTATTGAATTTAAAATTCAACTGCCTTCTGCCCCACTTCTTTTCTCTGTGAAAGTTGTCACAGTTACAAAGAAGTCACGTCTGTGGATTTTTTTTTTGCAATGCTATGATTCACACCCAGGGTCATATGCACATCAGGCAAGCTCTCTGCCACTGAGCACAACTCCAGCCCTTTCTATCAACCTCCACAACAATTAGCAACAACAAAAGAACACAGCCAGGATGTTGTAGAGGATGGATTCTCACCCATGATAATAACGATCATCAAAGTCTTTGTCTGCAGCCCAAACTTGAACAGAGACCACCACGATCTTATACAGAAAATCCTGCAAGGATCCAGCAACTGACTGTCCAACTTCAGGCTGATGTCACCTCATCAATAATCCTTCTATCTGATGTAATTCTTCCAGTTTTTCCTTTAAAAACCTCCCTGCCTCAAGCTCTTTGAATCTGCTCATGGTTTACTAGACTAGTGTGTTTCCATGACAATGTTTGGTTCCCAAATAAACATCATTATTTTTAGGAGAATCTCTCTGATTGGTACTTAGGCTGACATCTCTGTAGGCCTGTCATGTTATTGGTCTGCTGTGTTTATAAGGTCTGTTTTCCCCCTTAGAATGTGAGCTCTGTGAGGGCAGGAATAGTTTTCTTCCTTGATCTGTTCACCAATTTATGTCAAGTACTCAGGATGCTGCTGGAACATAACTGATGCTCAATAAATATTTGTCAAATAAATGATTAAATAGAAGTATCTTTCTGTTCTTTTCAAAACTCCATAAAGGAAGGCATGTTTTCTGAGCCCTTCATACCTAAGATATCTTTTTTTGTCACCAAGATGAAAGCTATCTTGGCTGTCTTACAATGCTACATTTTTCCTTTAAAAATTTATAGATGATATTTCATTGTTTTTTTGCTAATGTTGTAATATCTGAATTTAGTCTGACTTTTATTATTTGAGGAACTGTCATGGTCTATTTAGTGGCCCCCAAGCCTCATGCCTTTGCATTATGCATCTGTGATTGGTTCATTGTCTAGTGCTTGGATTGGGGGTGTCAGTGCTACACTGGCCTAGGGGTGGAGCCAGGATATGATGTAATGGCAGGAAGAAGGCATGTCTCTCTCACCAGTTTCTGCCTTGCTATTTGCAGCTGCCATGAACTGTGGCCCTACCATGCCACCCTGCCTTGGAGCCATCTAAGTATGGACTGAAACCTCCAAAAACTGTAAGAAATAAACCTTTCCTTTCCCAACTTTGAGCGTAAGGTATTTTGTCTGAGTGATGAGTAAAAAGTAACTAAGACAGAATTTGGTACCAGGAGTGGGGTCTTTGTTGTGACTATACCTGACCATGTTTTTCAAAAGGCTTTGGAAATGGCTTGTGGGCAGAGTTTGGAAAGGTTCGGACATGTTGCCTGGATGCATAGACCTGGAGCAGCTTAGGCTGTTCTGTAGAGGAGATTCTGGTCAGAGCTCAGGAGACCAGAAGGCTGATAGAAAGCCTAATGGCAAAGAGCAGGCTTGGGAGATTTCTGCTGGGAAGAAGGATTGTATTGGTTTTTGGACTCCCATGATGTGTGTTATGGCTTGGCAGAAAGTTTGTCTGCATTTTGCTCATGCCCAGAGACTTTGCCTGAGACTCAGATTAAGGGCAATGGACTGATTAATCTGGCAAAAAAATTTCAAGGTAGTCGAATGTTGAGGCTGTGGCATGGCTATTGATGGGGGCTTTTAGCAATATATGTTGCAAATCAAGAGCAAAGAGCCCAGCAAGATAATTTAAAATGCTGTGAGTTTGGCCAAATGGAAAATTCCAATAAAGCTATAGATTGTAAAGATAGAGCCCAGACTTTGATTGCTGAGAAGAAACAGACAAATAAGAAAGATGGCCAGGGGGCATCCCAGGAAGCAGTGGGTCTCCATCTTTTGCAGCCTCAAAACTGCAAAAGTGAAAGAATTTGCTTAGATGAGAAAGCTGTAGAGTGCCATGCTCCAAAATGGTGACAAAGGCCACATGAGGTTCCAGAATGGTGGCAACATAGAGAAGCTTTTCCTCACAACTAGGTAAAGAAAGCCCAGTGATCCAGGTACTGATCCCTACAGCCAACAGAGAGAAAAGCCTGGCTACTGCTCCAGCTGGCAGCAAACTTTGGTGGCATCCACATGGTGCTGATTTTAGATGCAAGGAAAATGCACAAATTCTGAGGGTAAGATGGTTTCCACCTCAATTGCAAAGGGCCTGGGAGGCCAAGCAGTGTGCCCCTGAGAGGGCAATTTGTAAAGATGTAAGGGTGAAGCCAAAGTGCAGTGGAGACCCCAGAAGTTTGAAAAAGCCAGGAATATGGATCATCCAAGGAAAGCTGCAAAAAATGAGTAGAGAGGGTTTAACAGAAGCTGTGGGAGCTGAAATCCCTGGAAGTGCCATGGGGGTGGTGGAATCACTCAAGCCTTTTGGAGCTTGCAACCAGATTGATTTAAATGCTGAGAATGGAACTATAAGACTTAATGTTCACCTTGCTGGATGTTGGACTTGCTTTGTTTACAATGCTTTATATTTCCATTTATAACTTTTGGAATGGTAATGTTTATCTTGTGCCTTTGCATTTCAGAAATGTTTAACCTTGTTTCATTTGTACAGGGGGTTACACAGTTAAGAGTTTGCCATAGATATTGGAGAGACTTGGGACTTGGATTTCTCATCATGTACTTTGTCTCAGTGATGAGTAAAAAGTAACTAAGACAGGAATAACTTGCTTTCTGCTTGGATACTTTGCAGGATTTTTCCATGTACTTTAAGGACATTTTTCCTAGCATGTGGGTGGGTGTATTTTCATCACTGATTAGTAGAGAATACCCATTCAGTTTCTAACTAAAAGTTAAGACCTGTGGTATAGCTAAGTTTTCTTCTATTATATCTTTGATTATGATTTCTGATCCATGTGTTCTAGAGTCTTCTTCAGTAAATCACTAATCTGTGGGTTGGCTCTCTGCTCCATCTTTCATGCCTACTACTTTCTCTTTTGGTTTTCTTGCCTCTGTGCTTTTCCTTTTCATTTACTGCTGCAGGGAAGGGAAGGTTTAAGTCAACTGAAGAGACTTCTATTGAGCTTCATCAAGCAGGAAGCAACTGCATGTAAGAGGGGAAGATGGTTGGCTCAGTTGTTGCTAGCGACAACCTTGCAGCCAATAGAAGAGCCCTTCTGAGGACACAGCTGACCCATGGGCAGGGCAGAGCAGAGAGCTGGAAAGCACCAGTCCTCTGTCTTTGATGACATTGCCAGGACACTGCAACAACCAGTCCCGAAGCCTACAACTTGTGTACTGCTGGGTTTTGTGAGGTAACAAGATGCATTTTCTTATTTTAATCACTTTGAGTTGGATTTCCAGCTACCTGTGGCTGAAGCCATTTATATTAAGAACCCAAGTGGACAGAAGAAACCACTGTATGTATTTCAACCAGAGACAATTGAACACCTGGAACTGATTGTACAGGTAACTGAGCTGAGAAGCCAACAAGGGAAGATGAGGTGGGCCAGATGTATAAGTTTTCCCATAACACCTGATGCTAAGAGTTTAGAGGAGGAGAGGTTTAACTTGGCTCATGGTTTAGTGGGTTCAGTTCATGGTCAGCAGGCTCAAAGGCAGAAATGGCATAGTGGCAGGGGACAGCAGCCAGGAAGCAGAGAGAGAAGGGAGGAACCATGGACAAGAATGCACCCTTCTGGGTCACACTCCCAGTGGCCACCTCCAACCAGGCCCCACCTCCTAATAGTACATTCACCCACAAACTCATCAACAGGGGGACCCACAGATGAGTCCATGATCTAGTCACCTTCCTATAGCTCCACCTCTGAGCACTGAGGCTTCTGGGGACATTCTAGCTCTAACCCATCACAGTGGAGTTTAGCAAAACAGAGGGCTGCTGTTGCCCTTAGAGCTGGATGGACAGAGGGACACGACAACATTGACATAGTACTGAGACCAGGGTCATCTCATAGAGGCTGGAACTAAGTGAAGAGGCTGAGTCAGGGGCTGTGCTGTGGATCTAGGGCCGTGCAGGGAGAGGCATCTGGTGGGGGCTCAGTCATAGGGGCATACGACATGGGGGGTAGCTGTGCAGGCAGAGGAAGAGGAGGGGAGATGCTGGCTTCCTTCTCCTCCACACTTCAGTCACCAGTGCCTTTGTGGAACTGGGGAATGAACCCAGGACCTCTGCACTGAGCTACATTCCCGGCCCTTTCAAAATTCTGAAACAGGTCTCACTAAGTTGCTAAATTGTTAAGTTGCTCAGGCTGGGGTCAAACTTGTGATCCTCCTGCCTCAGCCTCCTAGAGTGCTGGGATGACAGATGTGTATTACCACACCAGGCTTGACTTACATCACTGATTTTTCTTTATGAATTTGCCCTGCCTCGTAGTTCCTTTAACATGTAATTTAACCTGTACGGGGCTGGACTGTGCTCTTGCTCTCCTGGGGCAACTCTGTCTCCTCCCTCTTTCCGGGTCATTTCATGGACTTCCTCGGAGCCTGCTGTTTTTATGAGTCACGGAGGCTCTGTCTCTTGCCCTGGGGGATGACGGCACACAGTCTCTGAGACTTTCTTCCAGATCTTCTCAAGGGAGGTACGGATTTCTTCTCTTTTGTGGCTGCTCTCCCACTTTTGTTTTTGACCCCCTTTCTGCTACTTTTCTCTTTCCTTTTTTTTTTTTGTAGCCTTTTAAAGATTTTTTAAATTTTGAGGCAAGGTTGCCCTAAACTTCCCGGGCCTGGCTGAACCTTGTGATCCTCTTGCTTCAGGCTTGCAGAGTGCTGGGATTACAGGTGTGCACCACCACGCCGGCTTCTCAGGTCTTTAGTTTTGTGAAGAAGTGGGGAACCAGATGCAAAGTACATGTGGGAGAGTCCTGGTCCTCTTCTCTGCTCTCTGGGAGGCTGGGGTGGGCACAGTGGAGGGCACTGGCCAGGCAGGACTGACCCATTCCCAGTGCACCTGTGGCCCCAGCCTGCAGCCTCCTCCTGGCAGAGCCCGTGGGTGGCTCAGCAGCCCAGGTCCATGTCTCCACCTCCTCGAGTGCATGGCCTCCCCATAAGCAGCCCCACTGGCTGGTGAGCTCTGCCTAACTCTCGACACTCATGGCAGTGCCCGGAGGGACAGCAGACAGGAGGCATCTGGCTGGGGCTGAGGCTGAGGCTGCCTTGCTCTCCTGCCTTCTTTTTTGTCCCTTTTTCCCTCCCGTCTCCATCCTTAAAGGCATTTCTAGGAAGACATGACTGGACCGCTGCTCCTCTGAAATGGGCCATCACGTCGATACTGCAAGAATTATCATCTGCATCTCCCTCCCCACTCTTCCCCATGCCCCCACTCTACCACTGCCACCGAGTTGGGCTTAAGCAGACCGCCAAGAAGGAGTGAGGCAGAGCGAGCACAGAGGCCGGGCTGCAGACGGAGTGTGCGGGCCCTGGGCCCATCTCTCCGGCCTGGGCAGCCCTGAGCCTCGCTACCCGCACGTCCTCCACACATGCAGCCTCGAGACTGCGCCATTTCCTCTTGGTTCAGGAACCCCCTCCTCTGCTGGGGGAGGATCATGCCAGGAGGGATGGCTCCCCCAGGACCCCCAGTCCGGCTCTGGTCGCATTTAGACTGTGTCCTGGGTGTTTCCTGCCTCCTTGAGCCTTGCTAACCTCAACCCTCCAGCGGTCCTGATCGGCCCTGATCGGTCTCTGCAAGATGTTACATGGCTCTCAGAGACCACATGCAGTGTGGCTGTCCCCTGCCTGTCCCTGCCTGGGCAGAGCTGCCTTCCCTGGCGCCACGGCTGAAGTGACACCTCCTGCCACCCCTGCCCCCTCCCTCGGGTCACAGACTATGACAAAGTCTTATTGCCTGTCTCTGGGAATTCATTTTCTGTCTCCTCTGTTCCACCTCTCTGGGGCTCCCCGCCCCTCTGCATCGTGCCCCTCACGTTTGCCAGGCAGCTGGCTGCCTTCATTATTTTTACGCCAACACAGTTTAAAAATCTCTGCTGCCTCCTCGCTGTCTGCAGAGAGGCGGCTGCCACATTACTCTGACATGCTGATGTCATTAGCGTCCATGCGCCCTCTCTTCAGCTAATGAGGCGGCAGAAAGAAAATTAAGGGGAAAAATCACACAGGCACAGTGCGCTCTATGTAGATGGAGGAATCAAACAAGGGCAAGAAAACAGGCGGGCTCTTCCCACGTCGCTCCTCCCCGGGGCGAGCGAGCCGTGCAGGAAATGCAGGCCTGGCTCTTGACTACCACCACTGGGAGTCTGCACCGGGACACCGTGAGACTGGGGTGGATGGGTAATGTCACTTGGCCTCGTTCTCCAATTAGGTGAAGAAGCAAATGAGACGAAGCGAGTTCCGTGTTTTTATTTTATAGTTTTTGGAGACCGGGTCTCACTGCGTGGTCCAGTCTAGCCTCAAATTTGTGGCGATCCTCCTGCCTCGGTCTCCCGAGTATGGAGATTGCAGGTGCACACCAATACTGGTTTGTTTTTAAACATCATCCATGTCCAGTGGGAGGCCAGGCCAGGGGTCTGCAGATGCATCTGGAATCTGTCTTTTCCCCATGACCTCCACCCTCCCTGTTCAAGCCGTCTGTGTGGCACCCCCCCCCCCATTCCCATACTGCCTGTGGCTTTCTCTGCTCCTGAGTGTTCTCTGGAGCAGAGAAATCATTTGCAAACACAAATTTAATTATGTCACCTCCTTCACTTAAAATGACAGAGCAGACACCTGCTGTCCTTCAGGCAAAGGCCCTTCCTGGCTGGAGAGTTTCTGCCGGCTCCTCTTCCTGGTCCGCAGCTACCGGTCCTCTTTCTGTCTGTGCACACTGCAAGGCATGTTCTGCCTCAGGACATTGGCTCGCAGTGTTCCTTCTGCCTGGAACCCCTTCCACTGGATACAGTCCTGTCTTTGGCTTTGGAGCTGGTCAGTCACCATGCGCTCAGGAGGGTCTGGCCCTGCCTGGCAGCTTCATGATGATGTGCTTCTTGGTTTTTGTTTTTGTTTTTTTGGTACTGGGGATTGAGCTCACGACCACGCGCTTGCAAGGCAGGCACTTATGCCGCTGAGCTAAATCCCCAGCCTGTGCTTCTTGGTTTTGCAATGCTTCTCACCATGGCAACTTTGCACTGGGGTGCATGTGTGCACACGTGCGTGTACACGTGTATGCATGCGTGTGTGTGCCTGTGTCTAACTGCCAGTGGGGCAGCACCATGGGGCAGAAGTGCATATACTCTTATTCTCCATTGTAACTCCAGCACAGAAGTTTCCAAGAAACATTTGTCAGATGGATACGAAGCACTTAAGAGACAGCCCTGGGAAGGGGATCCCCCTGTTGGTTGGGGGAAATCCCAAAGGGCTGCTGCTGTCCCTCACCTCCTTGCTGCACCGGCGGGTCCCCATCTGAGTTATTCAGGGCCACCTGCAGGCACAGTCCCATTGGCTGTGGCTCCTAAGGCCAGAGAAGGTTTGGACAGGGGCACAGCTGGGGGTGGGCATTGGAGGATGGAGAATGGCTGGTCACATGGGTTGAATGCAAATGACAATTGTGTGATGAGAGGTGGTAACAGGCGACAAATGGCGGCTCCCACCTGAACGTAGCAGGAGAGGCTGAGAGGGCAGTGGTTGAGGGCCAGGAGCTGTGGCTGCTGCCTCCAGCTCTGTGACTGCAGAGGTGGGTCCCTTGTGGTGAGGACTGGACATGAGCCTCTCTCAGACTCTGCAGCCCCCACCTTCTTTCCTAGGCTTGAACCAGAGATGCGCTCTTGAAACGTCTGGTAGGAGCAGAGACAGGGACCTGGGCCTCAATGCTGCTTCTCGGATTGCTCTTCCAGACCGGAAGGGGTGGGCAGAGAGAGCACAGCCTTTTACTCCAGACCAAGCAGGAAGCGCACACGATCAGAGCCTGACACAGCTGGGCCCACATTCCCAGCAGTCTCCCTGTCCCCGGGCACCAGGTCCTGTCCTGACAGCATCCAGGATGCAAACTTGGCTGCAGTGGGCCACTGGTGCCTGCACTGGGTGTCTCTGCCTTTGGCAGGAACCAGTGGGCAGCTGGGCAGACGAGCCTGGCACTGTCATGGCACTGGCTTCCAAAGCAGGGTCACCCTTTTGGTTCTGGAGGCTCCACCCTGCGCCAGGCTCGGAGGGAGGCTCTGTGTCCCCCTGCTGGGGGGATGGTGCCTTTGTCTGGGCATGAACAGTGATTTATGTCACAGCTCGCCGGGAAAACTTTTGCCTCAGTAATTCTGAGTTCCATGGGTGTCTCCTTACATCTATTTAGGGCATGGCTGCTGCCCTTGGACCACGTGTTCTGTGACACCCTGGAGTCCACGCTGTCCTCACTGTGCCTGAGTCCTGCATGCAGAGCATGCATATCCTGGGCTCTGGCCACGATGTCCCTCTGATGTCCTGCCTGGCGATTGGACCCTTTCCCTGGGGGACACTCACGGGGACCCTGAGCAGAGGAAGATGCTGTCTCCAGCTCTCCACGGCATTTTGTCTGGTTGTTTCAAGGCCAGGTTAGAACATCGCTTCTTCAAGGATCCTCACAATTGGGACAAGCATGCCGGCCAGGCGTCGATGCGCCCCGTAGAGGTGCAGGGGTTTCGGTGCAAAGAGGGGAGAGGGAGCCGGTGTAGAGACCAAACACAGGGCATGAGGTCCGGAGCTGCTGGAATCCTCCACATGCGGTCAGTGCTGATTGAAGGTCTGCCTGTCCTAAGCCCAGCGCAGATCGTAGTGGACAATACTTTCTGCTGAAAGAATCCAGCTAATCAGATTTCTCAAAGAAGGTGCAATTCTTTCCTCACTGGTGTGGAATCAACTAGAAATCAGGCTATTATGAGGGGCCACATACTTCTCACTCACCCCCACTCTAACACTGTCCCAGAGACCCCAATGCATGCCCAGCCTGGATGTCAAGCTCCCGGAAGCTGATTACACCTCATTCATATGTGGCTGATGTAGCACTGGGGACCCCAGAACAGAGCTCTGGGCGACCCAGCAGGGGCCTTGTCCTGCATCTCCAGGTCACGGCAGAATTCTGGTAGCCTTGGAGACAGTTCAGGCCACCAGAAGTGACACCTAGGGAGAGGCTGCCCTCAAAGCTGAAACCTGGGCAAAGATCAAGCAAAAGAACTAACAAAGCACTGTCCCCATCACCCCTGAAGCACACTGACTCCTTTCTTTTCCCTTATGAGAGATGGCCCTGATTATTTCCCCTTGGGGCCACCCTGAGGAGTGCATATTTCACTTTTTGTAGCCCTGTAGTTTCCTGTATGACCAGGGGTGGAGGGGTACATCTTGGTTTAGTGCAGACATGACATGAACTGCAAAGTGGGGGAGTCCCGATCCCAGGGTACAAGCTGGGGAGCTAAGTAACTGGAAATGCTAGGACATCAGTTATGAGTCGAGCAGGTCTCGCAGAATGCAAGGATGCTGGCATCTTCCCTGCCCAATTGAGAGTCTGCTACACAGAAATCCATGTATTGGCAGAGCCACACAGGAAATGACGTATGGCTGGGGTGAGACAGCACCCGAAGAGGGTCACTGTGTTTTTCAAGTGAGGAAACTGGGGGTGTGTTCTGGTGGTTTCCACTTTTTCTGCTCCGTGCATAGACACATACTTTGCTCTGCACCTGTCTACACTGCCCAGTAGGCATTTGAGAAAAACGTGAGACTTGCACTATTTCAGGCCATTTAGAATGCTTTTCTTTAGGATAGTGGCTTTTCCAGTATCTGTTCAAAGCTCACCAGGCCAATATATGTCTTTTGTGGGTGACTGGTGTGTCCTGGGTGACAATGGTAATGTTTAAATTGACTACACCAAAACTTTATAGACCCGGTGGAATGATTTCCTTCAGTGAACTCTTTGGAGGAAGACAATCTCTTCTCCCACGAATGTTTAGGGGACTTTTGGAAATGCATTCAGTCTTTTTGGGTATTTTTTCTGATGGGCAATTGTGGTTCATTATGATTGTTTCAGGATAAATCTGGCAGGTGGAAAAACTGGCAAGTTTCTCAGTGTCAAGCCTGGGAGAGCAAAATCCAGGTAGACAGAATCGAGGTCTACACCAAGTAGTGACCTGGATGGGGCACGTCACCCGGTTTAACAGCGTTTGCTAGGTGGATGGCACGGCCGTGGGGCTGGGACTGAAGGAGAGTCCAATCAGGCGGCCAATCAGGCTGGGCAATTTCGTTCCAGATCAGATGTCAGATGCAAAGATGAGCTGACAGGATATTTGGAGGGATTATGCAAAAGTGCCAGGTGTCCTCATGGGCCTACTTTGGAAGAGCACGTTCTGATCTACTTATGGGGAACCCAACCTCTTACTTTTTTGGGTGACCCCAACCAATAGGAGATACCTAAACTCCTGCACCTCAAAGTGGGGTCCAAAGACCAGCAGCAGCCTTGGCTCATCTGAGAGGCTGGTGTAAGTGCAAACTCTCCCACCCCAGAAGCTGCCCAGGCGAGGTCTAGGCCCATGGAAGTTTCACAGCTCAGCACGCTTTTCCTTTCCCCCTCCAGGCCCGGGACCTGATGGCAAAGTCCCAGGGCTGCGCTTTGTCCACCCTTACCTTGGGGAAGGCGTCAGGCCACACGGCGGGGGAGCCATGGTTGAGCAGCACCTGTGCGGCGCGCTGTGCCTCGGCCGGGGGCGCGCAGGCAGCTCTCTGCAGCACACTGGCCAGGGGCGACGCGCCCCCGTAGTCAAGCGCACCCGCGTCGGCGCCGTGTTGCAGCAGCAGGCGCGCCAGGCCGTGGTGCGCGTGGCTGCAGGCCTTGTGCAGGGGGCTGCGCTCGTTCTCGTCGCGCGCATCAGCCGCTGCGCCGTGCTGCAGGAGCAGCGCGCACAGGCGCAGGCCGCGCTCATGGTCCTCGGGTGTCTGCACTGCGCCGCACGCCACGCTCAGCGCCGTCTCACCGCGGCTGTTCCTCGCGTCCACGCGCGCCCCGTGGCCCAGGTAGAGGAGCGCGTGGTCGTCCAGGCCGTGCTGTGCCGCTACGTGCAGTGGGGTGTCCTGGCCCGCGCCCCCAGCTCTCCGCACGGAGGCGCCACACTCCAGCAGCGCCTGCGCACACCTGTGGGGAGGCCAAGGTAGGCACAGAGGTGGGCAGGGGCCCGGGCACGGCACCCATGCCTGCACCCCGACCCATTGCCCCATGGCTGGCATTTATAGGGCAAGTTATCCCACTTAAATGTCGAGGACACTGAGAAAAGGGTGTGCAGTTGGGGCCCCTGCGCCAAGGTCGTGGGAGTTCCAATCGGGCTGAGAAAAAGCAAGATTGTGGCGAACACGGAAGGGGGCGGGGTTCCAGAGCTCTGCAGGTTAGGAGGGGTAGAGAATGCCGGGGACACCTTGTGAGAGCTCAGTTACAGGCAAGATGAATCGGAACCACCTGGGGAGGTGATGTGGTCCACGAGTGCGGGTGGGCTGGCTGCGCACTCTTGGTCATACCAGAAGCTCTTGGCAGAGCTGTGCTTCTCCTGAAAAAGGTTTGGCTTTGGGGACTCTGGGATGCAGCCGGTTTTGCTCCCCCAGGAGGAGTCAATGTCCTGAGCCCCGACTCCCGCTGGAATCCTCAAGCAGCTCCTGCAACATGAGGGGGACACACCATCCCTAACAGGGGATCCCTGCCTTCCAACCAGACTCTCCTGATCAGACTGGACTTGGCTGGGCTCAAACTCCCCACCAGTCTTTTGGGACTTCTGGGTCCCCTTAAGACATGGCTGTCTCCCCTTGGTGTTGGGTCTTCTGCTGCCTCCAGTGTCACCAGCTGGACCCAAGACTGTACTGGCTCTAGGTACCAGCTCCTCTTCTGGGCAGTGGGCTCCCCAGCAGCTTGGCCAGTGCTCAGAGGGTGGCAACTGGCCAGGCAGGCCCATGCTGGACCTTATGGCCAGGCACCCAGTGGGCAGCTCTGTCTGCCCCAGCTCTGGGAGTGAAGGCAGTCATGGCCCTTGTCCTCCATGGACACTTCGGCCAGCTGCCTTTGCATCACCCCCTGTACAGTGCCACTCCCAGGCTGGCCCAGTTTTGGCGTCTGACTCTCCAGCCTTCTTCCTCACTGCTGCTTGCTGCCACAGTGACCACTGCTGCTGTAGTAGCTCCGAGTCCCTGTCCTCACATCTGTCTCTCTCAGCCCATCCTACTTCCCTTCCTGGACAGCACTGAGATCACTCTGCCCCACAGCTCCCTTCCTCTATCACTACTGTCACGCTCCTATGTGAGGCTGAGTCATCTCTCGTTGGAGTGTTACAAGTCTCCTGCTGGAATTGAGGCGACTGGCCTCTGTCTCAGCTGGCTGCAGAGACCTTCAGTTAACTGCTGATTTTCACTGTTGAAGGCCAGCTCCCCATCCTTCACTGTATTTATTAGTCATTTCTCTCTTGGTGGAACAAAATACCTGACGTCCACAACTGAGTGAGAAGAGGTTTAACTGGGCTTACAATCTTGGTGGGTTCAGTCCATGATCCACCAGCTCCAGGCAGAAGAGCATGGTGGAAGAGTGTGGTGAGCATCCTTGTTCTTTGGTACGGTGCTGAGCCTGTGCCCTGTCCTGGAGCCTGTGCCCTGTCCTGGAGCCCTGAGTACCACCCTGCCATCCTCTCAGCTGTCTACTCCTGTTCCGTGGGGAGTGGGGTCCCCTGGGACCTCGCCTGCCTGCCTCCTGTAGATGAGTCTGTTTCAGCACTACTGGAATCTGTTCTATGCCTGTTGTTCTCTCGTCTACCCCGTGTCAGTGGAAGGACCTCCCCGACCTGGCCTCTTCGTCAGCCTCCCTGGGGGCCTTGTTCTGCCAGTGACTTGCGCTTTGCCTTTCTCTGTCCTTCTGTCTCCCCTAGTCCCAGTGGCAATTGGCCCTGTAGGCTGCTTGGCACCATCTCTTCAGTAACCCCTGGAGTGGCTCCCTTCCCCATTTTCTGTGTCATGGTCCTTTTCAGGGCTAGACCACTTTTTGCTGGAGTGTTACAAATGACCCATTTGCCTGTTGCTCCAGTCTGGCCGGTCCCGTCTCCCAGAGTCTTCCTAGTATGGATCGGGGCTTGCTTATAACCCAGCAGCTCCTCTCACGGCTGCATGAAGCACCTCCTTCCCAGGGTGCCAGGTCCCGGGGGTCTCAGCAGCCTCTCCTCCTGAGGCTGCACCCCTTTGCTCAGTGCTGCTTGCCTAGGGTGGCTCCTGGGACTGCCCTGCCATTTCCTGTCCCCAGGACTTTGTACGAACGCTTTCCTCCTGGGACACCTGCCTCCCCTGATGGCCCCTTCATCCCCACCCTTTCTCTCGGAAGCCTCCTCACTGCCACCTGCCTCCCCTCTGTGTGTGCCTTGCCCTCATGGGCCCTGGCCTGATGCTTGTCACACCATGCCAAGTTGTTGGCATCTTGTCGCCTTACCCTGCTGGTGCCCTGGGTGTGGAAGGGGGACTTTTGTCATATCTGATTCTCAATGCCTACAGCGCCGAGCCTGTTATTAGCACCCCCTGAAAGCACATGGAATAAACGGTTTTTGTTAATTAACAACCTTCGGCTTTTTCTCTCCTGGCTGCTCTTTTTCCCATGTTTACCTAATTGGGCTTTGAACCCGCTCGTCCCGAGGGCCCCAGGGCTGACAGTGGCTGCCCTGCCATCTGCTTATGTCCCCTGCAGGCCTCCAGTATTCTTCACTGCCCCTGGGCGTTTCTCCGGCCTCCACATCAGCAGTGTCTGGAGAAGTGGCAGGTCGGGGGCGAACGATCTTTACAGACAAACAGAAGGTAGTGTGGAACGTCCTGTGGGACAATAACCGCTGCAGAGCGCTTCAGTTTGCTTCCTGCTCGCCTCTCGGAGGAATTCTGAACGTGCCGCAGGAGGTAAGAAGTCAAGGGCTCCATCTCATTTTGCCACTGAGCCGCACAATTACAAAACCTTTTCTTCTATTATTTTTTGTATTATAAGGCATCTCTACTCCGAGGCATCCACTGGGGATACAGCCAGTCCTCCCCGCTCACGGGCTAATGCCACGTTGCCGTCTCAGAAGGATGGGGTACCGCCCCTCCCCGCCAGAGGGCTGTGTGTGCTCTTCACGATTTTAACCAAGAGCTTCTAATTGTGCAAACCTTCGCACTTTGTGGCGGTGGGCAGCGGTTTCCGTGGTAGGATTGGAGGTGAGGGGAAAAACACCAGGACAAATCGACAGGCGCACGTCTGTACCCACCCGTGCCGGGCAGTTACTGGAAACGAAGGTGCGAGTGCCTGCGGATGGCGCAGAAAGACCTGTGTGAGGCTTTGTGGCGCCATCAGGCTACCAGCCAGGGTGGCCTGGTCTCACTGTGGAAAGCCATCCTGATGTCCTTGTGCTTGGGCAACGCACGTTCCTCTCTTGGGACTTGGCCACAGGTCTGGTGATGCTGAGAGGACAGCGGAGGCCAGGGTGGCCAGGTGGGAGGTTCCCAGTGGCTGGCAGAGAAGTGGGGACCTCCAAGACCCCACTGGGGACCCAGGGCCTTCCTTAGACATGTTTACCCTTTCGGTGCTGTGTATGTGTCCCCGCTGAAGAAGAAATGGCCCAGGTCTTTGCTCCAGGTGGGGACAGTGAGCAGGTTTCCTGGCACTCTGCAGACAGGCGGAAGTCAGAAAGGTGGGGGTGCCAGTGCAGAGTGGGCACAGTGTCGGAGGGTGTCAGAACCCCTCGTCTGCGTCTCACAGAGATTCAGGGGACATGGCATGCTCCTAGCAGCCTCTGGTGTGAAGCAGCTTGGCCATACATAGTTCAGCCTCCTTCTGTGCCCCGGCCCTGTCTTCAGTGGCTGTGGTGACAGCCATTAGGCATCCCAAGCCTGACAGTACAAAGACAGACACTCAACCCACAGGCAGGAGTGAATAGAGACGGGGCATCAAGGGCTGCTGGGTCAATGTCATTTTAATTCCTTCCTGAAGAGGAGGCTGCTGTGCTCCCATGCACCCTCTGCAGGAGCTCTGGTGCAGGAGGAATTTGCACTTAGGGAAACTGAGGCTGGAAAGAAGCCTAGTGACTGGTACAAGGCCTTGCAGCCAGGAGTAGCAAGGAGCAGCAGAGCAGAGGCCTGGGCTGCCCCGTGTGGCTTCAGGGTTGGTCTCACTGGCCCTGCTGCCTTCTCCCGTGGGCCCAGGCAGGCCTCCCGTGACCTCGCTGTGGCTGGTGTACGCAGTGGTCGTGCTGTGGGGGTACAAAGGAGCCGGAAAACCCCTATGGCCTTCACCGGAAGTTGCACCTTTTCTGCTCAGCTACGTTTACCCACGAGGCATTTTCCATGAGTTATCACTGAGCTCTTCACTCACACGCTGTCCTGTTCATGCCTTCAGTAGAGAGCGTGGACCCTGCGGCTTCTGCAGGAAGAAATGGTCTTCCCATAGCTCTCCCGAGAGTCCCTGGACAGAGGCATGGACCATGTAGGAACTGCCTCTCACCCAGTCCTCCTGGCTGGGCTGCTCGTTGGATTCATTCTCTCCTGTGTTCGGTGTGGATTCAGTTTTCATTTGTCACCACAGTCATTATCGAAGACAGTCTTCACCCTGTCATGCAGGCTGGCCTTGGACTCACTGGGTAGGGCAGTCTGGCTTCCAGGTCACAGTGATCCTCCTGCTTCAGCCTCCAGAGTGCTGGGGTGACAGGTGTGCAGCATCATAGCTGGCAGGTTCGACGTCTGAGCTGACATGACCAGCTTGAGATGTGAACGCCGGCACCATTGGAAACAGTGATGACGAAAGACTGAAACTAAGGCTAAGTTCAAGGTGAAAACGTCACTTAAAATTTTTTTTCTGGGAGAGGAAAGAAGCATTGCTTAGAAGTGCTTTGTTAGAAAGACTAAGGAAGCCTCTGTCTCCAGGGCTGTGGTTTCTCTAGCCTAAGTCCCTGGAGTCCCTGGACGGCCTGGCTTGCCCTTCTGTGGGCAAAGAGGAGTCCCTGGTGACACACAGAGGATGTCACACAAAGCAGCGTGTCCTGTGGCAGGGTGACCGGCCTGAGGGGCTCATCTTAGTGCTTCTTTGGAGGTGGAAACAGCCAGGCTGGAGAAGGTCCCAGGGGAAGGAGCTGCACTGCTGGGTGCTGGGCGGGGGACAGAAGTGACTGCCTGGATGCCGTGGGTGTCAGTCAGCCTGGGGAGAGGGCTCGGGAGGAAAATGCAGCCATGTTTCCTAGTGAAGCTATTGGGTGCTGGGTTCATTCTGCGAGCTGATTCCCCAGCTGGCTCAGAATGAGGGACGGGGAAGCCACATCCCCCAGACTTTGATGGAGCCGTGGTTCCATGTTATTTCCCTGGACCTTCTGCTGGGGCTTTCCTTTGGGGACCCGCTATCCCCTGCTTTCCGCTTGGTATTTGTTTCTCTCTCTATTTCTCCTGCAGTGCTAAGCCAAGAGACTGCAAGAGACACAGCTGATGTGAATGGACCCATCCTCTGGGGACATGGGGAGATGGCAGAGAACTTGATCGGTCATTTGCAGCATCCAAGGCCCAGCTCAGGGGCTGTCATTTGGTGTCTTCCCAGTGTGTAGGACAGTAGTGGTGGAGGATGTTTTGGGGAAATGATCCCCAGATTGCACATGGAACCCTGCACCCCAGCCAAGCAAGACATGATGTAGGGATCAAGATTTCAGAACTCTGCTCCACTGCTACTCCCATGTGCCACCAGAGAGCAGTGGCCTTCTGGAAGCTTGGGCAGTGTCCCCTCCTCAACAGGTGACAGCAAAAGGGAGACCCAGAGTGGAGGGGTGGAGAAAAAGGAGGGAAAAAGCACAGGCAGGGGGAGCTTTGATTTGGATGGGAGAAAGAGAGCATGTATTTTCAAAATAAAGTAAAACTTATATACAGGGAAAGGCACAGGGCTTAAGAAGTACAGTTGAATGGATTTGACATGGGAATTCACTTGTGTAACCAACATGTCAGTCAAGATATAATGTATTTTCTCTTTGGGGAGCACGCGGTGAAATATGAAAGTTATTTATAGGGACTCTTCTACTGGAGAATTGGGGAAGAGGTTACAAACAGAAGAAAAGAAAACCCAACCCAACCCCATCTCTGCACACCTAATGTGAATGTGTTATAAGCTTGAGATGCTTGTGTTATTACCAAGATCTAACTGAGCGCCCCCTCAGTTTGCCCCCACCGAGGGGTAATTTAGGGCCCTCAAACCTGAGGTAGTAGGGGGTCACCTGAAGGGCATGTCCATGAGGAGCTACTCCCAGAACTGGATCCAATGGCGTCTAACCAATCGCTTCCCATGGCTTTGGTGGCTGTGGCGTGGCAGGCAGTGACACCATTGGGTGTGGGGCTGGGCTTGAGGGACAACAATTGAGCGCAAACAGCTTTGCTGTAGCGATGGCCAGCTGGCTTTATGGTGGTATCCTGGGTCACGGGAGGACCCAAGATGGTGGAGATAGGGCAGAACCACCCTGACTGGAAGGCCAGTGTTGGGGTGGAAGGCTTTCCTCAGCAGGGTTTCTAGAACATTGGGAAGGGCAGAAAGCAGCAAGGCAATCACCAGCTATTAAAGGCCCCCAGACAACAGAGGTGTCTGAGAAGTGAGGATTTCCCAGGAGCCAGCCCAGGAAAAGCTCCTCAAGGTGGAAAAGATTTCCATCTTGCTAGGGAGCCCTCTTGCATTCAGTACCACCCCGTCCTCACCCCACAGCAAGCACTGTGCTGACTTCTCTCACCATGGAACAATCTTGTCTCTTCTAGAATTTTCTGCATTTTCACACCTGGCTTCTTTTGCTTGACACGGTGTTTCTGACATTTGTCCATATTGCTGCGTGCCCAGAGGGAGTCGTTTGGTTTTTTCTTTTTTTTTTTTTATTGCTGAGGGCCATTCCATTATGCAGACAGGCCTCTCTTTCGGCCTATTTTCCTGGTGGTACTGATGGGCGTTTGGTGTGTCAGCTTTTGGACGTCTTGGTATAGCTGTTCTTGTGGACCTTATTCTCATTTTTCTTAGGTAAAGATTGGAAGTGGGACTGCAGGTACTTACGTGTCTCTAAGAAACTGCCAAAACGTTTCCCAAATAGATGATACTGTGTACACACTGGGCAATAGTGTGCGACGGATCTAGTTGTCCCGCGTTCTTGTCAGTACTTAGTGTTGTCAGGTTTTTGTAGTTTGTTCTGTGTCACAGGTGATGGGGCGAATGTTTCCCTGTGGCTTTGACTCCTGTTTCTCGGGTGACCCCAAGCACCCTCTCATTGGCTTTCTGGCACCTGTGTATCTCAGCAGGTGTCTAATCAAAGCTTTTGTCCAGAGGGAAAAGTTTGGATTTGAACTGGACCAGTTTTGAAGTGAAATCTGGGAGCCATCGGGGCCAGGCAGGGGTGAAACCTGCAGTAGAGCACGTTTGAAAGTTAGGTGAGGGCGAAGTGGAACCACTTCTGATGATAACCAGCTTTTGAAAAGAAAAACAAAGGCTCACAGGGCAGAGGGTCCTTTCTGCCCTGCTCTCATGATACATGGCCTCGGGTCCTGGCTGGCCTCTGGTCCTGGCTGGCCATGCCTACTGTGCATCATCTTCCTGGTGAGGCACCTGCCTCTCTGAACATCAGTTTTTAAATCTGTAGGATGGGGATGAGCAGGTTGCCCAGGCCTGGGAAAACTGCAGTAGAAAAGATACAAATGCTCAGGAACTTGCTCAGTTCTCTAGGTACTAAGTCCTCCAATGGGGCTGCCCCTCTTGACAGGTTTTTCTGCAGTATTTCTTCAATGCTTTGTATGCCTGCTGAACAAGACTTCATCTTCCTGTTTTCCACTTGAGGAATGAGTCAGAGACTTATCCAGGGTATGGAAGGAGTGGGCTCTTTTCTAGATCAGTGCTTGTGAGCCGGGCTTCTCAGGCAGGTAAACCTCCTACTGGTCACTAGAGGCCCACAGGGTGGGGTGAGAGAGCTGAGCAGCTACCTCTGCCCCAATACTGACCAGAGGACTGCGTTATTTTTATTTTTTTTTCTTTGCCTCAGAGAAAGTAACATAGCCAGTCTTCCATATCCATGGCTGTGTGTCTACAGATTCAGCCACCTGTGAGTATTTAAAATGATTGTATCTGCCAGGTTGGTGACACACACCTGTAATCCCAGCCCTTGGGAGGCTGAGGCAGGAGAATTGTTCCAAGTTCGAGACCAGCCTGAGCTACAAAGTGAATTCAAGGCCAGCCCAAACTGCATAGCAAGACCCTGTCCCCCCCATCAAAAAATACAAAACAAAATTTTAAAAAATTGCATCTGAAAGAAACCTGTGTGGACATCTTCCCTTGTCAGTATTCTGCAGCCAGGATGGTATAACAACTATTCACATAGCATTTACAATGCATTAGGCATTACAAGTCATCTAGAGGAGATTTAAGGTGTACGGGGGGATATGTGTAGTTCAGGCGCAGATCCTACACTGTTTTACAGGAAGGATTGGAGCATCAGAGAGTTCACCGCCCAGGGGTCCTAGAACTGGTTACCGTGGAGTCCAGGAGACAGCTGGACTTCATTTCTCTCTGCCGAGATTCCAGCCTATTGGGTCAGAACTGAAAAAGAATCATCTGTTGATTTTCTTCAGTGACGTGTACTTTCCCCTAAGCTAATTAGCTGCAGCTTATGGATTATTTCCTATCTCGTGGAGTTGACACAATTGGTACAATAGCGCAACCACGGCCACTGAGGAATCTATCCATGAAGGAAGCAAATCATCCTGACTTTTGTTTAAATAAAGACAGTGACAGACCAGAAAAAGAATCGGGACTCAACAGATTCTCTTTCATTTTTAATTATTTCAGAATGAAAACCAAAAAAAGGCCAGGAGAGGATTTGGTGGCAATAAACAGGGCGAGGTGGGCATGCAGGCTACTAATGCGAACAGAGTAACTTTACTGAACTTTTCTTTTTGGGAAAATCTCTTCAAAAGCCCCTAGATTAAAGCTCCAGTGTTCCTTCCTGTGTGTTGAATTCTGAATTCTGAAGCTTGCTGGATGGAAGGAAGCACAGATCATTTTTTTTTTAAGATCCCAGACACTCAGAGACTCAAAGGTGTAAAAGTCCTGAGCCCGCGGAGAATTGCTAGCTTAAAGGGGCTGGAGCGGAGACGGTCCCTTAGGTGTGAAGACCATTGTCATCAGAGTAGGAAAATGAAATGACTCCGTATGTAGGTCATTGACCCCCCTCTCTACTGTGAGGTAAAAAATTAAGGATGACCTAAAATCTATTATGTATAAAAAGATTCCAGAGAAGGTGGCTCTTTCTTGTTAAAGTGATAATGTTTATACTCCCTGAAGCCAGACCTCCTCAGAGTCTAACTTTGGGGAACTCTTTAGAGCTGAGCAGCCTGGATGAACCCTCCAGTCCGTGCTGACATCTGTTAGCTTTTCATCCTTCACGGCGGTCGGCTCCGTTATTGTGGAGGTGTTGGGGGAGCCCGCCAGCTCTCTCCATTATAATCATCGCTGCGCGGGGTTCTAAGTGAGCTCTCTACGGTTTATTCATCACTTGACTTAAACTTTTCCACAATGACCAGGGTCTAAGTGAATCAAGATTCCCGAGAGAAACTAAGAGAAAGGTTCAGAGGAACACAGAGAGGAAATGAGAGAAAAGGGGGCTGGGGGACAGCAAGAGGAAGACGGGTGAGAGGGGATTAAAAATCTCACTTCGATATGAAGACATTCTCAGAGTCCTTACCAAACAATGTCCTAGACCCGTGTGAGTTCTGAGAAACCCCCGGAACCTGGAAATTAAGTTTCTATAGTGGCTCCTACACTCCTCGTGACATCCAGAGGTAAGCTTGCTGGAATATTCTAAGATACGTGGTGAGGATTCACGGTATTTTGTGTTCGTTTTGTGCTCTGAGTAGGTGGTACATTCTCATTCTTCACTAAAAAGCAATATTCTTTTTTTTTTTTTTTTTTGTACCAGGGATCGAGCTCATGACCTCTCATTTGCCAGGGAGTTGCTTATGCCACTGAGCTAATCCCCAGCACAGCAATTATCTTTCTAGTAAAATAAAATTAAAAATCTTTCCTCCTTAAAAGTTATTTCACATTTACAGAAGAGGTGTGAAGATTTCCGAATATCCTTTATTTGGCTTCCCCTTAAATTAATGTCTTATGTTATTATGATCCATTTGCCAAAGTTAAGAAATTAATATTGCTGGGGCTGGGGATTTAACTCAGCGGCGTAAGTACCTGCCTGGCAAGTGAGTGTGAGGCAGTGAGTTTGATCCCCAGTACCAAAAAAAAAAAAAAAAAAAAGAAAGGAAAGAAAAGTAATTAACACTGGTGCAGTACAGTGAGCTAAACTGCAGGCATTGTCTGGACTGTAGCAGGTCTACTAATGTCCATGTTCTGTTCTAGGACCTGCTCTAGGATAGCATGTTGCTTTTAAGTTTTTTACACTTAAACCTAAACAAGAGAAAAGAAATGTAGGCAGGCTTTTGGGGAGCGGGGCATGGTATATCCTTAAATGTGGAATATAATCAAGCGGGCTATATTTCCTGCAGGAATGTGCTGTAACCATCAGTTATGTTCTTGACCAAGGATATTACAGCAAATACATCATAAATCATAGATGTCCAACAGATGTGGAGATACTAGAAAGAAACAAGGTCTGGGATTAATTTTATCGGTACCGGGGATTGAACTCATGACTGTGTGCTTGCAAGGCAGGCGCTTATGCCACTGAGCTAAATCCCAGTCCCTGGGATTAATTTTAAACACTGAAATCCTGTTGCAGCCCCCACAAAACAAGTACAGTGACTGCACACAAGACTTCAGGAATCATAGTCAATGTCATTCCTGCCACAGGCTGAGTGCTTTATAAAGCATTTTACCTGTAATAATGCACCAAATCATCTCACCCGATATACTGTGCCAACACCATGGTTGTGCCTGTTTTATAAAGAGAATATTGAGATGCAAAAAAGCCAAGCACTTTGTCCAAGGTGGCACAGGTAGTAGGCATGGGGTCTGTTCAAAGGAGGGTTTACTTCAGTTCCTTGGGTAAAACAGGCTCTTGGGGCTGTTGCATTATGGAAACATGCTTGAAATCGAATGTGATAGATACTCAACTGGCCAGTAATTTTGCCTGCTTTCTTATTATGATGAGAGACTTCCCCCCAAACTGTAAGCACCCCAGATCTGGTGCAGCACAAGCTACACAACAGTTACATGCAGTTGAGAGAAGAAGGGAGAGGGTTTTTGACAAACATTGCTGGAATAGCCGCAATCTATCTGCAACAATAAAAACAAGAACAACCCAAAAAGCCTCAGAATGAAGGAAACACAAATGTTTTAAACCACACCTGGGGGTCACGTGGGCAGTGCTCATTGTGACTGTGGTGAGGGTCAGGAGGGCTGTGGCTTGAATGTTTGCGACCCTGCATGATTTACATAGAAATCAAATACTCAGTGCAGTAGTATTAATGCACACGCGTGTGTATCTGTGCGTGTGTGGGGGACATAATTAGGCCACAAAGGTCTTTCCCTCACAGCCTGAATTGGCGTCCTTGTAAGACAGCTTGAAGGTGTAAGTTTGCTCCTTCCATCCCCTCTCCTCTCGTGTAAAGAGACAGCGCTAAGGCGCCATCTTGGAAGCAGAGAACAGGCCCCAACCAGACTCAGCCCCTGCTGGTGCCTTGATCCTGACATCTCAGCCTCCAGAACAGTGAGAAATAAGTCTCTATTATTTCTAAGTTACCCATATAAGGTATGTTGTGATAGCTGCAAGAACAGACTAGGAAAACAAAGAATTGAAGACATTCTTCAGTCAGTACCCAGCAAGAAACAGGGAGGCCCAGCCCAACAGTCCTTGAACTGAATTCTGCCTTTGACCATATGAGTGTGACAGCCTTTCAGATGATACCCTAGGCCCGATATCACCTAAATGCATCTCACAAGAGACTCAGAAGCAGACAGCCCACCCAAGGAATGGCTAAATTCTTGACCCACAGGAACTGTGAGACAATAAATGTGTGCTGTTTTTCTGTTTTGTTTTGTCTGTCTTGAGACAGAGTTTTACTGAGTAGTTCAGACTGGCCTCCTGAGGGCTGAGACTACAGGCATGTGCCACCCCCAGGCCTGGCAGTATGTGTTATTTTAATTCTCTAAATTTGCGCAAACTTGTTACACAGCAGTGGATAACTAGTGCAGATGGGACCAGTGCCAGTCAGAAGAAATCTATGTTAGCATCACTGCAGTTCTCTTAATATCAAAGTGGATTTTATACCAAAGATTATTATCAGAAACTGAACACACCATTTCATAGTGACAGAGGCCAGATCCTCAGGAGGATGTAACAATGCTAAACATTTATGTATTTTAAAAACAAAGCTTTAAAATATTGGAAGAAAAACCTGATAAAGCCACAAGGGGAAATAAATCCACAATTATAGTCAGAGAGCTTAACATTCTTTTTTCTGTAATTTGTGAAATAAGAATGAATAAAATCAGGAAGGATATAGAAGTCTTAAACAGCACTACTAGGAATCTTGGTTTAGTTGACTTTTATAGCCCACACTTCCAACAGTTGTGGAATAGACATTCTTTTCTAGTGCATATGGAACATTTCCCAAGATAGAACATAGCTGGGGTCAAAGTGTCAATAAATTTATAAGGAACAAAATAATAGTAAGTTCTCTAAACATAATGATTCAATCGGAAGTGAAGAACGGTGTCTGAGCTGGGTGCAGTGGCACACACCTGTGATCCCACACTGAGAGGGTGACAGCAGGAGCAAAAGTTCCAGCCCAGCTTGGGAACTTAGTGAGACCCTATATCAAAATAAAAAATAAACAGGCAAGAGTCCTAGGTGTAATTCTCAGTAGTCTATGCCCACCCACAAAAGTCTGAAAAGAAACCCAACAGACACAGTATCTGGAGAATCCCCAAATATTTGGAAAATATTAAATAACATACTTTAGTATAACCCTGATTGGTAGAAAAATTAAAAAGGTGGAATTCTTCAGTATTTTAAACTGATTGAAAATGAAACTCCAACAGATGACTATCTGTGGAATTTAGCTAAAGCAGTATGGAATGGACATGCTTAGCACTGAAAAACCTATATTCAGAGTCCAGAGTGCTAACCATGACACTATGGAACCCCACAAAACCTACATTCAAAAGTAAGAAAATCCTGCAATTCCTAACACTGACTTTCACTTTAAGAAATGAGAAAAAGATGAGAAAATGAAACTCAATGTAAACAAAGAAAAGAAAATAATAGAGACCACAATGGAAATCAGTGAAAGAGAAAACAGAAAAATAATAGAGGAAAATCATGAAACTAAAAGCAGGGCTGGGGTGTGGAGCCAGGTTCCCATATCACAAGCCAGAGAGGTGGCAGCACTACAGATTCTACAGCTACTCAGAGGATAATAGCAATCAACTCCATGGCAATAGATTGGAAAACTTAGCGGAAAGAAATACAGACACAGACTGTGAAATCTCACTCAGGACGAAACAATTTGAGGAGCTTTGTGTCTACTAAAGAAATAGGAGCCATAGTTAAAAACCACTCCCAAGTTAAATTCCACAGCCAGGGAGCTTCACTGCTGAACTGTTCCATTTAGGAAAATGGAATACAAGGGGACATTTTTCAAATCATTACTGAGGCCATCATTACTCTGATACCAAAACCAGACAAAAAGAAATCACAAGAAAATGATAGAGCGGCATATATCATGAGAATAGATATAGAATATAGATATTGAAAAGATCACAGCACATCAAAGCCAACATTATATTAAAAAGATGACTAAGTGCCACCTATCCCAGGAATGCAAAGTTGGTTTAATGTTATCAATCAATTGGTATAAGTCATTCTATTAAAACACCCCCCCCCAAACACACCATGCGATTGTGTCCACATATGTAGAAAAAAGCATTTAAGAGAATTAAATATCATCCATAGGACACCTGTCAACAAAGCAGGGTAGAAAGGAGCTCGCTACAGAGCCACTGCATCTGACTTCACCCCTCCACGATCAGCAACGAGGAAAATGATCTGCTCTGCGGACTTGCATTCAGCCTCGCACTGGAGGCGGTCCTCAGTGACGAGAGGCAAGACGGCGCGACAAGGGGCATCCGGGTTGCAAAGGAAGGGGGGCTGTTTTTATTTTCCGGTGCCCTGGTTGCCTCCCTAGAGATCCTGTTGCTTTTATGAGAAGCTACTGGAATGACCCGTGAGTCAGCCAGCCTGCAGGACCCAAGATTAATACACAGTAGTTACCAATGTTACGCAGTCCATACACAGAACCGGAAGTTGAAATTTAAATGATATTGTTCACAGTGACCTAAACATAAAATCATTAGAGATAAATCTTACAAAATATGTGTAAACTCTGGGCACCAAAAATTATATAAAATAACTAAGGGACACGAAAGAGGTCCTAAATACATGGGTGAATATAAAATACTCATGGGTTGGAAATCTCAGTTTTGTTTTTTTTTTTGAGACAAGGTCTTACTACGTAGGCTGGCCTCAAACTTGTGGCGATCCTCCTGCCTCAGCCTCCCAGTTGCTGAGATTATGGGTGTGCACCTCCAGACCTGGCTCACATCTCGGTATTTTTACTGTTAGTTCTCTCCAAATTGATCTATAAATTCATGGCAACTCCCAAATCAAAATGCAGAGGATGTTTCATAGAAACTGACCAACTGCACTGAAGTGCATATGGAAAAGCACATGAGCTAGGAAATAACAGTGCTGGGAGCTTACAAGGCCTGACCTGGTGATTTATCATCAAGACTCCAGGACAGTGCAGTGTCCCAAGAGAAACGCACCCAGGGGTGGCTCGTGCACGGCACCCTGCTGCCCTGTGCACATCCCTGCAGGCCACGGGGCCCGGATGGGAGACCCGGATCTGTGTCCTCCCAGAGACAGGTGCTACCTGGAAGCCGCTGCCCCCCGCCCCCCAGGCCTCCTTGTGTCCCAGGGAGGCTGCAGGTGACTGACTGCTTCCCGTCACCTCCTGGTTCCGGCCTCCCTGCCTCAGAACACAGGCGCAGGCCATGAACTGCACAGCGAAGCCCCAGCTGCTGGGCAGCAGGGAGAGCGGCCTCCCAGCTGCCCTGTTTGGGCGCCACCCTTGATGTGAGGGGCAGGGACGATGAGGGCTGTGCCTCCAGCTGTCCTTTTCAGCGTTTAGGTAAGAAAGTGGCTCCCTCTGTCTCTACCGGCTGAATTAACAAGACCTCCTTCCGTCTTACGTGTACTTGACTCGAGTGCAGGAACAAACCCACATGCATGTTATAGGTTACATAAAGTACGAAGAGTAAACCCTGGGCCTGTACATCGCCAGGCCTTTTTAAAATTTCCTAAGATTTTGAGACAAGGTCTCACTAAGTTGCTCAGGGTGGACTGTGACCCTCCTGCCTCAGCCTCCCAAAGTCAACTGACTTTTGACAAGAGCGCAAAGGCAACTGTGTGAGGAGAGGAAGGGATTTTTGACAAACATTGATGGAACAGCTGTGATCCATGTGCTTCAGCAACAAAACCACCGAAACCTCAACTGCTCCAATCTGGATCCCATACCCCATCACGGAAAGTGACTAATTATGGGCCATAGAATTCGGTTTGGAATTCTCAGTCCTAGTAGATGAGGACCAGCCAGGGCCCTGTAACAGCACAGAGGGGCAGACCTACCTGGGGTTGCAGAGCACAGCTTTTTGGAGGGCTTCACTGATACCAGCTGGGTCCTTAAGATTTGGGTCAGAAAGTGGGGGGTATTCACTGGTCAGGACAAATGTGACTCTGTCCTAACTGGAATGTGCTGCTTTATCAGAGCACCAGGCGCCTTGGGAGCTGGGGTCCAGTTGTCATGGTCCATACAGCCTGGTAGTGGTTTCATGTATGTACAGTTTCCTGGAAAAATGGCTGGGAAACCTGGCCAGGGCTATTCCCAGGCAATGGGCTTATGCCGCTGAGTTAAATCTCCAGCCCCGCAACCTGGCAGTGATGCCTCTGGGTGGCTGAATCCACGCGGACTTCCGTGTAAAAGCGTAAAACTGTATGCTCGGGACGCTCACCCAACACAGTCCGTAAGGGAAAAACCCTTGATGAATGTATGAAGAATCCAACTTTTAAAAGGTCTGAACAGTCACATCCAAGAAGATAACAAGGGTTGCAAACGGGTGCCAGGAAAGATGCTGGTCACAGTCACTACAGAAGTGGGGATCAGTGCTACACAGAGCCACAGCAGACCCGGGCCGGGGGGACCCACCGACCCAGACCCCAAGGAAACAGGCAACGCGGCCCCGGGGGACACGCAGCAGACCCAGCCCCAAGCCTGGGCCAGCGCGGCCCGCACGGCTCAGCTTCCCGCGGCCCTGAAGCCCCCGCCCGAGGAGCTAACCATTTATGTCACACTGCGACAATTATTCTGCATAAAATTATCATTAAAAACCCTAATTTTTCAGCCCGCAGCCCCGCCAGCGGCCTTTTAGCGCTCTCCGTCGCGCGGCCGCGGGGGATCGCGCTCATTACCCGGCGTGGCGCCCTGCGCGCAATCAGCCGCTCCCCGCGGGCCGGGGTGGGGCGGAGGGGACGGGCGACTCGGGGCGCCGGGTCCGGGGTCGGGGTCCCCCGCCCGCACCCTACCCCCCCCCCCCCACTTACCCAAACGAGGCCGGCGCGCGGCACAGGTGCAGGGGCGCCAGGCCCTCGGCGCTGGGCAGGTCCGGGTCGGCGCGGTGCTGCAGCAGCAGGCGGGCGCAGGCCGTGTGGCCCCCCAGGCAGGCCTCGTGCAGGGCGGCGCGGCCCCCTGGGCTGGCGTTGGGGTGCGCACCGCGGCCCAGCAGGTGTCGCACGCAGGCAGGGGCGAGGTGAGCTCGCGCTTGTACTCCAGGGTCCAGAGGCCTGGGAGGGGAGGCCGGGGTGTCAGGCGAGGGGAGCAGGCGAGGGACCCCCTGACGCTCGGGGAGGGTGATACCGTCCTCTCGGAGTGGGGACCAGGTGGGCACTCAGGGTGCCATACCTGTCAGCAGAGTCAGCAGAGGGGAGGCAGGAGAGGAGAAGGTAGGAGCGCTGGGAAGGGGGTGTCGGACTGAGACATGGGGTGTGGGTGCTGAGATGCAAGGGGTTTTGCCAAATGTGGGGTGACTACTGCAAGATGGGGTGGGATTTAAGGCATTATAAGCTGAACCAGCCGATGGATGGATAGCGGGGTGAATCTAAGGGCAGAATCCAACCCTTCCCAAGGTTGGGATTGGGGGTAGCTTGAGGGGGGACCCCCAGGTTTACCATTCATCATTAAAAGAGACGAACGGACAAAACTGAACCGGCCACCACACCAAGGTTGCTCAAGGAAAGGGCTCTGAGGAAGCTTAGCCCCTCGGGAGTGGCTGGGGCTCAGAAGGCGGCTTTGATCCGAGGTCTCATTCAGCGCCATCCTGCTTGGGGTCTCTGCACTTCTTAAGGGAGTGTGAGGCTTGGAGGGCTGCTCTTTCTTGAGGGATGAATGGAGCGGTCGCTCTACATTTCCCTTTTCTGAAAAGTTTGGTGCTTTCAGGAAGCCTGTGGAAGGTTGTTAGCGGGCAGAGGCACCCGTGGGAATGGGGGGAGGTGGCCCGGACAGCACACATCAAGGGCAGGAGGCAGGCAGCCGGGTCTGCTGATAATGATGGCGGATCGATACCGCCGCCCTAATGAGCTGCAGAGGAGACCTTTCTGCAGGCCACCTCCTTCCAGGAACCCATGCTGAGTGGGCTTGAAAGACCTCTCATTAATTACCCACCTGTGTGCGGAGCAGAATCCCCAGCCTGCCCCTGTCCCAGAGGCCTGGCTTGCTGTCCACTTGGTGGAGGAGATGGGGTCTTTGTCCCTGGTGTAGAGTCCTGGTGACCACAGGCCCTGGGCATAGGGCCCTGCACAGGTCTGGGCTGCCTTTCCTGGTGAAGGTGGTCCTTATGGATAACAGTCACCTACATTCCTGCAGGGCCAACTCTGGGCTCTTCCATCCTATTTACTTTCCTGAGAAATGAGGCCAATTTACTTTCTTCTCCAACACCACTCGCCCTCTGCCAGCAGCCGTTGCTCGTCTATCATGGATTCCTGAGTCTCTTGCAGACTGTGGGAAGGGCTGGGGTGGGCGTCCGGCTCACAGCATAAGGCCAGCCACTGTCTCCAGGTCCTGCTTTGGTAGGTACCCACGGACTTCCCAAAGGCCAATCAGAGAGCCAGTTTTGGAGGCAGTTCTGTCAGAGGCCCTGAGTCAGCTGCCCATGAACCCCACCTTGGTCCCAGTTCTCCCACCAGGAGGAGCTTGGCTTGTGGTTCCTCCCCCTTGGGGTGCCTCTTCCTACATACTGGGAACTGTGCCCCCAGCCATGGCAGTGACAGGCTGGCTGGCTGTGGAGGACCAGCTGGGAGCACTCGGAGCCCAGGCTCCCTGCCTAGCATCACCCCTGCTGCCTCAGAGCACGGCAGGAGCTGTTCAGCCTGTGTTTGGGGTTTTGGGTGTGCCCTCACTCCCCAGGGGAGCTATAAACAGAACTGAGTTGGTTCTTTGGACATCACCCTCCTATGGTCCTTGGCTGCCAGGACTCACAGATCAGGGACATGAGATGCTGGTGGCAGAGTCTCAAATTCTCTCCGTCTGACAGAGCTAGGGTGGCTTCCAGTGCATGAACCCTGGGTATGTGGGGTGCCCAGTGCAGGCTGCCAGCCCAAAATGCTGTGGTGCATCTGGGCGGGCAGAGGGACCTGCACATCCTGGGAGCGGGTAGAGGAGGCCCCTCTCCAAGGGATCTGCTTTCCTGCAGTGCTAGGAAAAGCACTGGCTTCCAGGAGGAGGTTGGGCGTGGGGACCAGTGTTCCTCCCTCTGGATGTGGGCAGTGCCCCTGCCACCCCCAGAGCTGTGGCATTCACAGGGCCACAGGAGGATCGCACAGGGAGCTGGTGCCGGGACCTGACTGTCCGCCTCCAGCTTGGGCCTCCTGGTTGCTAGGTGCAGGTGCTGGCAGATCAGCACCCAGCGCAGGGCTCCTCTTTCGAGGCAGGAGGCGCGCCCAGCGTCATCAGAGGCCACTTCTCACCTGTCACTTTGCCTTTCCAATTGCATTCTCACAGCCCAGCACCAGAAATCCACACCTCGAAACCCACGACGGTCAAATTTCATTTACAGCGGACACCCTTTCCCCATGGATGTTCTTTCAACGCACTGCGAACGACCCCAAGCCACGCGTGGACCCCTAGCAGCTCCCCGGAAAGGGCACAGCTGAACTTTAAAGGAGTGAGGGTACCTGACAGCCCAAACGTGGCCGGGGACTTCGCCTGCCACTCCATCTCTTCCTTACTGATCTCAAACACCACATTGGCATCTTGGAAGAACTGGTCCATGAGGGGCTGGACTCGGCCAAGGTCTCCTGCGATCAGCGCAGTGTGGTATTCAAGCTCGGGGGGCTCTGTTTGCAACTGAGGTTCCTTCTCCATCTTCTGAAAGATTTGAAGCTTTCCTCTGACCGCCTCTGGCCGTCTCTCCATTGCAAAGCAGTTGATTTCTGAACAGTTCTTCAGGAGGGGAAAGATGGTCTTTGGGAGCGGGGAGCTATTTCTATTGTCATGACTCAATTGTTCTTCGATCAGAGCCCAGTGGTGGTGTATTTATAACTCCTGTGGGCTCTGATGTGATAATGGTCACTTGATATGACCAGGGCCGTGTGACCATAAGATGCCGCAGTGTTCAGCCACCCCTGTGATTATATAGATGCTAACTTCTGAGAAAGACAACGCACTGATTGTGACCCTCCCGTCCATGCAGTGACAGCAGACACCTAACACCCACGCTTTTATCTGCTGTTGGGTGGGTGACTTTCAGCTCGAATATAGCTGTATGTATAGGTTAAGACACTGACTTGCACACATGACTTCCATAACCAAAAACACTGGGCACATGAGTGATGGCCTGTTAGGGTTAAGGCATGGGCTGAACCCAGAATTTTGGGTAGGAAAGTCTTAAGCTTAGAAGAAAGAAGCAAACCTGTAGAATGTGCACCCTTGCTGTTTACGTATTGTAAGATCTCCTCCTAATCGTGCGCTTGGGGAGGAGCGGCGTGGCCTGGGCCACCCTGCAGTCAGTGGCTGAGCCCCTGACTCGGAATCCATCCTCCGTCTGTCATCCCTTGCTGCCTGGACACCAGAGATGCCCAGTGGGACCTTGTGAGACCTGGGACACCAGCGTCTGTGGCTACTCTCCAGAGAGGGCTCTCTGCTGTTCAGAATCTAGTTTCTCCCCTAAGGAAGGAGGTCCTGGTTAGTGTCACCCACTGCTAGGAGGCCAGAGCTGAAAAGGGATCTGCCACCCCCTGCTGTCACCCTCCAGTCCCCATGTGAGTGTGGTTTGGGAGCTAAGAAATGTTTTTGCTTTGACACATGCTCGAAGGAAGTCAACAGAGAGGAATATTTCATGACACTTGCAAATGACAGGAATTCTAATATCAGTGCCCGTAAATAAAGTTTACTGCTTATCGATTTACATACTGTCTGCTGGCGCTTTCCAGATCTTCACGACAGGGTTGAGTGGTTTCAACACTGACCACAGAGCCCACCGTGTTGAAATGTTTATCATCGAGCTCTTTGTAGGCAAACTTGAGCCCTGGTCGAGAAGGTAAGAGACTTGATCAAGCAGCCCCAGAAAATCCTTACCCGTTATTTTTATTAACCAAGCAGTGCTACTTAAAACAGGCAAGGCTTCTTGTGCTGGCTCTGAAGCGTAGCTTTGTGTTTTCTGTCTCATTGCTTTCTCTGTCGCTTCGACATCTAGGAAGAGGTGTGTGCTCTAGGGTCCAAGGAGGGCACCCAGCGGGGGGCTGTGAGGACCAGGCTCTTCATGAGTGTCCTCAAGTGGGAAACTCTGTGGAGCAGACTGGGGGCCCCCAGAAGCATCATCGGAGATCGTGGCAGCCTGGGGGTTTATTGCCATGGCCAAGAACTGACCCCCAAATAGCCATCCTTTGCTCAAAACAAGAAATACAGCAATAAAAAGCTTTTTTTTTATTAGTAACTTACTGCATGTTGAATATCCATAATCGAAAAACCTGGAAGCTTGAAATGCTCCAAAATCTGAAAATATTAGAGTGTGATGCTCACAATGTTTAGATGTCAGAGCATTTAAGATTTCAGATTTTTGGAAAAGAGATTTCAACCAGTAAAATCTACGCAACTCTGAAATCTGAAACACTTCTGGTCCTGAACATTTTGGATAAAGGATATTCAACCTCTGGTTATTTACTGCAGTTTAGTTCAGGGATTCATTTTATTATATGAAAATCCAGTTCTTTTTTTTTTCTTTTTAAAAAAGTAATATATGTTACACAGACACAACCAGCCAGCTAGACACACACACACACTTTCAGTTTTTGTGCCTCCCTCACCAAGATGCTGGCCTGGGCCGTTGAGTCTCACTACAGGGCCCTTTGCTCCGTCCGCTTGAACTACAGTGCAGGAATAACACACCAGAGGAGCGGGCAGGGGTCTGCAGGGCTCCGGCTGAAGACAGTGGGGGGAAGAGCTGAGCGTGCAGTCAGGAGACAGGAGCACCCACCTTCTACAGGGCAGGCGTGAGCCAGAGCCGTCACCCTCTGGCCACCAGCTCCAGACCGGGGTAGTGCGAGAGTTCACACTTGCAACCCCACAGACCGCTCGGAAGCCCTAGGAAGAGGTCTGTCTGAAGGCAGGCCGTGGGGTTTGCCAGGCAGTGCAGAGCCTCCGCGGTCACAGCTGAACTCCTCGGTGTCCTTGTAGCTGTCCTCTGGGGATCTCACTGTGCGTGGAATACCGTAGCGGGTAGGGGCAGGGCACCTGGAATCAAACTCAGAACCTGGCACTTGCCAGGCAGGAGTTTATACCACTAAGCTATGTCCCTTGCCCTGCTCTGTATTTCTGAGAGTACCCCACCTCTAGTTGCCCTCTGCCCCTACATTTTCTATAATGAAGGGGAGCCCAGCAGAGGAGGACCTTGATGCGTCCTCCCAGGCAGTGTGGGACAGGGCAGAGTGGGAACCTCACACATTCATAGTTTCAAAGAGATGCGGTTTATCTACCCTTGCCACGGCCCAGAGTGACAGGCCTCAGTGGGTGACACCAAGGCCCGCTGGTTTCCCTGTGTGGACAGCCTCACCCTTGGCAAATAGATAAGGGGTGCTGGGTGGGCCATAAAAACGGAGGGCTCCCGTGGGCGAGGGGCGGCTCTGGGTGGGGTCAGGGCCGCTTGGTCGTGAACCGTACTTTTCCGTTTCAGTGGCCGTGTTCGGCTCTTGGGCTGTTTCATTTCTCCAAGCTGAGCCACTGTACCATTTTTCTCGGATGGATTCTTTATAATTAGGTACATTTCTGGAGGATGCATTCGAGCGTGACTACAGTGGGACACAAGTGGGGTTTGCTTTCACCCTAAACTGGAGGTTAGTTTTGAGGCTGACAGAATTTGTCATGGGGTATTTTTAAAAGGGGTGGGACTCTGGCCGAGAGTACAGGAAGAGAAGCTGCCTGCAGCTAAATTTAGCTTCCCGTGTGCTTTTGTCAACAGCACCCTAAATACCCAAGCCCGGTTGCAGTAGGTAGAGAGTAGCAGTCAAGAGCAGGCTCGGTTCTTTGTGAGACCTTTAAAAATAGCTCACGGTGGACAGACCGGGTTGCCTTTGTCAATAGGCCAGGTAGAAGACTTCACAGGCATGGAGAGAGCTCTTTCATTTTTTCTTTCTTTTTTAAACAACAGTAGACATGTTACTATCACGTTAAACACCTCCGAAGACCAACACGTCCATTCACGTAGTCATCCCACACACGTGATGTGATCTTTATTGTGTTTTAGGATGTGCTGTAAGGTTTTGGAGATTCAGAGGCAGAAACTGTACTCCCCCTGCCTGTAAGGATCAGTCCGACCCGGGAAAGATTTCTAACTGGATTAGGAAAAAGACAGTTTGGGGATATTTAGATGAAGACTGGGACCTCTTGGAGCTCAGACGGTCCTTAGGAGTAAGTCACGGTGGACCAAAGTGGACAGTTTCTTTCGTGACACAGTTATTCCTTAGGTAGTGGGCACCTAGGCAATGTGTATCTCTACTTCGACCTGCAGTAGAAAGAGTTATGAAAACTTTTTGGAGAAGTTGGAAAAACTATGGTTCTTTCTTTAGCAAAATCAGGTTCAATAACCCAAACCAGATACTGACTTGGTGTTTCCAGTACAGCAGAGCCTGGATTCATGGAAGATAATTTTTCCACTGACCTGGGGGCAGGGCTGGGCTTGGCTCTGGGCTAAGTCTGGTAAGGAGGGTGTGGCCTATATCTCTGGTAGGCACAGCTCTTAGCAGGGTTCATGTTCCTTGGGGAATCTAAGCCTGCCAGTCTGACAGGAGGCGGAGGCTGGTGGTAACGGGGAGCAGTGGGGAGCAGCTGTCAGTCCAGAGGAAGCTTCTTTTGACAGCCCACTGCTCACCTCCTGCCCTGCAGCCCTGTTTCGGTACCAGTCCCTGGAGCCTGGGGGCTGGGGACCCTGCCCTTCAACAGCAATTCATACCTTGGCTGCAAAATGGAATTCTGCTTTTAACATACTAATGCTTCCACCCCAACCTGAGAGAGTCTGACTGGAAAGCCCCTCTGAGGCCAGAGTGGTGGGCTGATGTAATCAATGCCCAAGCTGAAGTGAAAACCCTGCTTTCTTGAGATGGTACTGCTGTGGGTTCTCTGGGCCCTGGAGGTTTCTCTTTCTTGTTGGTTGCTCCAAGTGAGTGGGTGCTTGCACACAAACTTAAGGGTCACAGATCAGCAGATTATGTGAGGTTGTTTTTAGATGTTCGAAGTGTGTGTTTGAGGTAAGAATAATTTGCCATAAAATCCCTTTGCTCATTGGGACTCTTGGCTTGGTAGAATCCAGTATCCTACATAGAGTTCCTGAGGCACCTGTATCTTTTTTTATTTTAAAGAGAAAAAAAAAAAAACAACAGAAAAATCAAGAAGCAAACAAACAAAGGACCGAAAGCAAAACAACAGCAGCAACAACAACAACAAAACAACAATAGCTATTTAGGTTTTCAAAACAAGATGACAGGAATTCAACAATGGTTGTGATACTATATATTGTTATCTTCAAGGTAGTTGCCAGATCCAGGAATAAAACAAAACAGTAAAACGGAACAAAACATTGGATTTCCAAAACAAGACGGAAGGAAGCCTCCCACAGTTGCTATAATGCATATTGTTATCCTCCAAATAGATGCTCAGACAACCAGCTTCAGGATTGTAAAGTCAATCAAACAATACAAATATTGAGTTATTATTATTATTATTATTATTATTATTATTATTATTTTACTGCCATTGCTCTCATCTCGGCCTGACTTTCTCCAATCAGCCTGTTGTTTACCAGGGGTGGTGGTGGGGTTGCTTTTCTTGTCTCCCAGCCTGAGCACCAGCTGGCTCACGGGAAGGGGGGTTTGGCTTTTTGATTCTCTTCCTGCTCCCCATGGCAGCTGCCCCTGGCTCATGGGAAGGTGTGGTTTCCGGCATCTTGACTCCTGGCTTTCCTTAACTTCTGTATTTGTTCCAGCTGTGTACCTCCTGCCCCATTGTCACACTAGCACACAAAATTAGGTTACGCGCAGTGAGTTTGGCAGTTAAAGTGGGGGGTGGCTTTGCACACCCTTGTTCACTTCTCCTCTGGTTCTGCTTCCTCTCTCTCTCTGGTGCCACCATTAAAATCCTCCCCCTTTCCCTGGTAGTGTGGTTCCATGCGTTCTTGGGCCCTAGCAGTTTCAGTAGCTGGTCAAAGAAATGTTTCTGAACAGATGCCAGCCCTCCTGGAAAGAAAGAGATTCTAATTTATATAATTTTCTCCAACTCAGTACATTTAATATTTTTAGTTCTTCAGATGAACTGTCAAGTGGTATCTACTTGATGGAAGAACCTCATTTGTATGGCGGACCACGGCAGAGTACTAAACAAATGTAATTGCTGTGGGCTTTTATTGCCAAGTGTAGAGTGAATTTAGGAAAAGGAGGCCAAAAATCCAAGCAGGAGAAGAGGCCCCACTTTGTCCAGATGACTGAATGAAAGGACTGAATTTCCCCTATTACGAGCCAGGTAGGAAGTAGATTTGAATATAATTTTGCGAAGAATATTTTTGGAACTTATACAATACACATAATGTTTTGTCTGCAGGAGGCACAGAAACTAGTTCTGCATACCTGAACCTGGTAGTGTAGACAGCTAATGAGAAGGGACGTTTGCCCCTGGACCAAATGAGATGAGAAAGGTACAAAGCCACCTTGAAATTACAATGGGAGGCGCGAACGCTAGTGTTGGAATGGTAATTATTATTTCCGTGTTCTATGGAGCTCTTGGCTTCCTGTCACTGAACTGACAAACGATCTTTCCCTCAGCAGCCTCAAAGGCTTAGCGCCACCCGTGTGCCATGAGACAACCCTGCCCAGCCTGGTGTGGGGCAACTCTGCTGGATTATAGCATCGGCTTTCTCCAAGGCCCAAAGCTCTATGATTTCTGGCCAAGAAGGAGACTTTCTGAGGCAGCAGGAAGTCCCTGCCGTTTTCTCCCATTGCTGGGGAAGAGCCAAGGTTCTGGATCTTTCCTGAGCCACTGAGGCATATTGGGCTTCCTCCCGGGGCCAGTGTCCAAGGGATGGACTCAGGGGGACAAGGAGTCCGAGTCACCCAGGCATCATGTGATCCTGTGCCCATGTCCTGAAAGGCATGCTGTGTGCTGTTGACCGGATCAGTTTCATCCATCCTGGTGGAATTGCTTCAGTGAATGACCACGCACTAACCCAGGCTGGACGAGAGCACAGAGCTGCTGGACGGGCAGTGGGTTTTTCTTCACGCTCTTATTCTCCCTGTGTAATTTCTGCAGGCCACCCTTCCTTCCTCCTCTTTACAGAGGTTGTTTCATGCCTCTCTTCCTTAAAAATCTTTTTTCTTAAAAATAGGAAGCTGGGCAGGAGCTCAGGGCTGTTGTTACTGCTTCTGGGATGCATACACTAGAATTAGTCACACCGACATTACTATCAAAGATGTTAGCATATCTTAACCTCCTCCCTGAATAACAATGTTAGCACAGCACAGCTCATTTAACAAAACATTAAAACATTTTACTTCCTCAGATCAAGTGTATCTATTAATAATGACTTAAATTGTCTGCACTGATTTTACATTATTAAGAAATCTCATTCCCCTCATGTGGAAGAACACAGGGTGGGGGCCGGCCGCACCATCACTTATTTCCCAGTGACATCACCACTGAATCAGGCACAGCTAGTGCCAAACAACAGGGTCACTTCTGCTGTGGCAGCGGATCTTATCCGGAGGCCTTACAAAGGCTGCTTGTGTGGCCACCCGGGAGGCCTTCTTTGGAAGCTCAGACACCGAGGTGCCCTTGAGCGCTGCCTGTCCACTGTGGTCCAGTGTCAAACAGAGCCACCAAGTCCTCCTCAGCGTGCAGAGCCCCAAGGACATCACCCCCCGGGAACGTGGAGAGGTTCTAGGGATTTTGCCCGGAAGCACAGCTTCGAAGATTTCCCTGATCAAGGGGACCAAGTGGCTTTACAACTGTCATGGGGATTTAATTACATGATGAAATTGCAGCTTCTGCCTCTTGAGACAAATTGCATGTTCAGACTGATTGTTTTTTATGAGTCTCACACCAGGAGCAAAATACTTCTCTCTTGAAGTTGGTTTGGTCTGATTGTTATGCTGATGGATCTCCGCCTGCCTTTCAAAGGCCAAGTTCACTGGTCCCGGGGTGGTTTTCTGTCCCTCTCAAAGTCTGGAAAGGGCCAAGCCAGGTGCCTTTTGTCTGAAGGATTGCAAGTTTGCCAGACTTATTTTTTTATTGGCAAAAAATAGACCTCTAAACTTCTAATAGAAAAATAGGAAAATAATGATAGGTAGAAATGAAAATTAAACATACATTATGTCCAATTTTTTGATTATCAAATTGTGACTTTTAAAACATATATTTTAAGCTAGGCATGGTGGTACACACCTGTAATCCCAGCACTTGGGAGGGTGAGGCAGGAGAATCACTGTGCTTTTGAGGCCAGCCTGAACCAGATAGTGAGCCCTTGTCTCAAAAAAAAAAAAAAAAATTAAAATCAATTTTAGAAGTTGATTGATGCTGATACTCTCATAGCTTACAAGTGGGAGTGAACTTCTCTGCTTAGCTTGGAAATACTATGTGCAACAGCTCCTCTTTCAGAGCATTTTTCAGGTCCTGGAAGCATGAGGAGAGAAAGATGCCTGTCTTCAGGAGTGTTAAGTTTGCAGGGTGTAGCTCAGGGGGAGACCCCTTGCCTAGTGTGTGCGAGGCCCTGGGTTCCACCCCCAGCGCCTCACTGTTAAGTTCAGTGGGAGACACAGACTTGGTCACCAAGTGTGATGGAACCCTCCCTACGTAGGGGCACCCCAGGCAAATGAGGACAGAGCCCATATGGTGCCACGAGCGGGGGGAGCAGGCCAGCATAGGCCTCCTCTCTGGGGGCCCCTGGGGGAGCACAGAGGAAAGCAGAGGGTGGGACTGTGCATGTCTTCTGGGGGGGTGGTCTGGTCCTCCTCTTGTCCTGTTGCAATGTCCTGTCATTCTGGGCGGAGGGTCAGGCAGAGGGGATGTGGGTAGAAAGGAAGTCACAGGGAGCAGCGGGTCTGGGATGCAGCTGAGGTAGCGGCAGGGCCTGCACCTTTGTGGGGGGCGCTTGTCACCCAGATGTCAGCGCCTGCAGGGTCTGAGGCAGCTGCAGAGACATCTCGCCCGGAGAACCAGCAGTGCCAGACCCAGGTGCAGGTAGCGAGGACAGCGGTGACAGGTCACCTTTGCTCCAAAGCTGTCCTCAGACTGTGTGGTCAGGCCGGGGTCCCAGAGCCCTTCCTCCCTCCCCAGCTGGGCTTTCTGGAGTTGATCCTAGAAAACACTCTTCATGCAGACTCGGTCCAGGCTCCCTGTGTGAAACCCAGGGCCGTGAGCCACCTGGAAGGAGGTGGCCGCGTGGTCAGCAGACATGAGGACAGGAAGGAGCAGAGGAGCCGGCCCAGGAGAGGATGGGACTGTGGGTGCCCCTGAGGCTTGGTCCATCTCGGTTTCTTAGCCACCAGAAGGGAGGGGACAAGGATTTCCCGGATGACAACGATGATGAATACCAATGTATTACAGACTGATTCTCTTTCCAGATTCCATCAAAAATAATTACTAGAAAAAAATGAAAAGTGGACACATAATTGTAAGTTCGGGAGTCATGTTGGTGTGTGTCGTGTTACTCTAAATGCTTACTGTTATGGTCAGTGCCAGTGTCCCAGGGTGACACCAACCTCCAGGAGGCCCCAAGCAGCCCTGCGCTGGAGCAGCCTTTGGCTAGGCAAGGGCAGACAAGGGCCCACTGCAAGCCTTGTCTGTGAGTCCGATGTGCAGCTCTCTGGAGAGTCAAAAGTTTAGGCTTTACGAGCCACACACTGTCCGTGGCGGCTGCCACCTCTGCCACTCCGGCATGAAAGCAGCCAGGGGCAATGCGGACATACATGGAGGACAGTGGCTCTGCTCCAGGGAGACTGTTCCGGAAAGCAGGCGGCCAGACCTTGCTTCTGCTGGCTGAGCTTGGGTCTGCAAACTTACGTCTTTCCCTTCCAAGTCTGGGGTGGGGTTGGTAGTTATTTCTGCAACCAGGAGCAGTTATTTCCGCCCCTTCCTCTTGGTCTTTGCTTGCAGGGACTCTAGGTGAGAGGATCAGAACTTCCCTGTACCCTCACAGCCCCTGACGATTTTATTTTCAGTCACTTTACTTCTGTTCCTTAGGTTGGGAACTTTCTTTCTTTCTTTCTTTCTTTCTTTCTTTCTTTCTTTCTTTCTTTCTTTCTCTTTCTTTCCTTTCTTTCTTCTCCATACTTTTTGCATTGAGCTGCATCCCATCCCTTTTTATGTTTCATTTCTGAGACGGAGTCTGGCTAAGTCACTAAGATGCCCAGTTGGGCTTGGACTTGCAATCCTCCTGCCTCAGCTTCCCAGAGTGCTGGGAGTCCAGGTGTGAACCACCACAGCTGACTCCTCTTGATGCGTTTGTGTTCCTTTGCCTATGCTGGCATCTTCCATCTGCTGTTTGGCCCAGTGGCAATAGAAGGAGACCAACCCTGTGGTCAAGAGAGGTGGCACATGCCTGCTCCCACGTGACACACTGTGTTGCCATAGGAATTCCGTGAGTGAGGGTGAGTGTCCAGCGGCCACGTCTCCTGGTCGCATCTCCACAGAAATCCTTCCTAGCTATGTGAAAGAGTTTTATGTTTTTCCTCCCACATTGCACAGCCTCATTCCTCTGCTGAACAGCTGGCTCCTGACTGCCTTTCCAGATTCAGTGCAAAAACACAACGCCTTGAATTCACAGCCCACATGGCACAGTCCTGCATGGCACCCCGTGCACTCCGCGGTGCCTGCTCTGCTCCCTGTCTTTGGGGTCTCTTCCTTCCCATCACTGCTTCCTAGGAGCTGCTGGGCTTTTCCGGGTCAGCCTGGGAGGCCGAGACAGTGTCCTTCATATGCCATTTCGTCCATAAATATTTATTTGAGACCCACGCTCAGCAGGACGTGGTGTGTCAAGTCAACCTCAGCCCTTCGAGAGGGCCAGCTTGCCATGCTGGGTCGGAGGTGATGGGAGATGGACCGAGTTGGCAGAACGAGGCTGCTGAGAGCAAGCGTCACTCCCCGTTCCATCTTGGGGGGGTTGTTTCTGACATCCAGCCCTCCCCTCATCTCGGGCACCGGTTGTCACCCGGGAACGGCAGAAGAGCCTGTTTTCTATTATCCTCAGCCCTTTTTGTTCTTTCGAAACTCTCCACGCGCTCAGGAGTGATGCTAATAGAAGGATGTCATCAGCATACATTATTGCTTTATTAGCCTGTTTCTCAATTTTGATTCTGAAAATATCCTGATTTAGTCTAATTGCAATTTCGCCGTGTTCTACAGGCAGTGACGGCTCGTCCTAGAGGGGGAGCGGAAACGCGACCCTGTAGGATTTCTCTTCTTGCCCATATGCCTTTGAAGCTGGACCATTAGGTCTGAGGCATGCATCTCATCTCGTCACAGTGTGATTCAGCTTGCTTCTGGGAAAAATAAGCACCTAGGGCGTGTGTCTTGTAGAAACCAAAGAAATATTCTCATGCTAGGTGGTGAGAGGTATTTTTCTGTGTCTAAAGCAGGGGGCTGCTGCGACAGCCATTTTATCCCTAAATAATTTAACTATATTCAAAGATAATCTGATGTTATTGTAGGAAAGTGTATTTCTAATAAATTCCACTTGATCTGGGTGAATCAATTCAGGCAGCGCATAATTGAGTCTGTTAGCAAGGACTTTAGCAAGAATTTTGCAATCAGCGTTAATTAAGAAGATGGGACAATAATTTGTGCATAATTCCGGATCTTTTCCTGGCTTGTGAATCAAAGTAATAAGAGCGATGCTCAGGCTGGTGGTGGGATAGTGTCATTAGGTGCTGATTTATAAGTACTTAGAAAGGTTTAATTTCATTTTGCTTCGAGCAGGGTCTCCCAGCCCCCACACTCTGGCCGGGTGAACAGCGTAGCAGCAGAGAGCTGCTCTCTCCTTCCCGGCCTGGGGTCACCTTCCGTCTCCATCGGGTTTCTGCCTTTATTCTCCATTCTTTCGCCCATGTTTTTTTTTCCGATTACTTTTGCTGAATTATTAGAAACCAGGCACCTCGGGCTATAGCACTGTGCCTGCGCACACTTGTGCATGGATGTGTGCACGTGTGTTTGTGTGGGAGTGAGCGTGCCTCCTGTGTGCACGTGCAGTGTTAGTTCTGAGAGGGGCACGGGGCTTCAGGGAGGGGACAGTTTATCTGGCTGCTCCTGCACAATGCTGCTGGGTGGGCAGGCTGCAGAAGCCCCTGACCACAAGACAGGGACCACACCCGGCTTGTCCTCTGCTCCTAACTGGCTGCTGACCAGTAAGTGGGCACCCTCAGGGTGGAACACAGCCGTAGGGTGAACTGAGGCATCATGGGACACTGGACACAGCGCTGGATTCACACAGCACATTGGCTGTGAGATCCTTGGTGTGTAGCTCAACTTCGCTGAGCCTGGATTTCCTCTGCTGAAGGAGTGAGATTATCACAGTGCTTGAGAAATACGTCGGGATTTGCCCTGCGATTCCCTCTCTGCCTCGGAGTGAGGCTACGTCCAGCTCTGACCGCTCTGGGTCGAGGATTTACTCTCCCTCTGCCCTGAGCTGAGTTGCTACATGGGAGCACTAAGCCTCTCTCCTGGTAGCCTCCCCGGGGATTCCGGCACTGCTCGCTGCCCCAAACCCAGCCTGCTGAGGAAGGTGGGGTATGGTCTACATGGCCCGTTAAAATGAGCCGCTCCTGGGGCCATGGCAGGGCGGAAAGGCTGTCAGCCCCTCTCCCCACACGAGTCTGTCTGAGCATCTCGTTAGTACAGCTCGTGCATACTCTCAGAGTGAACCTAGACGAATCCCTTTTTTCAAAAGAGATCAAAGCGAAGAGCAGTGGGCTGACACATCCATGGTTACTCAGGTAGTGGTGGCACTCAGGTGGGAGCCCCGGACACCTCATGGTTGGACACTGCCCTGTCCATTGCACCATGGCCTCCAAGGCCACCATGGACACACAGGATGGCCTTGTTGTGCTAGGAGATGGCTCCTGTAAGGCAGGACTGGCCTCGTGTCACTTAGACCTGTCTCGATGGTCCCCTCCGCTCACTCAGGGAAGGGTCACAGCGTGCCCAGCACTAGGCCATGCATGAGAGGTCTAACACGTGGCCGGGTCTGGTTCCCGTGCATGCGCACATGTCCACTACATGCTCTTGCACACTCATTCCCACCTGTACATGCTGCTGAGGAGATCTCTTAATAAACAGCCAATTAGTAGTTCTTTAACTTTCCTGTGGGTGCTTAAATGCCATCACCCCAAACACAACGTAATGCCTCTATTTTTCTATTTCAATCAAGAATTCAAGTGGCATCTTGACTTGTATATAACGTATCAGCAGCAAAATCATACAATGCTGACATCCTTAATAATAGCAATTAGTAATCAGTTGTTCCTTAAGTAGTGTGATTACTCCAGTTACCAAATTGTATGGCTGATGTGTTTGGGGGTGAGCTGGTCTCGTTGCCCCTCCCCCAGCCGCCCTTTCTCCCCCGGATGTTCTCGGTGGTGAGCACACCCGTGGGGATGGAAAAGTGGCAAAGACATGTGCCACAGCCGTGCTGACCTCCGACGGAGGCTCAGCTTTGGCAGGAAGGGTATGAAATGTTTCCTTGCGGAGAAACAGATCGGAATGGTGCCTGCGGCCGGGCAGGCTGTGGCCAGCAGCGTGGTGCTAGCAGAGGACTGGGCTGGGCGCTGCCAGCTTCATGCCAAGTCTCTGAGGCCAAGGCTGTTCGAGGCTCTGCATAGGAGGAGGGGGAGGCGGGGCCTCGGATATTCCGTGGGTGTGGAGTATCCGACGAGTACATGACCGCCAGCCAGGAGGCTTGTCGAACACCATCTGAGTATGACCTACGCGGGCTCGATACTGGCCTCTTGGTCCCCAGTGAGGCGATGTTGTAAGATGGCTGCACCCGGGAGAGGTGGGGTCTGGCGTGAGGTCATTGGAGCCCTGGGGGTGATGTCCTGGGAAGAATTAATGTGTGTCTCCGGGGACAGTCAGGTCCCGTGAGAGATCCTTGTAAAAGGGTGAGCCTGGTCTTCCCGGGTCTGGCTCCCCAAGCCCGACCGTCCGATTGCTTCCTCCTGAGTGAGCTCCCGCCAGGACACTGTGGCCAGGCTAGGATGCAGCCCAGGGGCAGGACGGGTGCAGCACAGCTCCCAACCTGTGGCTGGCATAAACCTCTTTTCTTTATAAAGCACCCAGCTTTGGGGGTTTTGGTCACAGCAGAGGACAGCTGAAGCCATGACTTCAGTGACACCGGGAGGCTAAGGGTGCTACTCTCCCGGGGATGGCAGAGGTGTGGGTACCACTGTATCAATAAGGGTTACCTTCCCAGACAGGTGACCTTCCCCAGGGCTCCAGAAGGCAGGGGTGGCATCGGTGAGCGGAGGAGGCTCCGTCCCAGCTGGAGGTGCTGTTGAATGCCGAAACTGGATGTGTGTGCTGGGACCTTGGCCTGGTTGTGCAGCTGGGCTCCAGACCCTGGTCTACAGCCAGAGCCTCTGCTGGGGACAGTTGTGGAACCATAGCCATGTGGGTCCCCAGGTCCCTCACAGAGGTGGCCAGGGAATCTCCGTGGTTCTCCATGAGCAAGCTGAGCACACACGGCAGCCCCTTGCCCGTCCCGGCATCCCGAGCCCATCCTTGTGGACAGCGGGGTCTCTGCCAGGGCACGGGGCCTCCTCCCCTCCCTGCTCTATGCCTGCTCAGTGCGTGTGCCCTCCCCCCGTCTTCCAGGCAGGGCTGATTCCCCGGCCCCTCAGCCCACACCAAGGAGGTGAAGGTGTACGGGGTGCCTCTCTTCTTGACGTTTATCTCTTGTTTTTCGATTCTGATGAGAACATAGCAAAGCACATTATTACCTTCCGTTCTGTTTGGCGGGAGTAATAGGTTCACAGGCGGATGAGCGTGTGATTCCGCTGCTAGCACAAGGCTCTGCGTGACCATTTTAACAAGCAGCCGGTGGTTGCTTCCTTCCCTTATTCCGCACATTGCTGTCTCTGGACTGATACGCGAATTCTGTCAACAGGGATTGTCCTTTGGAGGCAAAGCCCTTCTCTCTTCTTCCTTCAAGATGCTTTTGCCAATGTGCCACCTGGCACGCCTTCTCTCCACCTGGTGGGCTCCCCCAGCTTGGCCTCCTTTCCCGCCAGCTGACTGTGTTGTCTTCCTCTTTCTCCTCCTCCTTCTCCTGCCAGAGACCTAAATGCACTGTAGCGTACATTTCCAACTCAGCTTTCAAGGCTCTTGCGGCCACTTCGATGACTCTGTGACAGCTCTGAAGACCCGGTGAGTCCTAACAGCTCTGTCCGGCAGGGACGCCCTCTTGAGAGTTTGCACTCATGCTGACCTTGGAAAAGGGACCCCCCCCCCGCAGGTTAAAGGATCCCACACCCCTTTGAGGCAGTGCTGGTCCTATCTTACAGCCTGCTCAGTAAGGCAAGATGCTGGCCCAGGAGGTGTCATTCTTGCAGTCACTTGTTGGTACTGAAACGCTGGCTTGGCTGGGAGGGTCTCACTCCAAAGCTGCTGTGTGTCCTGGTCCCGCACTAACTGTTGGCACCGCGTGTGGGCCTTGCACGCCCTTCTATGTGTGCGCTCCTCTCTCCACACTGCCGAGGGAGCGCTCCACCGAGGCTGGGACTGCAGGGCCCTCTGTCTGCCCCCTATTCCCTTCCTCTTCTTCCCAGGGAATTGAACCCAGGGCCTTTGCACTGAGCTACAGCCCCAGCTCTTTTAATTTTTAACTTTGAGATGGGGTCTTACTAAGTTGCTAGATTGCCATCTTAGTGAACTGCTGTCCTCAAATGGTCAACCCAGGATAGAGCCATGCACCTGAAATACACGGTCAGCCTCCAATGTCCATGTCCCGAGAGATGCCGTTGGGCATGGAGGAGGCCACGGGGACATCATCTGTCACCCAATGGGCGCACTGTGGAAGGAACTGTGACTGTCCTGAAATAGCTTCATTGGTTTCAAGTGTTCAGGAAGGTGACAGTGATGGAGAAGATTGGGAAGGACAATGAGTAACATGAAAAGCAGACGGCAGGACCACAGGCACGAGGAGGGCAGCGGCTGGGGAGAGCTGCTGGGGTGCCAGGCTCCTCATTTCCGCACCCAGCAGGTCAGTGAGTGGGTGGGTGCTGCTGGCCCAGATGGGGAGGCAGAAGGATGCAGCTGGGTCACGGCAGGGCTCAACTAGGGAAGGGCCCTGGGGGGCAAAGGCTCTGCCCTCTCTCCTCTTTCTAGAACCTTCTGTCAGTTGCCCTAACAGGAGCCAGAGGGCAAGGGGTAGGTGAATCCAGGTCACAAATGTCAGCCTCAAGTGGTGGGCACAGGGCAGAGCTCAGGCCAGGTCTACATAAAAGTATAAAATTACAGTTCACCCCTCCAGGTTGGATCACCATCTGGGGTCCCAAGAGCTCCCCAGTCCCATCTGCAGGATGGATGTAATGAACCCAGTTTGGGATTGTGACCCCTGGGCCACAGATATTCGGAAACCCAAGGACTGTTTCCTCCCATGAACTGAAACAGCTCCAGCAGCAGGGGCCCCGAGCCCAGGCAGGGACAGGAAACAGGCTGGATACTGCGACCTCAGTATGTTTGGTCCTTCTGCAGCCGCCATCAGTCCCTAGCTGTCCCTAAGTCCCCATATTGGCGCTGTCCTTGCATGGGCTGCATGTGTGCACCTGCCTTTGGGGCCTGACTATCACACACACACACACACACACACACACACACACACACACACCAAGACTGGTATCACAGGGCCACAGCTGGAAACAGCTGCACAAATACATCACAGAGCAGGGAACACACTTTTGGCAAACGTGACCAAAGGCTTGTTCCTAGGTGACATGCAGATGTCTTACCGCAAGACAAAAGCATCCCACAAGTGGGGAGACCCTGCCCTCCAGCCCACACAGATGTATCACATGGGAGGAAGACCGAAAACAGCCCAAAAACCTTCGTGACAGTCCATGAGAGGACCGGCAAAGTATCGAGGAGTTGGCAAATCAGACACAAATGTTCAAGACCAGTAAAGCTCAGGGTCACAGAGGTTGGGGTGGTGAACATTCCCCAGTAAGGGGAAGAGGAGTCCTTTTGGAAAATAATTTGGAAGCATCTCTGTTCACGAGTGCTTCTGTTTGCAAACAGGAGTGTCTGGCAATCTTTTGCTTCTGTCTGCAAACTCTCCTTCAGTTGGTGAACACAGCCAATGTCCACCTTCCCCAGAACCGTGGGACAGCATTGAGTTCGTGAACAGAGGCAGTGCTGTAAAATTTTGTGCTCTTACTCTATAAATACTGCTCCCAGGACTCTACCTAGAGGATAAACTCCAGATTAAAAAAAGAAAAGCCACAGGAGAGCTAACAAAGATGTGAATCATGACATTAGCTACCATAACAAAAATGTAAACAGGGATTCTCCTTCCCTGGATGTTTGGCTTCAGTAGTTTGGGACCAATCATTTCCATGGGAGTGACTGAGCTTAGGAAGCCCAGGTAGCACTAGACAAAAGACTTTGGAGTCTCAAGAAAGAACACCAAAGAATACCTAGGATTTGCTTACCAGTAGGTGAAATTTGCATATGCAAATAGAAACGCATGGAAAGACAGAGACCGGATGTGTTGAGATGGTGGCAGGGAGGAGGAATGTTTCTCCTAGTTATTTTGTGTTGGTGCAACTTGACGCTTAATAACACACACGTGTCCACAGTATCTGCAGTGAGCTTGGTGTGTTTGTGTGTGTGTGTGTGTGTGTGTGTGTGTGAAAGCTGTTGGAGCCAAATGGTGTCAAACCCTCCCAAATAGTACTTAAAAAAGCTGGAAGGTTGGGAAGGAGAGGCTCTCCCGCTTCTGCCTGACCTATCCCCAGCACCTTGCACAAAAGCCAGCGCGAACTCATGCGAAGAACCCTCCTGGGAGGCTGTCTGCCCAGTGGCTGTCTCTCTGACCCTGGGCCAAAGCCACCCTGGTGATGGATCCCCTGGCCAAGGACCCTCGTTTTGAATACCTCGTGCAGTGGCCAATCTCCCTGGCTCTGCCCCCTCGAGCGGCTCCAGTTACCTGGCCTGCGCCGCGGTCCCACTGTGGTGTTCACTCCCAGGTGGGCTCCTTAGGCTTGGAGACCCTCTCTCCATCTGTTACTGCGGTCCACATAAGCGGGGTGTGTTAAAAAATACAGTGAACCTCTACATTAAAAAATGTATCGCAGTAACAGACACAGTGCTACGAGTCCCCATCTCGTTCCTCCTCCCTGGTGGGAACACACTTCTCCCGGCATCCTTGGTGTTTCCCAAGCAGGTCCGGAAGACCTCTTTCCTGAGTGTCTTTCTGAGGGCTCACAAAGGCAGTGACTGCTGCTGTCCCGTACCAACCAGCAGAAAGACGGGCTCCTAAAAACATCCGTGTCCCCATCCACCTTATTCTCCGGATCTGGCCCCCTGTGACCTCCGGCTCCTCCCCAAAGTCAGGGTGACCAGGAAAGGGCCACAGTCTGAGTGGATTCAGGACACGGAGGCAGCCTTAGCACAGCTAAAGACACTCAGGGAAGCAGACTCCCAGGGCTGCTGCAGAAAGGGGGATGACGGGAGGGGTTTGGAGGGAGGGGTCCTTTGGGGGGAATTCATGGCGATGGGCCTTTTATTGCAAAAAAGTTAAATAGTGTCAACCCCACCATCTGCTCTGATCACACTGCATCTCTGTGTGACAGTCTGATGTCCCAGTAGGAACCCGCCGGTGCCACCGCCCATCCGGTTACCTCGCAGGGCTCCGGGGGCAGCTGCGCCCAGGGCTCCTTCATCCAGTCGTCAATGACCAGCTCCATACAGCGTCCGCAGGGGCCACTTGGGTGCAGAGAATTTCCCCCACCGCCTCCGCGTCCTGGGCAGCCAGAGCGGACTTCAGCCTCCTTACCACGTCCGAGTGGGGTGGGTAATCAGGCAGGGCGTCCGGGCTGGACATGGGGGCGCCCTGTGTGTCCAGCTCAACCGGCTTCTTGTCCTCTAGTCCCAGTGCAGTTAGCCACTGTCCCCAGCGTGGGTGGGTGGCTATGAATAGCAGGACTGCAGCTCTGATTATGGTCAGCCGGGAGGGCCAGCACTGGGCCTTGGTCCAGAGAGGGATCGCCCCAGAGGCGGGAGATGGGGCAGTGGTCACGCCGCGGGGTGCGAGGGGAGGCGAGGACTGTGGGTGAAAGGAGAGCAGCTCCCCAGGGTGCCGTTGCAGAGCGAGGCTTTCTGCAGGAGCGAGGCTCTAGCTGGAAACTCTAGAAGCTTCTCCCTGAGCCTGGGCTTGGCACCTCTGCTCCGGTGACAGGTGAGGAGTGAGGTCTCATACCCTGCACTGCAGGCTCCACCTTTTAAAAGGACAGCCCCGGGCCGAAGCCTCTGAATGCCACCTGCCTCCAGCTGAGGGCAGAGGACAGGAATCCGGCTCCAGCATTCAGAGTTGGCCAGGCTGGCCCAGGATGACAAACTCATGACGGAAGTGAACCCGGAGAAGACCTTGACAGTAGCCAGTGCACTTGGCTCCTTGCAGGGACAGCCCGGCTTGCAGAAACACAAAGCCCGGTGTGGACCTCTGCGCCCTCCTGGGGAGGGGGGCTCTGCTCCCCAGGCCCCGGCTCTGGCCTCCCTGCCCCTCACCCCAGGGCTCCTGTACACCAGGCAGCTGCTCCCTCAGCTTCTCTGTTGAGTCCAAGTAAGCTGCGGTCTCTGAGAGGCTGGGGGCCCCACATAGCTTGATGGAGACCCCTCCACTGCTTGCCTGGTCTTCCCCCCTTGCCCTTCTCCCTTTCTCTCCTCTCCTTATGACTCACAGCACAGGGCCCCGATACATGCTCCCGAGAAGAAGGTTAGCACTTAGCTCCGTGGGCTTGGAGTCAGTGTAGCCTGGGTGGGCCTCGTCCAACCAGCTGAAGGTTGGAAGAGCACAGAGCGGGTCCTCCTCCATGCCGGGAGGGATTCAGCCAGCAGGCAGCCTTCGGACTCCGACCGAATGGGGATGAGCTAGGAGCTGAAATGCAGCACGAACTGTATTTAAGGCAACATCAATTTCTTTACTTTGGGATGAAATCTTCTCATCTCTATTTCTTGGGCCTCCTGCCGGCTGCTAATGCCCTGCAGATTTGGGACTTTGTGAGTCTGCACAATCCTGCCCGCCTCTCTCTGCCCTGTCTTCTCTCTCTGTATCCTGTTGGTTCTGATCGCCTCTCCCTCCTCCACTCAGCTGTTTCATCTGCCAGTGGGGTGCCAGCACTCTAACGCCTGCCCAGCTTTTGGTCTTCTCCGAATCCAACAAAGCTGGATTTTCCCGTGGCAATGTGCTCAGTGAAAAATGTTGGTTTAAATCAGGTGTTTCAGACTGGGTCTGGCCCTTAGGAAGCAAATAGAGTGTATCTGAATTTATTTACTGTCCTGATTGACAAGGACTAAAGAGGCTGCTGCTTCCTTTTCCCTTTTGTTTCTCCTTGAACATAGACTAGATGTCTGGCACTGTGGCAGTCCCTTTGCAGCCATGAGGCAATATACAGGAGACAAATGATCAGCATTAAGAAGAGTGGAGCAGGATGAGGGGAATTGTTTGGTTCCTGATTACATTTTGAACCATCTCCCTTGCTCTGGGCCACCAACCCAGATTTCTTCTCTTTATTTCTTGAACACTGTCTGTGTCAAGTCCTTGGCCTCGGTTTTGTTCTGGGGCTAAAGAATTAGGGTTTTGCAAGAGGGTTCTGCGCTTGAATTTCCAAGTGCAAATAAATGCTCTGCAGCATCAGATGGTTTAGGTTTGGGGGAAATTCAGCACATTTGTGTAAACACAGAGAGAGGGAGGGCTGTGACCACAGGAACACAAGCAGAATCAGAGCAAAGCAATTGAAAGAAATAGAAGGAGCGCTGTCGGGCAGAGCTATCAGACTCCAAATCAGAAGGGAGGCGAAGATGAAGCACTTGTTAGGCAGATAATAAGATGACAAAGCCTCAAAATATGGCACTTGCTGATCTTAATTACCAAGCGATCTGCTGGGTGTTTAATCAGCGGCACACACACTATGCTAATTATTCGGGCTAATTTTGTTATAATGTAATTCTTTATCAACCCTGCTATGTATAAATTAGGAATTGAAATGTAGCTAACACAAATTATATTTAAGGCAACATGAGTTTCTTTATTTCTTTATGAAATCTTCTGATCTCTTTCTCTTTTGGATTAGCTCATGGGACTCCCCCTGCCCCCCCAAGTCCAGGTCCCCACAATTGGAACCGCAGTTTTGAGGAGAAAGAAATCAGGCAGAAAGACACCCCCCACCGAACCTCGCTTCTTGGAAAGCATCTATTTGACTTTCTCCTTCAGTAACTGCCCTTGAAAGTACACCTTCTGTTTAGGCAATCAAGAAAGACAGATTCTGGCTTTCTCTGAATCAGACAAAGGTCGCTGCCTTGTTCTGTTTTAATTTTTAAATGATCCTTGGCTGGGACAGAAATCCTGCCACTGCCAGGGTCATTCCATATGGACACTCGTCAGCTCGTGCTTACAGATGTGTGTAGAGGCGATGTAACAGCAAACCGGAGCCTCCAGGGGAGGCAGGTGCTTTCCGTGAGAGGCCTTGTCGGATGAGTTTGCAGCCCGCGAGGTCAGGCTGGTGAGGAGGTTGGGTGTTGGGGGTCAGAGCCATTCAGGTAACTCCCGAGGTGGCCAGCCTTGGAAGCTTTTCTCTCCCCACACTTTTAGTTTGAAACAATTTTGCACAAACCGAGTTGTAGCATCAGGGTCTCATTTCATGTCCACAACATGGACCAATAAAGCATCAGTCAGAGCTGCCAAGGGGGGAATTGACCTGGAACAGAGGGACAGTCACATGCTCCAGCCCATGGTGACCTCAGAGTAGGGGACAAGTGTGAGCTATGTGTGGATCGACTCGTGGTGACCTGGAGGTGGACCCGATCTCTGTCAAGCTTGAGGTTCCCGCCACTCCTGGGAGCCTCTCCTGTGACCCATGAGCACCCTGGTCCCATGGGGTCACCTCTCACTTCCAGCCCGGCTGCTGGATCTCCTCAGGTCGAGGTCAGACAGCGTGTCCCCCCGTCGCTCGCTGTGGCCTTTTCTCCCTCCTGCTGCCCCGGCCTGAGGTGCAGTTGCAGCGTGGATGTGGTTTGTCTTCTTGACCTCATGGTAAACTGCCTCCATCCCGTGGGCTACCAAGTAGGTGTCGGTGTGATCCCGGCATGTAATTTTGGAAAGTAACTGAGGTGGTGTCAGAATGTAGCCCATGATCTGATCCTGAGGGCTCTACAGGAAGAGGGAGAGAGACCGGCAGACAAACGCCACCTGCCTGCTCTTCCCCTCTGTTGTGTGACACTCTGTGCTGGCCTGGGATTCTGCCAGCAGGCAGGCCATCTCCATGTGGGGGCTTCTTGACCTTGCACCTCAGGGACCGCAAGTCAACATAAACCCTCCTTCTTTACCAACTCGCCTGCCTCAGGGATTTCATTATAGGAAAAAAAAAAAAAAGCAGACCCCCTGTGCTGGCTTTTTTAATTCTCAGCTCCAGTGGTGCTATCACCTGTTCTTCACAGGTGCTCTGGGTGGTAGGGAGCAGCGGAATACCATGTAGCACAAATGAGATTTGATAGAAGTCACCCCCTCTCTTTCAGGGCGTGATCAGTGAAGGCACAAGGGCAGGTTGTGCAGTTGGGGATGTGGGTATTTCCACTGAAATAACCACTAAGGGCAAAATAACAAGCAACCAGTTCATCTGGAGAGGCTGTCAGAGGCCTGCACTTCTCTATGTGCTGAGAATCTGGGGTATGGTGCCCTATTTGCTGACTGCAGCTTGTTAGTATGTGACAAGCACCCTTCTAGAGGAGTTGTGGATATAAATACACGTTGTTCTCTTACTGACCCTGGGCTCCCCAAAACTAAGAGGGTGGGTGGGGGAAGGGGAGTACATCATGTTGTAATAGTACCCTGAGGTGTCAACTTGAATAAGAAATGCCTAGATCGTTGGATTAGCACACTTCTGTGTGTGTCTGAGTGATTGACCACTGAAGACAGAAGACCTGCCCTGGCATGGGTGGCCCCAACCAATAGGCTGGTAGCCTTGGTGGAATAAAAGGGAAAGGAGCCGGAAGGCCCCCTTTTTGCATATTTGGAGGAGCTCATTTTTGTCCTTGCCTTTGATATCCACCCACTGGTTTCCAGCACAGACCCTTTTGCTTCCTGATATGGACTCCCATGGGACTCTGCAGTGAACTCTGGGCCTTTTGTCTGGGCCCCCGGGCTGTCCAGCATGCAGAAGGCCCCTTCTCATTTGCTACCTGAGACTCTGCAGACAGTCATTGTAAGCCTACCTTGTAAATCTCATAGAGATTTGCCCAAATGAAACCCCATTAATCTGTGTGACCAATATGCCCTAATAAAACAAGCCAGAGAAAATAATAGTGCAAAGCAAGGATTCTTCCATCATATCTGGCCGGGTGAAAAGCCAGTTGGGGGTGTGATCTGCTGAGGTCACCCCATTGTTCAGGGCAGAGTTCCCATAGGTAGACTGACCATGCCTCCCAAGCCGAGAGAGCCAGGACCACCACTTGGAGCTAGGCCTGGTTGCCACAAATTATAAACGTGATGCTATAAATGCTTTTGTTTTAAGCGTTAGATTTTGGGGCAATTTGTTATGCAGTAATGTGTAATTAATGCACACCTCGACTGCACTTGAAGAAAGCCCAAGACCTTGTCCTCCCCTCACCCGCTCCCTCCTGCCCAGTCACGGGTGTGCCCAGTGCTGCCTCCTGGGCTGAGGACGGGATCGTCGGCAGCCATCAGAGCAAATGCTGTTTTTTTTTTTTATTCTTTTTTGCAGAGTTGCTGCAAAAAATAGAAAAATGGGGAAATTTCTAATTTATACTGTCATTGAGACTCTGGATGAAGACATCAGTGAACAAAGGATGGAGGAGAGAAATAAGTGAGAATTCTCTGCAAAGAAGGCCTGCACTTCAGATTTTAAAAATGCAATCAACACGGGGATTGGAGATGACAGAAAATCAACGCAGTGATTTAAAAGACCAGATGCAGAAATTCTCTGTGACTCTGAGTATAAATGGGATAAAATGATGCGTATTGTAGGTGGACTCAGGAAATTTGTGTCTCTTTCAGGAGAAAGAAATCAGGGAGAATCTAGCAAGTAAACAAAGAAATAACACGATACTGGACTGTAACATGGACTGGGTTGTGCCTCTCTCTAATGCTACCAAAGTCATATGTTGACACTTTGCTGACACCTGGTATCACCATAATGGAGATGAGGTTTTTACAGAAGTGATTCAGATTACCTGAGGTCACATGTGTTCCTGGGCAGCTGGTCTCAGGTTCACCTGAGGGCCAGGTTCTTTGTTTCCTGAGTGAAGAACTGAGCGGGATGTGCCGAAGTAGTTGAGAGACAGAGATTTAGAAAGGAAGGTGCGCTCCGTGGAGCAGAGCCGGAGGACGGAAAGGCTCAAGGGCAAGTCTGACGCTGAGCAGGCCCCATCTGCTTTAGGTTGAGGTTAAAACCCACCTGAGAGAGTTCCAGGCGGGCAGAGCTCAGGGGTGGCAAGAACCAGGAGCGAAGGTGCCCCCTCAAGAGCAGAGGGTGGCTAGAGGCAGAGACAGCCACTGAGTGAGTTCCAGGGCTGGCTTTTCTTCTGTTTTCCTTGGATTTGGAGAGTGACCAGAGGTGGTAGCTAGTGGGAGTTTTCCAGTTAATTATGAGTCTCCCCATCATATGTAAAGGAAGTGCTTTTGCATTTCTGTGAGATACAGAACCAGCTTGGCTGCCAACTCCCACCAGGGGGATCGGACCCACAATGCTGGTTATTTTCTGATGAAAAGGGGTTTCCCTCAGTTACTCTAAACAGCTACAGTGCATGCACCTCAGGCTCATGTCAGAGGCCAAGGGAACCTGCTAAGGGCAAGAGCATAGTTTTTATTTCACATCAGAAGGTTAAGGAACTGTGGTGAGGGCAGGATGCCTGGTGGTCTCCTGTCTATTGTGAGCCTGACTGTCTATTGTGAGCCAGGCTGTCTCCCATGAGTCTGTCTCCTGCCGCAAGATGGAGTCCTGATCCTGCAGGACTGGTGACCTCAAAGAGAGAAACACATTGGAGATCTTGCTCTGTGTGCCAAAGAAGAGGGCAGGTGAGTATACAGCATGTGGTGACAGTACAAACCAAGAGAAGAGGCCTTGGAGAAGACTGCTATGGTTTGTGCCTAGATGCTCCCTAAAGCATCATGCATTTGGGGTGAGGAGTGGGCTTTTTAGAGGTGGCTGAATCTAGAATTTGGGACTGATTCATGGCCCAGTGCTGGGGTTAAAGCCATGAGTGCTATACCCGCCTTGGGGTGTATAGCCTACATACAGTGTAAGAGTCAGAAAGAGGTTTGCTTTCTCCTCTTCTCTCGTTGCTTTTGTTATCTCTTCTGCCATGCCATCTTGCCTTGGAGTCAGGTGATTATGGACTGAAACCACTACAAATTGTGAGCTAAATGAACCTTTTCTCCTTGTCTCCTTGGGTGTTAGGTATTTTGTCTCAGCAATGAGAGAAAATAACTAAGACAAAGACCTGGACCTCTCAGTGTTGAGCATGAGATGTAGCTGCAGAAGCTCTTGTCTGTAGTACTTTGCTGGGCTGCCCAAATAGGCTGACACAGGTTCTCTGAGCTGTAGACTGTTATTTCTCTAAATCAAAACTCCCTTCAAGATCTTTTAGACACCGAAATGTCTCTTTCGATTAAAACTCTTCTGCAAAACAATCTCTGAAAGGTACAAACATACCCGAATACATGGCATTTCAGTATTTCCAAGAGAAAGGAACAGTTCCCAAGTTTCACCCTGGACAAAATATCTACAGTAATTACAACAGGTTTCTTCACATGGCAAAGCAGTGCAAAATAGCAGAGAAAATGCCTGCAGGCTTTGGAAGGTGAAACATTTTGACCCAAGAACTCCATTCTCAGCCAGTCTATGTTCTCCTGTGAGGGCATCAGAAAAAGATTCGCAGACATGTAAGGCTTTGGGAAATATTTCAAACATGTTGCCTCCTGAAAAAGTATTTAAAATGTTATTTTAGTTATTTGAAAGAAATTAAAATTAAGAATTCAAAAGTTGAGATGTGGTTTCAAGACAAGTTGGTGCAGTGACAGACTCTGTGTCCCAAGTTCAGTCTGTGGAAATTTGATTCCTGATGTGTCAGTACTAAGACAGGAGGCATTGGAGTTACAAGAGCAAAGTCCTCAAGACTGGGTTTCTTGACCTTGTACAAAAGCAAGAGTGAACCAGCGAGGGCCCTTCACCTTTGTGCCTTCCCTCACACGAGGACACGGTGAGGCGCCATCTTGGGAGCAGAGGCTGGGCCTCACCACTCTCAAGAACTGAGGAAATGAATCCCTGTTGTTTATGGATAACCCAGTCTGTAGTTTCTGTTATACTAGCACTAGTGGACTAGACAGTGAACAAAAATACGTTGGGAAATAACCAAGAGTACATGGGAAAAGGAAGTGATCTGAGTGCACCTGGAGCCCCAGTGGAGAACAGCAGTACAGATTACCCCAGGCCCAAGGCTGCCAGCCGCTGGGAGTCAGCCTCTCCTTGGCGGGAGGAATTGCGCACCGCGAGTGTGGTCCTCTTCATTAAGGGGAGAGTAGACGCTGACTTTTTCTAGAGTTCAAGGAAAAGGCTGTCTGTTTCTCTTTCTACAGAGGAAGAGGTCAATGGATGGATGGAAAGTCCTAAAGTCGAGGAAGAGTTTTCAAGATGAAGGGGGCTGCCAAAGTCACAGCCGGCCAGTGCTCCCTCGTTAGCTGTTAGTTTGGCCAGATACTTGCTGGTGTGCCCTTGTATCACCTCAGGAGAAGTAAAGGGAACTGCAGGGGATGGTACTAAGGGGGCAGAGGGCAGCACCTGCATCCATCATCAGCCTGGCAGCAGAAGTGAACATCCACCAAATGAGGCCAGCAGATGGGCAGTATGGGTGGAGTGGGGCTGGGGCCAGGACCCCCAAAGGCCCCCCTGTGTGAAGTCGTGCATGCAATGATTACATAAAGCAGTGACCAGCGTTTTGTGGGAGATACGCGTAGATAACAGATATAATATCTGTGGTGTAATATAATCTATGCACATACATTTTTCTATACTCTCTGTTTCTCCCCCAAAGTGACATTATGACTTTAGACCTAATATAACCCCATCCAATCCAAACAAGCTTTATTTTGAAATGAAACTTGATAAACTGCCTATAGAACCTATATAGACTAAGAATCAAGAACAAGAAAAGGACCAGAAATAGGACAAGAGTCCTATGTAATGAAAAACAAATTGAGACAATTTAATGAAAATTTTGACTTACTATGAAGCCACAGTCATTAAGACCACGGGGTGTTGGCAGAAGAACAGGAAATAGCTGAGTAGACGTGAACCAGACATGTGTGGCATGGTGCCATTATGAAGGAAGAGCCAGGGGGTTACTTTTGAAGCAGAATTTTCTGGAGATAATATTATATCCTTATGTTAAAAATAAACAAAACAAAAATACTTTTCAGGTGGATTATGGTGAGAAGCAAAAAACAGAAACAGTGTGAGGAAAGATAAAACACTCCTAATCAGATTCCATAAAGGGTTATAAGGCTATTAGTGAGAGGGAGGAATCCAGGTCAAGAGACCAGAGTGGACAGTGCACAAAGACAATATCTAAATACCAAGGAGCTCATGAAAGATGCATACTCTCATTAGCTACTAGAGAAATTCCAATTCAAGCTATGAGGCTGTTCTGCCTTCAGACACTAGGTTGGTTCCAATCAAAGACCAGTGTTTAAGAGGATTTGAAGTTTGCAACATGGATTTCTGTGTCCTGCTAAAGCATAAATTTTGGAAAACTGGGATTATTTCTTCAGGTTGAAGATATTTACATTCAGTTATCCCAGAATTTTACTTCCTGGAAAATGTCCAACACACACACAAGAATGTTCGTAGTAACCTTGCTCCTAACAGCTCAGTCTAGAGACTAACCTCATACTGTCGGCTGAAGCGGTAAGTATATGATAGTCACCTGTGAAGGGTTACAGGCACCACAAAGGTGAATATTCTGTAGTTACTTGTAGCAGGTGGGTGGCTCTCCCAAACACTGGCATAAGTTATCATTGCCAGACACAAATCCATCACAGTGCCATTTATGGTAAGATGAAAAAACACACCTGAAGCCAGGGATGGAACCCAGGGCAGTGATCACCTTGCAGGGGAGAGGAGGCAGGTGGGGAGAGGGAAGAGGAGTCTGGTTTCTTGATCTGGGTGGAGGTTCTGGGTGTTTGTAATGGCTGATCAGCAGTTATGTAGTGTGGTGAGTGAGGGAACTTTCTGTACACACCTTCTGCTTAATAATATAAAAAGAAACCATCTAAAGGAACAACTGTTGTAACAGGCATCAGACGGAAATATTCAGAGAGGATTTGTGTTGGGAACTTTTTCATATTTTGAAACCCCAAAGACTTGGGTTGAGGGCACCTGAGATGTGGGGGAAGGTCTCCCCCAGACAGAGTAGGAAGAGAGAACTTTCCATCATGAAAATGAGGGCCTTGATGGGGCCAGACAGAGGAGGACTGGGAATTACACATGTACTTCTCGCACTCTGGAAGGCTGAGGCAGAAGGATCTCATGTTTGAGCCCAGCCTGGGAGACTTGTGGCTGAGCAAGTCCTTAGCTCACCCTCCAGACTTTGAGTACCAGAGGTGTCCATCTATCAGCCATCCAGTGGCAGGGACTCCCTCTCGCTCTGCCCCCAAGTCCCTTGTCACTTGTGAGCAACTTGCTCTTGGTAGGATAGGCACTCAAAGCTCCCACTGAAAAGAGAGCTGTTACATAGCAGACAGAAAAAAAGTAGGCATCTCAGTAGAAAGATGAGCAAGAGACTTGAGGCAGGGAGCCATGAGAAGAGAAACACTCCCTACACAAGGAGAGACTGGGGCAGAAATCAGCAGAAAATGCCCCGGCACGTCAGGCAGCCGCAGGTGCATAGCTCACTGTTTATTCCACAATGCACACGTAGTTTAACAGACACGTCCTGAACTAGAGGTACACAAACCAGCCACATGCGCTCCACAAATATCCATCCACAATGGTCATCGCACAGACATTGTTCATATCCTAGACCATGCAAAATATTAATATATTTCCAAAGGAACGTATTTATATTTTTTGGCCACCAGTGAATACAATGGAAAAGTAGAAGTGCCCTTAAAGATAGCAAAAACTCACCAAAGCACTTAGATGTTAAAAACAAAATATTTTATCATTTATGAATAACTCATCAGTTATAAGTGGAATCACATTAGTGACTAGAATTTAATTTCAAATGAAGACAATTTGTAGGAGGTGGCCAAGGTTGTCTTTAGAAGAACATTCATAGCCTCACATGCCTTTGTTATGAAAAACAAAAGGAAATAAGGACAGTAAACATTCACTTCAACAACTGAGAAAACGACACCAAAATAAAACTAAGAAAATGTAAAATGTAATACATTTAGAACACTAAGGGAAAACTAAGAAGGAATATAAAATATAATACATTTAGAAAAATGCTAAGAAAAAACTAAGAAAGAATAAAAATATAATACATTTAGAAAAATAAATAGAAAAACAGTCAAGATAATTAAAAAATTCAACATTATTTTGTTTTTAAATTTTTTTATTTTAAAGATAGTAAAATACAACCAAACAAGACAGAATGAAGCCAATCAAGACAATGCAGTGAAATGGGTACAGAACTTCAGCGCAGGATACCGGGATAACAGTAATAGCTACCGTAGCATATCTCGTCATCTCCACAATAGTTGTCCATTCCATCAGGTATAGCAAAATCAAACCCAAAACAAAACACAATAAAACCAATCAAAACAGAACATTGAATAAAGCAAATTAATTAGAACAAAGCAAAACAGTAAAATCAATATTGGACTTCAAAGACAAGATAGAAGGAAATCCCGTGTATTTGCTATATTGCATACTGTCATCCTCCCAAGAGATGCTCAGATCGTTGGTTTCAGGTCAGCAAAACCAACCCAACAATCCAAGCATGGACTCAGGCCGACCATCCGGTTGCCAGGGGTGGGGGAGGGTGTATGTGTGTGTGTGTGTGTGTGTGTGTGTAAGAGACGGTGTTTGATTCTCACCCATGCACCCGTGGGCTAACGGGAGGTGCCCTGGAGTGTGCTGCTTACCAGGAAGGCTGGATCGTTGATTTCTTGGTTGGTCCCCCAGGTCCCGGTATGGTGGCTTTTCTCCTCAACGTTGTTTTGAAAAACGTGAAAAATCCTTACAAGGCCTGTTAAAAACCAAGTGATTGAGAACAAATGTACAGCCTTAGGGGGAAAAGAGCTACAAATTAGTAGAGAGTAAAATTCAAAATCTTTAAGAAAATAGATTTTAATTCATTTGAAAGTGTTAATGAACTGGAAGATTTTTTTCAGGAAAATGAGAAGACGTGAAAGCCAAAAGGACAGGGCACAAAATTAAAGAATGTCAATTTTTTAAAAGAAATTAGAAAAATCTAAAGAAATACTTACAAAAGCCAAAATAAAACACAACAAACATGATGGCAATCAATAATAACAATAAATAAGCTTGGCCAACACCAGCTACAAATTCAGTTGGAAAAGTGCTATCTAAACTGGGCCTGGTGGCACACACCTGTCATCCCAGCGCTCTGGAAGGCTGAGGCAGGAGGATCTCAAGTTTGAGCCCAGCCTGGGGAACTTGTGACTTAGCAAGCCTGTGCCTCAAGAGCAAAAAATTAAAGAAGGACTCAGGAAGCAGCTCTGTGTGAAGGTTCTGGTACAATACAGTAATTAGTACTAAAAAAAAGAGTATGTAAAATACTGAAAAGTCAAATCCAGTAATTTGTTGAAAGAATAATTCATAGACCTAAACAGGGCTTATTGTAAGATTGCAAAATTTGTTTAGCTTTAGACATTTTACTGATATATTCTATCTCATCTGCATCAAGGAAGATAATTTGACCATTGCAATAGGTGGTAAAGCAACACTTCATATCCATTTCTTATTATATCTTCTCGTAAGCCAGATAAAAGCATACCTGCGTACACAATGGAGATTTTCTGTCTAAAGGAAACAACCAACACCCTACTATAAGCTGCAGCGGAGATATTTTTAGGATGGTGCAGAAGGAAACAAGCAGCCTGTCTGTCAGGACTCATTGTGGAGCGAGTTGAGAGGAGACGTCAGATCCGGGGTGGAAAGGTGGCTTCATCACCGAGGAATTCAGCTGCAGGACCCAGCCGTAGACCTGAGGCCGGAAGAGCTTGCTACAGATACCTTGGCAGTGCGGCTCTGTGCCCCGTCCTCCACCCCTGCCCAGCCAGCACTGTCTCTTCCCAGCAGACCGAGAGCAGAGAATGCCTGTCCTGACAGCAGACCTGGAGAGAATCCCGAAGGTGCTAGGCCACGCCAGCAAATTCTTTCTCCTGAAGGTACCAAAAAAACACTCCAAAGGGGAGAATGGATGAGAGATTAGCAGTAGGCCATGAGGACCACAGAAATGCAATTTTGTCACATGAAGCAGGAAGTCACAGGGACCCCCAGCAGCATTCTGAACTCTGTGAGAAATTCCAGCCATTGCGATAAGACAGAAAATGCAATGGGAACAATAAATGTCCTTAAAACAAAACAAAACAAAATGATTGATCGTTTACCTGCAGAAAATCCAAGCAAATCAACTAAATAAAACATTAAGTAGAACTTACACAGATGTTCAGTAAGTTAAGTTCTTACTCTCCCAGAAGACAAGATTAACAACTTCTCTGTGGAACAGCCAAGTTAGAAAGGAGTAAAAAAACAGACTCATATCAATGTCAGCAAAATTTAATAAAAGAAGAATGTTGACAGAAAACCTGCTTTACCAAGCTATGTTACAGAGCTAGAATAATTCTTAAAGTGTGGGAGGGAATGGTGAAAGAATCCTGGCGAAAGGGGCCAAAAACATTTGTACAATTCACCAAAAAAGAAAGGCATTAAAATGCTAGTAGAGCTTGTAAAGTACCATACATCTTACTAATATGTTCAAATAAGTTATCTCATGAGTATTGAAAAATCTTGCTATTATTACAAATACAAATGAAAAGAAGATATTAAATTGGCAAAACTTTACAGCGTGTTTGTGTGCTGAATGACTCCTGAGGGTACCAAAGGAACGAGGCTTCCACATCCATTTCTGGTGGTATAAAGTTTCCAGGAGCAGAACACACCCGTGTGATCTTATTTCTGGTCCTATAAATGTGAAGTTATGCTTAGAGAAAGAAGAGAAGGACAGATTCCAAAAATTAGCAGTGGTTTTTGCTAAATATCTCTTGACAGTTTTTCTACAAGGAAATGGTGCTTGTTTTGTGGCCAACCTTTGTTTAAAAGCTACTTTGAAAAGAACACAGTTGTGAAAGGATTTAGAGATTCTGGAGGAAGCGAAGAAAATTCGCAGGCTCTTTTGGAGGTGCAGACAGACCGTGGTTGGAAGCGTAGAGTCCTTTGAGGATTAGTCGGCTAATGGAGCAGGGAAGATGGCCTGGTACAGTCCTCGGCAGATATTGGGTCTTAAAATTGTTGGAGCTGAAAAAGTGTCGTTGGGAGGATTGTGAGCCTGTTTTGCAGTGGGATATTTCCCTGGGAAGGGCTCCGTGGTGATCCCTTGCCATGGAACCAACCCAGACTTCCAACATGAGGGAACTGGGTCCGTAAATGATGGTGCATTGATTCTAGGCAAATCTACAGAGTCAGGGAAATGCCAGGACTGGAGGATGCTTAATGGCACGGAAATTTGTTTACAGTGTATTGTTAAGTGAAACATTTGCTTTCAAAATTGAAAGCATATTCTGATGGGTATTTGTAAAGAAAGTAAATATTTAGGGAAAAGACTTGAAGGATGTATTTTATCGCATTCCATTTGTCTATGATGAGCATCTGTTTGTATATCCACTTTACAGCTAATGTGTGAAGAGAGAGGACAGATTTTCTCTCAGTAAGACGTGACTCTGAAGTGACTGAATGAATCCGTACATGTGAGACAGGGTCCTAAGGAGGAGGTACCTCAGCAAAGACAAGAGAGACCAGTGCCTTTGGGAGCCCAGGTCCTGTCCACCCCCTTAGTCTCTGTGCTCCAGATAGTGCAGACCCACAGGTGACACCATGGATTTGGGAGAAGAAAGCTCCAGGCCACCCTCACCAAGCACTGGGAGACATTGGCACCATGTTGCCGGTTCCGGTTCTGACTGCGTCCACATGGCCGAGGGCCGGTGGTGCTGCCTCCCTTTTGGTTATGGAGACAGGACGAAAGGGGCTTTAGCTTGACACAGGCGCTCATTTAGCTGAGCTTCTATAGAGAGAGGACAATGGCAGAAGAAGTTTAATGATGAGTTTCCAGCAAGTGTGGGAGCCCCATGGCCATGACACCCAGGGGCCAGGGGCCAGGGGCAGGAGGTGTCCTGGGGGAGGGGAGGTGGAGCCCCTGGCATGAGGACAGCAGTACAGGTGAAGGCTGCTCTGCCGGGAGCTGTCACGTGTCCCCTCTGTCAGGGTCAGGGCAGGATTCCCAAGTCCAGTCTTGGGGTCTCACAGGAGGTCGCCCAGCAAACTGAAAGGGACAAGAGGCTGAGGACGGAGCCAGGCACAGCGATACACAGGTGCACGCAGAGGAAGGGAGGGGACCAGAGAGAGCCCAGGTCCTGGCTTCCAGGGCCAGAGGAGAGGACCTGGTGACTCCAGGGGAGGACTGATGAGGGTCAGGAGGGTGTCCAGGTCCACATTGGTGAGCGAAGAGCTCTCACGGGGTCTGCTCTTTTGGTGATGCAAGAATCAATCGTCTGCAGAGGGGGAGCGAGGGCCGGGCTGGGAGATTGTACTTGGCCGTAGCGTTACAGGACCCGCAGCAAAGAGAGCTGGTGAAGGGCAACAAGAGCCTGAGAACCTGGTGGGTGCCTTCAGGAGGACAGGGCACCTGCTGGGAGCCCTTTGTCCTCCTGTCTTCTGGGTATGGGCTGGAGGAGCAAATAGGGGGCCTTGACTGGTGGGGTCTTTTGATCAAAATGTGCAGTGAACATTCATCTTAAAAGTACGGTAAAAAGCACACTGGTGTTAGTCCCCCTCGAGACCCTCCTTTGCTTCAGACACGCTTGTCCTGTTCTCGTGGCTTCCCGATGCAGCCCTGGAAACCATCTCTCAAGTCTTTGGAGGTGTGATAAGCACCGTGGTGACCGCTGCTGTCAGTGTCACCCAGTGGAAAGGCAGGCCCGAAACTCCACCTGAGTCACTGCAGCTGGCCTGTGCCACTCCCGGCTCCTCCCCACAGTCAAAATGACCACAAATGGTCCATGTTTTGGATCAATTCAGAACACTGAGGCAGCCAGGGCAGCGTGAAAGACCTTCACAGAAGAGCACTTCCGGAGCTGCTGCAGAAAGCGGCAGGAGCGATGGGAGAATATGTTGGAGGCCGGGGGAAGATTTTGAGGGGGACTCATGGCAATGTGTCTTTGACTGTAATATATTTTTAATTTAAACATTCATTATATTTTTAGTCACACCTCCGTGATCTAATGTTTATGGCTATTTCTGTCCAATAAAAACGTTATCGTATATCCTCTTCTGCCCGCCTCCCCAGGAAAGAGGACTCCCAGAACCTCTTCAGAAAGTGCCGAGAGTGATGTGGTAAAGTATTCAAAGCCAAAGGGAGTGTTTGGAAGCAGAATAATGGCAATGTGTCTTTTACTGTAATAAATTTAAAGACTCACTATCCAGCATATTTTTAATCATACCACATATCACAGAGGAGACCCAGTCCACATTATAGCCACACCCTTCACCCAAAGGTGTCATCTCCGGGGCCCCAACTTCAAGATGCAAAGGCTCGTGGCCCACAGGGACACCTTCGTATGCAGAGGGGGCGAGAGGAGTGAATGAGAAGGAGCTTGGACAGCCTGGGTGACAGAGAACCGGTCGGTGGGCAGCTCGCTGGATTTGGCATTGGGTCTTATGGAATAGGAAGAATTTTGGAAATTGTTTGTTTTGTCCAGGAAGAGGGGAGAGAGTGGACAGAGGGCTGTGGAAGGGGGACAGACGTGCAGGCCATGCTGGCAGGAGTGAAAGTTTGGCTGTGACCATGGTACCGTAGGCAGGGGTGATGGGGGACAGGCTGGTCCCCAAGGCCAGATGCTGGTGCCACTGGGCAGCTCATCAGCTTCTCAGAGGAAGCAATGAGCAGAGAGTGGTGTCAGGAAGGCTCACGGGCCCTAATTTGCGGTCAGAGAAGGGGGAACCTGGGAACATCCAGTGCCACCCACACCGCGAGCAGCTTAATGAGTGGAGAAACAATGAGATTAAACAATCCGTGTGATTACGCGGTGAAACTTCTGGTTTTAAATCCAGCACCCTAATTAAGCATAAATTATTTTACCATTCAAATGTGTTCTGGCCTCAGCTCGGTCTCGGTGGGGGGTGACGGGGAGTGGGAGGGAACGCGCCTCAATAATCAGATGATCTGCGGTTTCTACCTGGAACCTCCCCTTCCAGGCCTGGGCACCCTTGCTGCTTGGACTTACTCTGCCTTCTCGGGCTCAGGGGGTCGTGGCCTTCCTGGAGGAGACTGGTGCAGGCTGTGGCGGGTTCCCGGTTTGGCTCCCTCAGTCCTCCCTAAGTCTTTGGCTTGCAAAGAATAGCCGAAGCGGGATATGAGAGCCCAGCTGTCTCCATGGATAGAAAAAGTGAGAACCCTCGGTATCATCACAAAGTGTTCCTGACCTCAAACAAGGTCAAGTAGGAAACCAAACAGTCAGGGGTGGATGCCCAGCCCCACTGGGCAGGGAGCCGAGGCATCATCAGCCCTTCGCGCTGGTCCACACAGCCTGCAGGGGGAGCTGGGCAGGATGAAAGGGGGGCGCAGGAAGGAGGAGACACACCCCCTCTTCCCTACATCCGGCTGCAGGAGACCTGCGTGTGTGTTTGGGAACTTGGGGGCTCGGCAGAGATGTGGCTCTCCTCGGACAGAGGAGCCCCAGGACTGGTCCCTTACACTGCGGCCACCCCACTGCCTCCCCTGGCCTCCCTGCCAGACAAAGCCACTGCCTGGCACTGGCCAGATGGCCTGAGTTTGAAGGTCATGGGCCCCTAGTGCCAAGATAACTCTCCCTGGGGCCCATCAGTCCTGAATTTGGGACCCTCCAGGTGTGGATGTTGGAGCAAAGTAGAATTGTCACCTTTCCCAGTGTGTGCATTTTTGGTTCTGGATACCTTACGAAGGTGGAGAGTAGATAGAGAAACCACACAACCGCCTCCATTTTGGGCTTAATTATACAGTTGCCAAGACAACCAGACAATTACATCTACAGAGCATCTTTAATGCTCTATGTCAGAGGCGAAGGTGGAAGTGATGATGTGTAAGTGACGAAGGAGTCGTGTCAGATTATCGTGAGTTTCAGATTAATTCTGAAGACTCCTTGAAGGAGATGAGGATTGAGCCTGGCGTAGAGCAGGGTATGATTTAGAGAGGTGGGGGGTAGGGCTCCCCAGAACCCAGCAGAAGCAGGGCAAGGGGGAGGGGAGGTGTGCAGAGCCAAGAGCAGACAATGACTGACTTAGGAACTCAATAACCCTTGTCTCAGGTACCAGGGTGACAGCAGCGGACAAAAGGCGAGGTCTCCACACTCATGGAGTGTGGGAGATTTGAACACAAACGTTCCAGGGGGCACAAGGAGAAAGCCATGGGATCAAGGGGGTGGGGAGGCTGGGATGGAGGTGGTTTGGGTTTGATGTGGCACCACTGGGGAGCCTCCTTGGCTAAGGTGACATTTGAGCAAACACTGGGGGAAGAAATGGAGGGAGGCCAGTCCTGGCTGAGAACAGCAGGTGGAAGGCCTCTGAGTGGGGGTCACCCTGGGTATGCTTGAGGGACAGCCGGAGGTCACAGGGCTGCACCGCAGTGACACAGAGTCATGGTAAGGACAGGCCATGGTGAGGATGCTGGCTCTTTAGAGGAGGTGGAAGGCATGGGAGGGTCTGAACACAGGGTGGCTCCTGCTTTGGCCACTGAGAGGATCTCAAGGTGGACATCAGGGGCAGGGTGAACCCCAGGAGTCACCCTGGGAGTGATTGGTGGCTCAGACCAGTAGCAGTGGCTGAGGGAATTCAGAATCGGGGTGCATTTTGAAGACAGAGGAGTCAGGGTTACCCTTGGGTCAGAGAAGTGCATGTGGGAACCAGGGAAGCCAGGGGTGACTCCTGAGTTTCTGTGCTGAGCAATTGGGGCACAAAGTTTCCACTGACGGAGTTGGAGGAAACTGGGAGAAGCAGTTTTTTGGGGAACAAGATCAGGGCTTTGATTGTGGACCTTTAAAGTTTGAGTTCTCCACTGGGTCTCCAAGGGAGGCAATGAGTCAGCAGCAGGAAATACAGCCATGCTCTTCAGTCTGAGAGCAACCTCTGGGCAGAGGATGGAAATTTGGGTGACACCAGCCTGTAGGTGGGACTGAGACCTTTTGCCTGGATGGTATTATCCAGGGGAGAATGTTCAGGTGTGAGAAGACCAGGACTGGGCAGCTGGGAGAAGGTGGGGGACGTGACTGTTGGAAGACAAATGGGGAGACACGGTTACCGGAACGAAAGCCACCTCTGAGAACAGAGGGGAGGAAGAGACGCCTGCTGAGGGCCAGCCATGGGCCCCGCTGGGGCTGCCCCGCAACCCAAGTTTCCCCATGTGGACAATGTTGGATCTGGATTTTATGCAGTGTGATAAAAATATGATGAATGTTTAAATTAAAAAATTATTACAGTAAATGACACAGTGCCATTCATTCCTCTCAAAATGCTCATCTTGCTTTCAACACACTTATCCCACCAATCTGCCACTTTCTGGAGCAGCTCTGCAATTTCTCTTTTGCGAGGGTCTTTAGCTGCAGTGTCAAGGCTGCCTTATGTCCTGAATCAATAAAATTGTTGACCTTTTATGGTCATGTTGTCTTGGGGGGAGAGCCAGAAGTTACACGATTCCAGATCTGGTGGATAAGGTGGACAAGGACACATTATTGTGCTGTTTTTATTGCTTTAAATATTTCGAACCCAGTTGGGCTATTGTGGCAGCCACAAAAAGATATCCATGAAGGGGGACTTCCAGGACTGCTTCATAAAGTAATAAGAACAATAGGATAAATGTGTTTAAAGGGCTGGGAGGTATTTTAAGGGGGAAAATGCATCTTTTACTATAATACATTTTTATTTAAACATTCACTCTATCTATCTATCTATCTATCTATCTATCTATCTATCTATCTATCTATCCATCTATCTTCTTTTTTGTACCGGGGATCTAACTCACAACCTTGCGCTTACCAGGCAGGCACTTGAGCTGCAGTGCTAACCCTGTGGCTTTACTGTATATTTTGATCACACCTTCATATCTGCAGAGTTCATTCCAGTTCTGAAGCCACTGATCTTGGACTGAGCCATATCACCAGTTGTGACACAGATGAAAAGCTAAAAGACATTTCCTCTACTAACAGGGGTTGGATTTCACCGCCTCAATTTAATTGGCTTTGGGATGCGCCCCCGGGACTGGTGGAGCACACTTGTGGGAGTATCTGGGAGGGTTGCAGAGGCAAGGTCTTAGTGCTATGTCTGGTCCCTCCCACCTTCCTCTGTGGCACTCCTTACTGCCCTGCTCTGCTTCCCAGCCACCGTGAACTAAGGGTCTTCGCTCCATTTCCTTCTACCATGATGCTTCTGACTTGGAGTCAGCTGGCCACTGACTGAGCCCCCTTAAAACATGAGCCAATGAAACCTCTCCTCCTTTATACTGTGGGTGTCAGATGTTACGCCCTGATGGTGGGAAAGCTGACCACACAGCCTGCTCAAAAGCCATTTCTGTTGCTCCGAGGGTGAGAGGTGTGGTTCAGGGGGCCTGCCAGGGCTGTGTCCTATTGCTGCTTGATGGGACAAATGACAGTCTTTGCTTCACTAGGTGTGATGGATTAAAAAACTGGTGGTCAACTTAACACCAGCTGAATTAAATCAGCATGGTGCTGAGCACAGATGGCCCACTTGAGGAAAGTTGCCAGCATAAATAGAGACATGAAGAAGAAGAGTGGGGCATTGTGGGTTTCTCTAATTGTTACTGTTTGAGCCGTTGATTCTCCTGGAGGAGCTCCTCATAACTAGCTTCCCTGGTGTGAGTTTGACCACTGTCATCAGAGGAGTGCGGGACCTCCATGTCACTGAAGAGGGCTGTGGTACTTTTCAGGACAGCCCTGGTCTTTATTATGAGCATGGCTTCTTTGCTCCAATGTAGAACCCTCAACCTATCAGCACAACTGCTTCACCCTGCTGGCATAGACTTTCTAGCTTCCACCACTGACCTTTGGGCCTTCCCAGCACAGGTCCATAAAGGAGACTGGTGTGAGTCCTTCTTGTGGGCTCTAGACCTCCAGTTGGACTTGTGGGAGGCATTGTCATGAGCTCTGGGTCTTCATCTGGACTCACGCAGGACATTGCTGTGGGATTCAGGCCCTTGGATGAATATTCTGTGTCTTTAGTGTTGTAGACAGATTTCCTGCACTTTCTTGTATTTAACTCTGGGTGACCAGAGTTAATAATATAATAAATTCTGTGTCCTGATTCTAATTGTTCTCCTCATAACCCCTGACTCCAACACTAGTTAATGAGAATCGGGCATCAAAGCTTTAACTCTGTTCTTCCCTGGAGATTGGGAGGTCAAAGCTGCTTCTGGGCAGACCTGGGAAGTGCCCAGGCAGCCAGATCAGGGGGTCAGAAGGCAGTGAGCTACATTTTTTTAAAGTAATGGTAAAATCCATAAAACATAAGATTTACCATTTTAAAGGATGAAGCCAGTGGCTTACATTATCGTGCAGCTGTCACCAACATCCGTTTCTAGGATGTCTCATCTGTCTAAAATGCAGCTCCCTCCCGTGAAAAGCCAACTGCTACTCCCTTCTTCCCAGCCCCTGGCACCCACCGCCCTCCTGCCATCTCTGTGATTCTGACTGTTCTAGGTCCTCTTGGGAGCGCTATCAAACCGCACTTGTCTTTCCCCATCTTATTTCACTCAGCATTGTGTCCCCAAGGGCCTCCCACCTGGAGCCACATCAAGATTTCCTTCCTAGGGGGCTGGGGATTGAGCTCAGGGGCATGAGCGCCTGCCTGGCAAGTGCGAGGTTGTGAGTTTGATTCCCGGTACCCCCTCCCCCAACAAAAAAGAATTTGCTTCTTTTTAAAGCTGCAAAAAGCTCCACTGCAGCATAAATCTTGTTCACCCACTTAGCCATGGAAGGACTCTTGTTGCCCCTACTTTTACCTACAGTGAGCGCTGTGTGCTCTGCTGTTCACCCGGGCAGACCACAGCTTCTGCCTTGCATTCACTGGGGGCCTCTCAGTCCTGCTCCGGGGGCTGCAGAAGTTCCTGTCCCCCAAACTGGGATTCCTCAAACAAGTCACCTCCAGTCTGCTCATTTTCTCAAATCCTCAGGTGTCTTCCATGATGCTGCAGTGCAGAGCAGAGGAGCAGTGACTACAGTCCAGGAAGCTGGACCCAGGGATCCCTCGATGTCCATTTCTACCAAAATGGAACCTTAATACGATGCCCACAGCACGATGGGTCAGCTGAGTCTGGGCCATCACCACCCTATGTGCACAATTCCTGCAGTGAGTGTGGACTCTGACCTGCTGAAGAGCCTCCCACAGCCTCCAGAGGGCTGGCGGGAATGAGGGAGGCTCCAGCCTGTGCTGCCTGAACCCTCTTGATGACCACAGTGGCTCGGTAAGTTCGTGGTAGCTTCTGGCTGTTCTGCAGGTTTCTTGGTGGGTGTCTCAGGACGCACATCTCCAATTTCCTCATCCAGGGATGCCTGCTTGCTAGTTCTCTGAAAGTTGCGCTGGAGTTTTTAGTTAATTACATTGAGCTAAAGGAGGGGAAGTGGGCAAAAGACAGGAAGAGACACGTCATGGAGGAGAGTGGACAGATGGTGAATGTGCGCGTGAAAAGATGTTCACCATCATTAGCCATTGGGGAGAATCAAGTGCGGAGGACAGTGGGCGATCGCTGTGAGGCCTCTGAGGCTGAGACGGAGAATCGCCACACTCCACATACCCAGGGTGTGGGAGCCTGGACCGCCCATCTGTGGCTGCTGAGTTTGTAAGAGAACGTGGTCACTCTGGAGAAATGGCTTCCAATTTCTGATTGAACTCATCAGATGCTTTCCATCTGCCCAGCATTTCACTCCGGGGTATTTATCCCAGAGAATGGAAACTGATGTTCACACAAAAACCTGTATCCGAGTAGTCAGAGCATCTTTTTTTTTTTTTTTTGGTAATAATTCCACATGGAAAATAACCCGGATGTCCTTTAACTGGGGAACGGTTAGTGGTTAAGCAGACTGTGGTATGTCCACATCCTGGGGTATCACTCAGCAATAAAAACAGACTGCTGATTAATGTAACCTGCACAGCCTTCTGAGGCACGGTGTCGCATGAGAACAGACAATCTGCAAAGGCAGGAAGCTGCAGTTTCTATTTCTATCAATTTTTTTTTGGCAGTACTGGAAACTCACTTAGAGCCTTCATACAGAGCTGTGTCCCTGCCTTTTATTTATCCTTTTCCTTTTGAGGCTCAGTTTAGAGCCTCATTAAACTGATAAGTTGCCAGGCTGAGCTCAAACTTGGAATCCTGCTGCCTCAGCCTCCTGGGGTACTGGGATTACGGGTGTGCACCACTGGCCCTTATACCGCATTCTCGAAGTGACAGGATTACAGAGATGGAGGACAGAGAGTGGGTTCCAGGGCTGAGGGATGCAAAGGGACGTGCAGAGGGTGGATGTAATTATAAAAGATCAGCAAAGCATCCTTTGGTACAGTACTGAAGCATGCCCATGATGGCGGGTACAGGGGCCTACTTGTGTCAGAGCTGCATGGGACTAAGGACTACGGACTGGGTGACTGAGTGTGTGCACACGTGAACATGAGTGAAACCGTTGTGTTGTACCTCTGTCCATATTCCTGCTGCACAGCTCTGTGAGATGCTGCCAGGGAGAAAATGGGTAGAGGGTACAGCGGAACTCTTTTATTATTTATCACTACAAGTCAGTTTGTAATTATCTGAAGGTGAAAAGTGTCATTTAGAGAAGAGAGGGGGGCCGAGCCTCCAGATCCCTTGACCCTGGTTGAGACAGTCACCCCCTTCCTAGAGGGCAGCGCCCGCCTGCCCTGATTGTCCTAGTGCCATCCAGTGCTGCAAGAAGCAGGACTCATGTGGTCCGTGAGACCGGGGACGCTGGCAGGCAGGTGGCATGGAGGGATGGGAGAAGCGCTCTCTCTCTGACGGTGAACACTGATGGGGGCGGGATTTTCAGAGGACCTGGGAGACCTGAAAAGGGCTGATGGAAGTTTCCACAGAGGTCTGGAGCCCTCCCATTTTTCCCCCTTGTGGAAACTGAGGCTCCTGCAGTATCCAGGCTCCTCTTTCTACCCTGTCTCTCAAGGAGGTTCAGTGCCACATCTGTGGCTCGCAGAGACATGCGTGTTCCCTTGAATCTGTAGTGCGGTATTCTGAGCATCCTCTTCAGCAGCAGATTATTAATTTTTGTCATGACGACATATATTTTCCTATATGGCATTCTGATAAATTAGAGCAATCTTTCTTGGAAGAGGGGGAAATGAAATAAATTAGCAAACTGGCAGAATAACACACAGTTGCAGGGCACAGCGAACCCCAACTTGGGGTGTGGGTGTGCCTCCAAATCCCATCTGCAGTGTGTCACTGGGTGGACTTAGACACTCACCTGGCTTGGCCTGGCCTCCACACCCATCCATGGGAGGCAACTTTGCCTGCTTCAAAGGCTGCTGTGAGTCACATGCTGCTTGGAACACTTAGGATGGGATCTGATGTGTGACCAGAGCACGATACTTGTTGGCTGGAACTGTTCACTACTCTTCTATCTTAGTCACTGTTCTCAGCCCCAAGACATGACATCTGACACCCTCAGCCCTAAGGACAGCTTTATTCTGGTGTATGCTTTAGAAGCTTCAGCCCAAGTTCTGCTGGCCCCAAGACATTGTGGGCCTGGTGGAGAAAAAGCTGCTCACCTCATGGCAGACAGGAAGCAGAGGGGAAGGGGAGGAGTCAAGGAGGGGTGGAGCCCTGCAGGTCACGCTCCCACTGCCCCACCTCTTCTGCCAGCCCACACCTTCTAACCACAAGCCATCTGTGAGCCCCACAAACCTGTCTCCCTTCAAAAGCTTCACCTCTGATAAGTTAGGTTTTGAGGGGACAGAGGAAAGCCAGAGATAATTCTGGGATGGCTAGAGAAGCAAGTTATAGCCATTATTCAGTAAGGTGGACTAAAGTCCACAGATAGGGCCTGTAAGGTGTAAGAACCAGAGCTCCCCCAAAGTGAGCCACTCTCACCAACAAGGTCCTGAGCTCCTCCAATGACAATGGTCGAACTCACATCGGGGAAGCCGGTCATGCCAAGCTCCTCCAGGAGAACCAACGGCTCAAACAGCAACGCTTAGAGAAACCCACAGCACCTCACTCGTCTTCTCCACATCTGTATTTCTGCTGGCAACTTTCTCAGGTGGAACATCTACACTCAGCACCGTGCTGATTTAATTCAGCTGGCGTTAAATTGACCAGCAGTTTTTAATCCATAACAGTCACTAACAATCCTCCACCCCGCCCCTTAACCACTGCAGCAGTGCTTCTCACTTGTGATCTTTTTGCAGTAGCTTCCTGTTCATTTCCTAACACTCATTTCTGCTGAATAATATGTCTTGGAATTAAAGATCAGTGGGGAAAAAATAGGCAATTTGGTCAGCAATATTGAGAGGAATGATTCTTCGTTGGGAAAGAAGAACAGTTAGTTTTTTCCTTTTAATATCTCCTCATTCTCTCTCCTCAGTTCCCCAGATTGTTTTTATTTTTAGTTTTTTTTTTTTTAAAGACAGGGTTTTGCTCTGCAGTTCAGGCTGGCCTTGGACTCACTATGTAGCCCAGGCTGGCCTCAAACTTGTAGCAGTCCTCCTGCCTCAGCCCCCCAAGTGCTGGCATTACAGATGTGTGCCACCACACTTGGCTAGATTCTTTATTAATAACACCGACGACGGTAATACATCCCAAATGTGTTAACTACACTTAAACAAAACTGTAAAAGTAATAAAGTAAAATAAATGAGTTTTTTTTTTCCAATTTATAGAGGTGCTGCCTTCCAAAGCCCCTGGGGCAAATGAAAAAATTTGGTCAGGCAACAATGACAGAAGTTTGCAGAGTGAAATAAACCACATGAGGAGTCAGAGAGTAAAGAGAGATGGAGAAAGATAAATACATCTCATCTAGAAAAGGTGATATTTCAATATACAAAGAGTTATGGCAAACCAACAAGGCAAAAACCCCAAACAGACAAGGATATTCACAGAATATTTCCACAACATAGGAAATATACCCAACCTCCAGGACAGTAAACAAGAAACCAATTAAAATGCATAAAGCTCTTGCTGTCTCACTTTAAGTATGAAACCCACGGAGAAGGAAGTGGGGTCCCAAAGGTCCCACGGTCCCCTGCTTCAGGGGCTATTGTGTCATTGTGCTACATTTGTTGAAAGCCAGTTTTTAGAACAAAGATTGAGCATCAAGCCCTGGAGTTGGAGCATGTGCATCCCAGAGACGAGGACTGGAGTTGCTGGGTGTTGCTCCCTGAGCTCCGTCTTTGCAGGTCAGTCTTCTGAGCAGGACTGGTGCCCTCTGTTCTGCCCACTGGTAAAGATCCTCTGGACGGCAGGCGCTTGGGAGCCTTGTGGAACCCAGTTCCTCCGTCGCCCCCTCTGATCCCTCCATGTTGGGTTCCAGTCATTGTCCTCCATCTGGCAAACGCCTGTGTGCTCACGAGGTGGTGTCCTTGGAGAGAACCAAGGGACTGCAGAGAGCCATCACTGTGGACTTTCTCTTTGCAGGGAGCAGATTCCTCTACTGTAGATGCCACCAGGCCAGCATGCTGGTCTCTGTCTGTTTTGTGCTGCCATAGCGAAATGCCTGAGACGGGGCGATGTGTAATAATAAATAGAAACGGACAACATGCTGTCCTGGAAGATGAGAGGGGTCCAAGGTCGAGGCAAGGGCATCCAGTGTCTGGTGACAGCCTTATTGCTGTGTCACCACAAGCAGAAGGTGGAGAGGCAGGAGAGAGGGTGCCTGGCTAATACCATTCCTAGGGTGCAGCAGTCTTGACCTAATTGGTACTTAGTGACCAGTCCCCCGTGCCGTTGTGTTGGTAGTGCCTGATTTGTGCTTCTGGGAGGCATGGTTGACTCACTGCTCCATCCCTGTGGCCTGTGCCCTGGTGGCATCTGCAGGGGCCCTCTGTGACGTCTCTCTAGGTGATGGGATTCTTCAGTGTGCAGCTGGCTTTTCTCTGCCCAGTCTAGCTGCTGTGTTCTGTCTGCCCTCCTAGGGATCCCAGACGGAGAGGGAGTGTGGTGGGCAGGCTCCGAGGAGATTTTATTGGCCTCCATCTGCCCAAAGACACTCTGGGAGGCAGCCATGCCTCGTAGCATCCTGTCACAGCTGCCGGCCCTCCTCTTTGCCATGGCGTTCCAGCCTGGGCTCCTGGGGTACTGCACAGGGAGACAGCTCTGGGGAGGCTTTATTGACCTAATAATGCCAGCGGGACACCTCAGCAGAGAGCTGTGTGATCTTCCCAACATGCCTCCAAGAGACCGGGCTCTGACAAGGTTTTATGGCCCCAATAAACTCCCCCTTCCTGGTTTGTCTTCCTCGTTATCACTCAGACAATCTCCATTCCCAGGGATGCACCTGGTAACTGGGGAGGCATGGAAGATGATTCTATTCAAGGGGCCGATTCTTCCTCCCACAGGCAGTGCAGGTCGTTAGGATTCCAGGTTTTTAAATCCTTGTTGTGCTGGCTTGGTCTGGAATGTCTTCAAAGGGCTCCTGTGTTGAGGGCTTGGTTTCCATTCAGCATTGTCAGAGCTGGGGCTTGTGGGGGTATAGGCTTGTGAGGACCAGGACCTTCGGTGGGGTAATCCACTGGTGAATCCATAGATCCACGGGCTCTGGGGAGGTGACGGGAGGTGGGACCTGGTGGAAAGGAGGGAATCCTTGGGGTCAAGCCCTTGAGGACTGCACAGCTCTCACTGTCTCTGCTTCTCAGCTGCCACCAAATGGGTGGTCCCTGCCACACTCTCCTGCTGCCACTCTGTTCAGCTTCTCCTCGGGCCCTCAGCTTGCAGCTGGCCCGCCACAGACTGGACCTGTGGCCCAAAATAAACGTTTCCACATCTAAGTTGATTTTTTTTTCAGGTGACGGTTGTTTGACAAGGTGATGGCCTTATTATAATTGTCCAACACACACACACACACACACACACACACAAACACACCCCACGATTGTCCCCAGATTTATTTAGCAACTGGGAAACGCTTGTCAGACCCCTGATGCTGAGAAGGAGAGAAGGATAACGGGCAGGTATCAACTTGTCTGTTCTTTAGCGTTTCCTCCAAACCTGTTTGGGGATTACGCATTTCTAGTTCATATCGTACTTGTTGATCTCACAGATCATTGCTTTGCCCTGACTTGCAACCATTAATCTGTGTATAAATTGTCACTGAGGCTAATAGCCCCCCCCGCAGAACTGCTATTTCCACTGTCATTACAGCCTGTACCCTGCAACAGAGTGGGGGTACCAGTAGGAGCCACAGGAGATGAGTGAGGAGGGGTCTGCAATGACCATCAGAGGTCTGTCCCAGGACAGTCCTGCCCTCCCAGGTGAGGCCTCTCCTCTAGCACATGCAGGACTCCTTCGAGCAGCCCAGGCCCCCGGAGGAGATATGTAGATGGATTGGCCCATTCCTGGATTCTGGCGAGGTGCTGAGGAGTGGCCACTCTGGTGCCCAGCACGACCTGAACCCCATGCAGAGGGAGTTTCTCCTTCCTGTCCCATGGGGCGAGTGCCCCAGACACAAGGTGTGAGGGAAGACAGGCTGCAAACAGCACCAGCCAAGGAGACAGGCCAGGAGGGGATGCAGGGCCACAAGTGGAGTGACCACGGTGCTCTGCTCTTGGGACAGTTCTATTCAAAGAACCCTTTTATGATGCTACCTGAGAGCTTATTTTTAAGCCCCACAGTGGACTGTGGAGAGGGTGACTTCCCAACTTCCTTGTGATGAGAGCACTTCCAGTGAGCATTTCATTGAAATGCTTGTCAGTGAGGATGTCCTCCAGCCAGTCCTGGTCCCCCTGCCCCTTGCCTACAGGTCCTAGCTTATCCTCAGGTGTTCTGTGGCCTCAGCAAAGAGACAACCCATTTTCTCACAGTGACATACACAGCTGAGGGCGAGTGCAGAACGGAGGAGAAGGCAGAGACAGGAGGAGGCACGGAGTCCCCCAAACAGGGTGGCACCGGTGTCCTTTAAATGTTAACTCAACATTTCTCACTGGAGATGCCAAATAACTCCCTTTCCACTACTGAGAGATCCCCCTTATCCACGGCACGCCAGGCTGCCATCTTCAAGTGCGGAAGGAGAGATTTCAGACTGCACAGGCCCTGCAGAGCTCGCTCCTTCCGGGAAGGGTCGCAGTGCACAGCCTGCCCATAGCCACCTGAGGGCACTGTGATGCAAGGGGTGGTTGATGTCCCCTGAGCTGGACCTGGGGGCAGGTGCCTGACTGTCCACCTCGGTGTTAAGCTCTCCCCATGTTCCTAGAGTGAGAGACATTTCCACCCTCCAGCATGAGGCCTTGAACTGAGGGGCTGCTCTGCACCCAGTGTTGTGTGTCCCTGGCCCCTGGAGGAGCAGCTGGGGTGGGGAGGCAGTGCCATTCTCTGCAGGGGCAGGGAGCTTGCCACTGCTGCCCATGTGAGGATGCCTGTCCTTGTTTGATCCGCTGCTAGCTGGGGCAATAATGCAGGGACCCCTCCCCCAGACCCCCAACTCTTGGCATCCTGGCCAGCAGGGAACTCACTGCAGAGTTTAGGAAGCCAGGCCTGTGCTGAGGCATGGCAACAGAGCCTCTGCTATCTGCTTGACGTCTTAGCACGAGCTGGCCTCTGAGAGTGCCGGTGTTCCTCCCTTCCCTGGGCTCAGGGGAAAAGGCAGATGCTGACTTCACCGCAGCCCACAGCGGCTCCCAGCCATATCCTGAGCACCGGCCGGTTGCTGTAGCAGCAAGCTGGGCCCCAGTAGTCCTATAGTTTCTCCCGGCTGGCCTGCAGGCCACTGCGCTTAGTGATCCCATGTTCCACCAGCTCATTACTACAAGCGTTGTCTAATCCTGGTTGTGCAATAATCCTTTCCCCAGCGTATGGGTGAGTATGTATTATGCAAGATTCAAAGTCCCTTGATGCCATGAGGAAAATAAAAAGACTCTCTGCATAGGGCAGAAATAATTTGCAAGACCAACTCGGGCTCCAGTGCTCGCAAATGAACTCCAGTGGTCCTGTGGCTTTCAGAGGGCCAGGCGGGCAGCACCGCTTAAGGGCTGCGTAACAAAAGGCCTTGGCTGGGTGCATTATAATTTGCTCTAGCCAGTCCCGAAGTACTCGTATTTCCAACAATGCGGAGAGAAATATTGATGTCACAGGGCATGGGCATTGTGCTTAAGATAAATACGCACACAAAGGCGAAGCAAGCCTATTCCGGATGCCATGTTGGGCAGCATGTAATTAAATGCACTTTAGAGAACCTTTGAAGTCTGGGGTGGTTTCATACAAAGGTAGCGGCCCATCAGTGACTCCAGTAGTCGTAGGGTACTGGCAAATTGGGAAAGTGGCAGAGGTAGCGTCAGTTAGTCTTCACTGGGAGGGACTGCTGCCCCGGGAGGGAGGGGTTGGTTGTCTCTGTGTTGGCGGCTTGAGTCACTCCAGCTTTACCCATGGGTGACGGGCTGTGTTCATGGAGCCTTGGGCCCTGGTTGCCTGGGCCTGGAGCAGTCCTGGACTGACCACCCGGTCCCCAGTGTGTGGCTTGGAGAGGCTGCTGGTTCTGGTTGTGATCAGCCCAGGTGTAGCTGGACTCACTGCTGGATACTCAGGTCTGCATGCCCTGCCTGACTGATCCCCATGAGCACTGGTGCCTGCAGGGCCAGCATGCGATGTCTCACCACATGGACAGCTTTGGAAGTGGCCACTGGGGAACCATGCCTGGGCAGATGTATTGGAAGTTGCCAGCTGCTCCCAAACGCATTGAGGATGCAGAGCAGGACAACGCATAGTATCCCCAAGCAGGCTGGCACCCAACATCCAGTGTCTGCTGGAGCTCTGCTCCCTCCCTTCGCTACCATCCCATCGGTGCAGGGGCCTCGGCCTGGAGCCTGCCCCCAACCCAGCTCCTGCTGCTTCTCCTCTCTGGCCCTCACGGCCATGGTGAGCCTTGTCCTGCATCTGCGTGGCCTTATCTGGCCTACTGAGTCTGCTCTGCATTCAGGGTTCCCCCTCTGCTGGGGTCCTGGAAGGCTGGGGGCTGCTGGGGCAAGACAGGGTGGCCCCTGTTGAGCTGGTAGCATCATTCTGGGCTCCAGGTCAAGGCAGCACAGTGGACAGAAGGAACAGGCCCCAGGATGAGCTGGTCTCTGGATTAGGTGGCTGGATTGAAGTGAGGGGTGGAGGGAGCTTCCTGGATCTGGTCTTTGAGGGGAGCTTGTGCTTGGACACCTGGTCAGGGCCTTGCAGCATGGGTGACCTGACTCTGAGCCAGGCCTGGAGGGTCATGGCTGCTACCAGAGGCTGCAGCTGGAGGTTTCTAGGGCAATTACACCATGCAGCCCCTCCCCCTAATTCTCCTCTTATGGTGTTTGTACACTAGGAAATTGAAAGTGATCCTGTTCCTTTACTTCTGAGACCACTGTTTAGCTAAGTCAATATGTGCTTCCTATAAATTTCATCATCAATTAAATCCTTAAAACTCACGTTTCCTATTACTTGACAGGTTTTCCATTTCCAAAAAACGCACCGCATAATGGTGTGTGTCCCTCAAGATCACAGAAGGATACAATTTTAGAACAAAAATTATGATTGACAACAGGGCCGAGGCACTGCTAAATCGGTTTCTTTACATCTGTTAAACTTATGGCCTTTTAAAAGCCATGGTTTCTACTTTGCCTTGTGTTCACACATAACACTATGGTGGCCCAAATTTCTATTTTTATTTTATAATCTTTCAGTTGATACTTGTACATCATAGTTCTTAAAAATAACACATACACATACAAAGTACAACTGGATATGTACTGTATACTACATGGACAGAGCCAAACACAAATCAGAAAGTGAAGAAATAAGTATTTCTATAACTCAAAGATAAAGAGATCTGTATGTGCATATATATCATGAAATGCATTACCTCGATCATATTTCATACTTGGAGCTATTTTTTCCAGTTTAGTAAATATTAGCAGACAGATTTTCAGAGGGAAGTTTACAGGTCTTGATGAATATGTTGAGGAGAAGAAAAGCTCAAATTCAATGAACTATTATTCTCAGGAAATTCATAAAAGACCAGATTAAATCATTAAACATATAGAAGAAATGAGAAGGAGCAGAAATTAAAACAAAAATTAAAGTAGAGACAGCCATCAAATCCAAAAGCTGTTTGAATAAAAATAATAAAGCCCTGATGAAACCAATCAAGAGAAAAGAGAAAAGGCACAAGTAGCTAGCCTCAGGAATTAAAAATAAGGCATCACTTCAGACCTTACAGACATTAAAGACAGAAAGAGCATGTGATAAAAATATGCTCAAAGATTTGAACCTCTACATTAAGTGGTGAAATTTCTTAAAAAGAGAATTTAAAGCTAACATCAGAAGAAATAGAAAATTTAAAGCCTTAGAATGCATTAAGAACTTAAGTTGAAAATTAGAATCTTTACACATACACATTCACACACAATGCTCCAGATCCAATTACCTGTGACTGCTACTAAACCTTTAAAGAAATGTAATTCTAACCTTTCCAAATCCAATCCAATGCAAAGAATAGAAAAAAGAAAGGGTAGTTTGCTAATGATATTATGAGGTAAAAATCTAATAAAGATATTACAAGAGAAAAAAATTACCTAACAGTTTCATTTAAGAATATGTGCGATGTTCTAGGCAAAATATTACTGAATGAAATAAAATGATGCATAAAAAGATGATAGATTATAAACATAACTGTGCACTTCAAAATGAGATGAGCTTAACCTTTAACGGTAAATTATTGCAAACGTGTCAGAACGGCTAAAATAAAAATAGTAGCAGTAACAATGCCAAAAATGTTGAAGATGTGGGGAAACTGGATTGCCCATACATATATTGTTGGAAGTGTAAAATAGTGTTGCCATGCTGGAAAACGGTTTGATAGTTTTGACAGAGTTTTGTAAAGGTCAACATACACAGACACAATATTTTTACTTGTCCCAATTTTCCATGGGAGAACTTATGTTCATGCAAAGATCTGTACACCAATGCGTATTTTGTAATACCTACAAGCTCATCAGGCGAATGGGTGGATAAACTGGGGTACACCCATCTGGTGAAATACTACTGGGCAATGAAAAGTTGTGAGCCATGGATCTGTGCATAATTGAGGTGTCGACCCATGGGGTTATGTTGAGCAAAGAAAGCCAGCCCCCAAAGTGCACCCATCCGTGTTATTGCATTTCTATCGCCTCCTGGTTGTGACACCATTTTAAAAATGGAGGACAGGGGTTAAAGGTGGGCCAGCAAGAGGGAAGTGGTGTGCTTATAAAAGGGCAACCTGAGGGACCCCTATGGCATTCAGATTAGTCTCTTCCTTGATCAAGCAGCACACATAGGATGAGCACAAGTAAAACAGGAAGTAGGAGTAAAAATCAGCAGGTTACCAATGGTGCAATTCTGCACCGTGAAAAATGTTCCTATGGAGAGAGAGGTGAATGGGCAGTGTGCAGGGCTCTCTCTGTATTATTTCTCACAAGTATGCGAATGAATGATGATCTCGGTGAAAATCCACCTGGAAGTCGATTAAATCCACCATAGTGCCAGCAGGAAGGAGGAAGTCACGTGATTATCATAATAGGTACCAAAGAATTATTGGATGTAAGTCCATAGCCAAGCCTGAGAAAAATCTTTAGCACACTACATAGGATGAAGTGTGATTTAATATGATAAAGCATGTCTTCAGAAAACCTATGTCACACTTTGTACTTAATAGGGACATATGGACAGTGGCACAGCGCCTGCCTGGCAAGAGCAAGGTTCTGAGTTTGATTCCCAGTACCAAAAACACAAACAACAAAAAAATGGTGACATGCTGAATGTTTTTCCTGGTGAGATTTGAGACGATGACACCTTTTGTTATTATTTCTATTCAACATTGTAACTGAATCCCGTGCAATAAAGCAAGAAAAAGAAATAATAATTATGATTGGAAATAAATAAATCTGTTATTATTTAAAGAGCATGTGATTGCAGATATGAAAATCCAAAAAACTACATATAAATAATATTAATAAGTTAACATGTTGCTGGATATAAAACCAATATGAAAAGTGAAACTTATTTCTGTGTATCAGCAACAAGTCTAAAACAAAATTTCAAAATATAATTTATAATACAAAGTTATAAAATATCTAGAAGTAAATCTAAAGACCGAGGTGCAAGATTCTTATGTGTGAAATTCTAAAACATTATTAAAGGGAGTTAAAGACTGAAATAGATGTTAGCAAATGAGTTTAATGAGCTAAAATCAATAATGTAAGGATATCAGCTCTTGTTAAATTTGTTTGTTGATACCATACAAGGTACATTAACATGTCAGGGATTTTTCTGATGAAGATGGATGAGCTGATCCTGAATTCATTTAGAAATGCAAAGGGTCAAACTCGAAGACATTCTAGAGCAAAATAAGGTGGGGTGAGTTTCTCTGTGGACATAAAGAATTTTTATAGAGCTACAGAGGCCATGCCAGGGTGATACTGGCTGAATGAGAAGTGGCTAAATGTGGAAGACCGGAATGGAGGACTTATAAGCAAAGTGTTGTGTTTGTGGACACTAAATTTTGTTTTTCTTTTTGGCTATTTGCTTTAATGACACAGAAGATGTCACAAAGCAGGGGGCAAAAGACAATCTTTTCACTAAGTGGTGCTGGGTCCCTGGGTAAACTATACATTTACATGGATATGCAATGAAAGGAAACCATAGACAGAAATCACTTCCAGGTGAACTGGTGGATACAAATGTGCTAAGTAAAATAACAAGACTTCCAACAGCTACTAGCAGTAACAGCTTCAAGATGTTGCAGGAGCCAAAGGGCTTTTATACAGGAAACGAAAAAAGTTGGATCCCCCAAGGAAAAAACTGACCACTGAGTGCCCTTCACATTCAGAACTTGCATTTGTTGAATGACACCATTAAGGAGATGAGAAGGAAGCTAAAGAGTGGGATGCAGACCGGATCTGCAACATCGAACCTGCCAAAAGCTCCTGTCTAACATACGCAAAGAGACCTAAACCTGGTGAAAGACTGCATCCCAGTGCAGCCTCGTAGCCATGAGGGAAAAGGAAATTAAGGCCACTGTGTGACACTGCTGCTCTCCCTCCATGGTGGGGATGGGGGGGGTGGCTGTCTGCACCAAGTGTGGGGAGGACATGGGGTGGTGAGAGTCGGTCGGCACGCACGGCTGGTGTCAGGCTGTCAGCTCCGTGACACTGTCCACTGCCTGTCCTGATGCTCCCGGTGAGCCGTGGCCCCCCGGTGTGGCCCTCAGGACAGCACACGCACTTGTGCACAGGGCCATGCAGGTGTCTGTAGCAGCATCACTCACGCTGGCCCCAAAATGAAGAGACAAGACAGATGCTCACCGGCAGTAACGTGAGAACCCTAGTGGTGGTGTCTGCAAAAGAAAAATCCCATTCCACGGTGGAAGAGAAGAACAGCTCCCCAGGACTCACGGTTACACTGTCAAGTACAGGAAGCCAGATGCAGAAGATCGTGTTCTCCAATTTCTTTTCTTTTAAATTTTAAAGAGGATAGAACAGAATAAAACCAATCAAAACAAACCGGTGTAAAAGATACAGGACTTCAGCACATTACGGAATCAACAATAGTTACCATAATGCCTTTCGATGTCTTCAAAATAGCTGCAGGTAACTTCGGACACAGTAAAAATCAAACAGAACAGAATAGAAGAGAAACAATAAAAACAAAACAAAACAAGGAATGCAATAAAGGACTTTAAACGAAGCCACTAGTGAGTCCAAAATGGCCACCATGATATGTCTTGCTGTTTTTGAAATAGCTGCTCCTGCCTTTTGGATTTAACATAATCAAACAAGACAAAAGAGAATAAAACCCAACCCAACAAAACAGTGGAAATGATTAGGACTTCCAAAACATAGGGAATCGACAATGGCTGCCACCCTCAGAAGGAGATCCCCCAGGTGCCACACTGCATACCGCTATCCTCTGAATCTATGAGCAGACCACTGGCCCTAGACCCGCAAGGTCAGTGAAATTCCAGAGCACCACAGGCGTCCAGTTGCATTTCACCTCCATGGCTATTGTCACAGTCTGTGTTTCTCCAGGTCAGCCGGTCACTTAGGGCGAGGAGCGGGGGTGTTGGTACTTCTTGTTTGCCAGCCTGCGTGCCGGCAGGGGCTGGGGTCTGTCTGTTCCAGCCTGGTGGCGGCCCTCTCACGTGCTGGATCCCAGACTTGCTCTTGATGCTCCAAACCAGGCCCACGTCTCCAGGGTTGCAGAGGTCAGGACCACACTCTTTGGGAAGGAGGTGGGGACGACACGGGCTTGGGAAGAGGTGGTCACGTGTCCACTTCCCACCCCGCCTGGGGAGCCCGTCTCTGTACTTGTGCCACAGCTCAGGAGAAGCAGGAAGGGTTGTACCCCTCTCAGGAATACTCACGTCTTGATAAAAGTCTATAAGAAAGTTTTATGTCCAAAGAATAAGACTTTAACATTAGTGTTTCAGGCATGGTAAGAGTGACACTGAAGGGACTGTCTAAAGGGAATCTATCATTTATCTGTTTCATCTATCATCTATTATCTATCCATCATCTATTTCTATTATCTATCTATTACCTATGTATCTATCATCTATCTTTTATCTCTCTCATCTATCATCTGCTATTATCTGTTTACCTACTTACCTGGCTATCCATTCCCCACCTATCTTTAGTGCTTTCGCTTGGCTTGGAAATCCTAAAACTCCTTAAATTTGAAGCTAAAAGTCACTGATTTTTTTTCACCCTCCCATTGCCATGGAGGGTGGGTGCACAGCTAACCTGTATTCCCCTTCCCTTGCATTTGGGTGTGGCCTGTGCTGTGTAGACCTGACATGCATCCTCTGTGGATCTGACCCCTAAAACCTTTCTTGGTCTTCACCTACTCTCTCCTCCCTCACCTGAAGCTGGACTTTGATGTCCGGGGTGCCTGGGGAAGGCAGCTGAGCCTGGGGTCTGGATGAATCCCTGGAGCAGTCTTCTCTGCTCCTAAGCCCTGAGAGCTCACTGGTAACCACAGCTAGAGCTGCCTTCCCTTAGAAGTGGTCTGCCCATGTTTAACATACACCGGCTCTTCCTGGCCTGCTCCAGGCTCTGGGGATATGACAGCCAGCACAGCAGACGGCAGAGTCCTGTTCTTGGGGCTGCTCTCCCATGAGAGCTGGAAAGCAGCCACAGATCCTGGTATAAGGCAGGGCCGGGTGGCCAGCTGGTGCTGGAGATAGATCTGACAGTGTGGCACTGCCAGAGCAGCTGGGTTGGCAGCCAAGAGCTGGCAGCCACCTCCTGGGGCAGGGCAGCCTTCTGGGGACACAGAGGCAGCCGTGTGGGCAGCTGGCAGAGATCAGAGGAAATATTGTCCCTGCTGTCTGACATGAAGGCAACCTCTGACTGAACCCCTGGGGCTTAGAGTCAGCCAGGTCCTGGTGGGGACATAAGCTCTGCCTCCAGCTGCTATCATCTTCCTTGTGTTGGTTCCGATGGAAATCCCAGCACTCTGGCACCCTTCCTGTGAATGCCCTAAGGACCCCGAGGACCGTCCGCCATGGGCTGAGGTTCTACAGAGTCCCTGTGTTGGGGATGCTTCTGTCTCCCGGACAATGGGGACTTAGAGCTCAAAGAAGCTTCACGGGCTTCACCGGGTCTCCCAAGCTTGAGAAAGGAGATCTGGCCTCCTGGGTCCCCCAGGCCCCCGTCTGCTCCTACCTAGGAGACTCATGGTGAGCCAGCCAGGGGAGCACATCAGGAGTTAGGAAAGCCCTTCCGCCTCTCAGAGCCCTGCTGTAGGTGGGGTGCACTTCCGCTGTATTCACATCTGCTTCCAGTGTGGTTTGCCTGGGGAGCAGCCGTGGGTCCCCTCCCCCCATCCAGGAGCAGCTGGGAACCCAGATGTCATGAGCCCTTCCTGCAGCTGGGGCTCCTCTACCTCCCGTGAGGAACAGGGAGAGGATGTTTTCGTGGAGCACATGGAGTAAACAGCCTCCTAGAGCACCTGCTCCCCTGGCAACTTCTGCATTTGTCACTGGGGCTGTGGCCTGAGGCTCGGGGTCGTGCGGGACAGGGGTCCCTGCCGCCAGCCTGCTGAGGAGGTGGGGTGCTCTGGGACTGAGTGTGTGGGATGTGTGCACATGTGTCTGTCTGGGATGTGTATATGTGTGTACCTCTGTGTTCCCTGCAGCTACACATGTGTATGCGTGTGCATGTGTGTGTCCATTGTATCATATGTACACATGCAGCTGCATGGGATAGGTATGCATGGTTACTCATGTCACATGTCATTTGTATGTGTGCATGGGTAGTGTGGGGGCCATCTGTTGTGTGTGGTGCATGTGGTGTCCATGTCTGCATGTGGCTTGACTGGGTCAAGGTCACCAAAAAGGTTCAAGGTCACCTGACCCAGAGTGCTTCCTGGACACCGTGACCTCTTTACAGAACACTGGCTGGGTGACAGTGAGGGAGGATTGGGGTGAGGCCTGTGCAGATAGAACTCAGAGGGCCCGAGAGGTGGTATGCAGAGGGGTACTGAACCCCCAAAGTGATCCCAACCAGGGAGAAAGGGCTTGAGACAGTGGGGGTAGGGGGACATGTGGAGTGGGGTCCCCAGCTTCCAGAGTTCAGGACCCTGGGCTTCTCCCAGGCTCCCTTTGCCCTGGGCCTGAGAAGGCAGAGAGCTGTCTGCTCCCCTCTGCTTCCCCCACCGCAGTGCCCTGTGTGCATTTCATGGTGGCAGAGGTGTCCCAGCAGCACCTGCTCTGCCGGGCGGGGCCTACCTGGACACAGTGCTAAGTGCACTGCTCGTCCTAGCTGGATTCACTCCGCCCAATAGCCCAGGGAGCCAAGGGCTACAAACATGCCCGCCAAAACTGCTTCATGTGTAGAGCGCTTGCCCAGCATGCACAAGGCTCTAGGTTCAATCCGCATCACTGCAAAAAACTCAGTATCAAAACATGCCTCCCTCCCTCAATGCTACGTATGCAGAGCCACCAGGGCAGGAGCTGGGACGGATTCTGAGCTGGTCTCAGTGGGTGCCCTTCCTTGTCTCGCATCCCTGGAGCTGACTGTGGCCTATTTCTAACATGCACAGTTCAGAGCTGGACAGAAGGAGCAAAGCACTGGACTTGCCACGTGGAGGAGGGACTGGTGACACCTCGAGCAAGGTGTCAGTCTTGGGGTAACAGAATCAGTGTGCAGCAGCAGGCCCCTGACCTCCCTCACTCCCTCCCCGAAGGTCCCTCATGGGATGTACATATGGCATAAAACTCTTGCCAGATGCATCCATGTGGCAGGGACCCTGTCTTGGGTGATGACAGCGGTGCTGTGCGCAGTCACTGCAGAGCTGAGAAGCCATTCGGGTCTAGCACTTCATTGCAGCCTCAGATTCTTGGGAGAAATCCAGGCAGTGGTGGGTCTGGTCCCTCAGACCAGGCATAGGAGAGCGCTGTGGTGTCCTTGCATGCTTCTGTCATGGTCATTTGGTGGATGTCTCCCTGGCCACCAGGCCACAGGCCAGCTCAGCCCCCAGCGCTGCACCAGGCTCACTGAAGATGCTCACTAACTGACTTGGAGAAGCAACCAGAAGGCAGCGAGGCTGCCACCGTGAAGTCTATGGAAAGCCAGTTGTCATGGAGACCTTATCAGCGAACCAGCGATTCCCCGGGTGGAGACCTCGGGTCCTCTGCGTTGCAAATTTTGTACTGGGGTGTGAGTTTCACAACCCAGGTAGCTGCTAGCGTGGTTTCAAGCCCACGCTTTTTCATGGTTTCTTCTGCTTTTATGAGCACCATCCTGGCCTCTTTTAAATTAAAATCTTAAGATTTTCAGGGACATCAGAAGCCACTTATCTCAGTGGTCTGGATCTCGTCACGTCATTAGGGCTAAAAATAGTGTCACTGTTATGAGTCAGCCTTGTGCTTCCCCTCCCCGCCCCCCAAAATGCCTGCCTTTGGCAATCAACGTGGAGATGTGCTGAGGAAGGGTCTCTGAGGTAAAGGGGAGGGTCTTGAGCTCAGCATTTCCTAGCAGAGGTGTTCGTGGAGACCTGATGGTCGTGGGGCTTTGGAAGGAGTGCTGTGCTTTCTGGCAGTTGGTGTACAGCAACCCAAGAGCGACCATTCTACTTCAATCAGATTCTGTTCCACAGAACACTCCCTTATTGAGGGTTAATGACGTTAATTACTGTCCCCTTCACTTAAGAATGGGCTCAAGAGCATAATTGCCATATAATGGTGCAGGAATAGCTCAGACCCCAGCAGAGCTCCGGAGGAGAAGGTGGCCCCTTCTTCCTACCTATCACTCCGCCCTACACCCCACGCCTTCGCCCGGCCTGGCTTCCTCAGGAGAAGGTAGTCGCCACTCCCAGCCCCACGGTAGGAAGCGGTGTGCATCACCCCCAAGGTCTTCCTCCTCTGACCGCTCCCCAGGACAGCGGCAGAGCTGTTTCCGGAGCGCTTACATTATGCGAGGTGCCACGAGTCCTCCAGAGAGGATTTTAACATATACGGAGTGGGGGATAGATGTGGCTCCTGTGCAAACACTGCACTCTTACTAGAAGGACTTGGGCATCATGGGCTTTGCAGATGGGGGTTGGCCTTCTGGCCAGTGCCGCATGGATGCCAGGAACAGTTGTATTTTCTAGTGAGTGCAGAACACGCCTAAGCCACCTGGGCCAGTGACCCTCTCTGTGTGTCCTCATCTGTATCAGCCTTTTCTGTACAGAGACAGGCCAGGGGATGTGCTGGCAGCCAGGCATGCCGGAAACTGTCTTCTTGGGCATTTCAAGCCAACACACTAGGTCCTGGGAAGACGTGGAGCTCCGGCCTGTTCCCAGGTGTACCCCAAACTGTCGGTGGGGTGTGCTCAGCATGTGAGTTAAACCATCCCATCTCTGTTTATGGCTTGTTCTTCCCTGTGTGTCTTTACCACAATTGAGAGATGGGTCACTTACTATCTTCTACCAAGCAACCTTCATGTTCTTATGAAATGCAAATTTCTTCTGACTCCTTTTCTCTCCTTTAATATTTTTCTTATTTACCATTTTCCACTTAGGCTTTCTCAGCTCTGCATGCATCCCATTTTTATATTGCCAATTTCTGAGGGGTTCTCCAGAGCCCTAGACTGGGTGGTGACCTCCTCCCATGTTCTAAATATTTGTGCTGTGACGCTGGACTCGTCTCTAAAATTAGGAGATTGAAACAGTGCATTGCTAGACTCTTGTTTAGTTCCAGCAACCAAATGACCAAGACAGTTCAAGCAACAGCTTTTATCCAGTGTATAAAATACATTACAAGAGCAGAGAAGCAATTTATTAAAATATGTGCAAGGTAATATACAGCCTATATGGATTAGTAAACAATCAAGAACACACTCCCAGCTTAGTTGCTCAATCAGAATAGTCTTTGTCAGATTTTTAAATATGACTCTAGCACTGACAAGGGTTCAACCTGAAAAGGGCTTGGAGCATGTGGGAAGCGAATTTCAGTGATAGGCACAGTGTGGGTAGATTAAGGAACAGTTACAGTCATAGGAAGCAGCTGTTGCGGATGCCTGGCTTGGTGTGTGCCCACTGAAGGAGACCAGAGCTGCAGCGGTCAGTGGTCATTGTGTGGGGGTCGGTGGCACTTGCTGTGGCCTTTTCTCTTTGGGGCTTCTGCAGTGGGCGAAGGTGAGTCTCTTTCCTGGAGACTCAGGGCCATCAACATCTCTAAGAGGCTCAGGGAGGCTCCTCAGAAAGGTATTACTTTCTCTTTTTCTCTGTCTTTCCTTTCTTTTTCCCTTTGTCTTTCTCCTTTTCTTTGTCACCGACTGTGAATGACAAGGCTTGTCTTTTACCCAGAGGTGTTTTGGCATACCAGTCCTGGAAGAGAACAGGTGTTAGGCAAAGCTCAGAATGACATGGATGCGCTGGAACATGCCTCAGGATGAGCTCAAGCCTGCTGCGGAGGGAGGAGTCCTCCTCCTGCACTTGTTTAGTACACACTGCACCCCGGGTTTCCGAGTCTGATTTGAAGCGTCTACCCCATGAGTTAGCAATTTCAGACTAAGTTTAATCAGCAACTTTGTTTGCAAGGCGCCTGGTTCCCTGGCCTCTTACTGCCTCTCAGGGCTGTGGGTTCTCTGGGTAACATCCCCCAGTTCACACACGGCCACCAGAAGTGTGACTGGCAGAATAACGGAACCAAATAACCAAAAATGCACTTTGTGATTGAAACCGGCCCCACCATGGCGTTTTACCTGAACCTTGAGAAACATTTTGGTTTATAGTAATAATATTTACAGTAATACTATTTCATTAAGTGATGATATCACACATTATGTATCAGTGCTATCTCTGGATGTATTGGTCATTTTTAATTTTTCATTATTGGGAACGAGGCTGCAGTTCACAGTTTTTACACATCTCCTCGTGTACACGGGAGAAAACTTCTCTAGGGCATGTGTACAGAAATTAAATTCCTCGATTACATGTTCTGAGCACATTCGATTTGACTTGATATTGCCACATCACTCTCTGATGTGTGGTGAGTGAACTATTTTGATCATTTGATCATAAAATGCCTGTTTTGTCCTGTCTCCCTGGTGTTAGTTTAGCTGGGTATAAATATTAGGTAGACAATTTTTTTCTCTCAGCACTTTGCAGATTTAATGTCACTGCCTTCTGACATCTATTGTTGTCAAAGAGATGTCTGATTGGAGAATTGTTGTTTCTTTGTATATTATGCGTTAGCTTTTAAGAATTATTTGCTATCTGGTTCTTGGACCAGGGTATGGATTTATTTACATTTGCCTTGCTATTTTTTTGCAGTTTAGTTTTAAATCTGAGAACTCTCTAATTCAGGAAAATTTCCAGCATATATTTTTTCACCAAATTGTTCTGGTATTTCTTGCATTCCTTTCTTCTAGAATTTTTATTGGTTGGATGTTAATGTCTTTTAATCCACTCTTCATGGATCTTAAATTTGTTTTTATAGATTTTATCTTTCTGTTTATCTGTGCCACCTTCTGAGGGAACTTGGTGTCCACCAATTTGCTTTTAGAGCCTGTGAAGCCTAGAGTCCATAATTCTTATTTTAAAAACTATTTTATAAACACTGTATTTTTGCTTGTATGTTTTCTTTTCATGATTTTTCCATAACTACTTCTCATTCAATTTTCCCCTACCTTTGTTTTGAAATAGTCTATATATTCTAATTGAAGTCACGTTTTCATATATTTTCTTTCTTTCTTTCTTTCTTTCTTTCTTTCTTTCTTTCTTTCTTTCTTTCTTTCTTTCTTTTCTGTACCTGGGATTGAACTCACGACCTCATGCTCACTAGGGCGGGCCTTTAGATGTCTAAGCTAAACCCCAGAGCACTCATATATTTTCTTAAACATCTTAATTATAGTCACTTAAGCATTTTCATCAGATTGTGCTTAACACTGAACTTCCTAAGATGTTTTGGAATTTAGATTTTCAGAGTTGCTCTGAGTGGGAAGTTTTATTTTTTTCTCTGTCTCCCACCCTAACAGACCTGCAGTTGCTTTAACAAGGTCTTCTAAATCCAAATACAGAATGAAGTCTTACGCTCACAGTTTGAAATGAATAGTCATTGTGATTTGGGGAATCGAATGTCAATGTTTTTCGGAAAAAACGCTTTACTGCTAAGGCTCAAGAGATTTTTTTTTTTTTTTTTGCAAGCAGGGATGGAGGCCAGAACCGCTTGCATGCCAAGCAGGTGCTCTATCACTGAGCCACCCCCCAGCCCTCAAAAGATTTTGTGATCTAAAGAGGTCAAGGTTCTAAATTTTACTGTGTGTGGCAGTGTTCAAACCCATGAAACCTAGGGAGCCTCTAGTAGGTGTGTGACACGTGTCTCATCCAGGTACCTTAAAGCAGTCTTCCTCCTCTTGGTACACGGGGCTCACACTGGTGATGGCTGTGATGAACTCCCCGGCAGTGAGAGGTTTACGCACTTGCTGACGAATCCGCCTCTCTGTGAGCACGTCTTTGATCACTTCCACTATGTGTCCTTGGGTGAAGCCATCGGTGACCTTGGCCAGGCAGCTGATGTTCAAGGCTTTCGTAAGGATCCCTCCTCTGCGCTGGATGATCTGTTTCCAGAGAACTGTCTCATCCAAGATGGCAGAAAAGTACAGGGGCCAAGAGTTATCGCAGAGTAAGTAACATTAGCCTGGAGCCCCATCCCAGCTCAGGAAAGGGATGCAAGTGGGGTCAGCTACAAACTTCTCTGTCATTCAGAGGAGCAGAAAGCTGAATCCTAAAGCAGAGTCCTCTGGGGAATTTTCTACCATGTGATATACAGAACTGTGACCCTAAGGTCTACAGATCCACATGCCCTTGTGATATGACAAGAAAAATGACCCCAGGAGAGTTCTAATATTTAGAAAATGTCAAAGTTAGAAATTCATATATAGTATATATGGACAGCATCTCTGAGAGAATTTAGAAAAGGAGGGTGTAACTGCTTTTAGTTATAACATTCGTTTCTTACATTACTTTTTTCTTCAATTATTTTTATAACTAAAATTAGAAAGCCAATCCTAATTTTCATGAACTACCGCCAGCCTTTGTTGACTGTCATACACTGGATTTTATCCAATAATTTGGCTCCTTTATCTTCTCCCCCAACAACTGTTAGTGAATCTACGGTAAGTGAGAGATTTCAATCTGAACACAGAAAGATTGTGAAAATGAATTACAAAAACCCTTCCTGCTGCTAACTTTAGATATAGAATGAAAATAAGATGACAGTTGAGAACTCTGTCCAGTCTGTTTAGAAGACTGGACTAAACAAAGTGTGGGGATGCAGTTTTGTGCAATGCAAAGTCCCTGGGTTCGATCCCAAGGACTCCCCCCAAAGTGTTGAAAAAGACATGGATTTTGATTTTATTAAAAAGTTTGAAAAAATAAGCTCAGGTTGCCTTTAATGTCTCTGTGAAGGAAGTCAACATGGAATCCTACTGAGGCTGAAAAAGTTAACTTTGTGTAAAGAAATGGTGTTCTCCAAGGAAGCCAGCGTCGCCCAGGAGACAAGATGAGTGGGCCTCATGGACCTGTCCAAAGAAAACTCAGCAGCCACAAGGGCTTTTGGCAACTTCAGGGCCAAAAGCGATGGTCTCCTCTAGTTGTCTTGGTCTTGGGTGGAGAGAAGTCTGTCTGCAGATCCAGACAGGACGCTTTGCTCCTGGGTCCCAGCGATTTATGTTTAGGGTCCATTGGTCTAACCTGGGATTGAGGGAGAGCACAGCCTGAGGCAGCCTGGATGCCAGGACTCTCCTGGCCTTGCACCCTTCCACACACAGCCCGCTGACCCCCCATCTGCGTCCCACGTGGTTAAGAGCCTAGGATACTTGCCGTATCTGGAAGCATAGTCTGGTCTGGGAACCAAAATGATTTTTTGGTAAACTTTGCAAAAAGATTGGAGTTCAGCATCAAAAGGACGCTGCGTTGTCCCCACAATCAGAATCCTGTCGTCTGGCTGCAGGAGTTTCAGGATTTTGGGAAGCTCTTTTTTCAGGCGTTTTGGGTCATTCTGGAAGAAAGAGGAAAGGGGGAAACATTAACCCACACACAGAACAAAGAATGGACGGAGAACTCAAGAAAGCAGACTCCTTGCCACAGAATAGGTGGTGGCGAATGTTTGTTGAAGTGATTTCCAAGCTCTGATAAACACAATTCCTCCCAGTGTGTCCCAGGGCCGGCCCTGTGGTGCATTTCCTAGTCTGGGTGATTTTAATTGTTAGCGCTTCCTTTCTTGAATCTCTGGAATTCAGATTTGGGTCATGGGAAGGAAGGAAGCCCCTGACTGACCGGGGAGAGGGGCGCCTGCCTCTCAGATGAGGACAGCGCTGAGTTCCACGTGGAGGAGATGTGTGAGGCCTTGCAAAGGAGCCTGCAGTACTGTTTCCCTTGAGTTGCTTGGGAGAAGTGATCAGGATTTCCCCTGCCCATGGCACAAGGGCCTGCAGTCCTGGATCTCATGCCAGACAGATGTTGGGTTCCAGAAGATGCTGGAACGCAGCCCTCAGTCAGTTTGAGAGGACTTTGAACCTCTATGAGTTCAGCTTAATCTCAGCACTAAGGAGGCAGAGGAGAGCTCGGATGGGCCCTCTGCTGTGTGCCAGGGAGGGTAAGCATGGCTTCCGGAAGTAGGAGACAGAGTGGGGCACGTTGCCACGGGAACACAGTGACTGTAAATCACTGGTGCAGACAGGAGAGGAGGAAGCAAGGGGAGGCAGGAGAATGGGATGGCATGGAGACACCCCAGCCACAGCCCTGGCTGCTTTTTCTCCCATTCACCCAATGGTGAAGGACATGCTGTGTCTTTCCCTGGGCTTGTTGCTCACTTGTGTGTATTCTTTGGAAAAATGTTTACTTAGATCCTGGCCCCACTTAAAAAAAACCGGGGTGTCTGTCCTTATGGTGGAGATGTAGGCGTTGCTGATGTCCCAGGCAGGTACAGTCTTCTGTCAGGTGTGTAAATGTTTTTCCCGTCTGTAGCCTATCTCTTTGCTTCCTTTTTCTATGTTAATCTTCTTTAGCTTGGAGCGTGGAAGAGCCTTGTGGACCTGCTGGCCCTATCCGGGTTACCTTGGGCCCTGCTAAGCCCAGGGCAGAGAAGGGAAGAGACTCAGAGGTAGGGGGTTCAAGGGGCCAGTTCAGTAATGAGGCCGGGCCTCTGGTACACAGCTGGTGCTCAGTCACTGCCTGCCAAATAACTGATTCTCCCCAAGCTCTGTGTTTTCATCTTTTATTTCTGTTGTCCTCAGTAACTCACCTTTGCTCAGGCAAACCCCTCCTGCACCCAGACTCCCTCCTATGCCACCCCATCTTCCTTTTCCTCAGAGTCCTGTACAGAACCATTCAGTGAGCAGACTTGGAGATAGTTTGGGGCCAGGAGTCATTTGCGGAAGAGGGCCAGGCGGAAATCCAAGCCTAAAGCTCTGTCTCTTCCCAGGTTACCCTTCAGGGTCTCGGCCTGGGAGGCTCCCCACCCCCATCCCTTGCACACAGTGCTTAAGTGGCTGGGTTCTGAATCCAGGTGCTGCCACTTAGTAGCTCTCTGACTGGGTCTCAGTCTCCTTCTCTGTAAAATAGGGATAATGATGGTGATTTACTTTAAAAAGTTTCACGTGGTGCCCGGCCCCGCGTGTGTGCTCTCTCAGGGAGATTACAACGGTTCTTCCTCTTGTCTTGCGAAGAAAGCGCATAGTTCTGTTCATTTTCAGACATAGCTAGAGTTGCAACCTCATGCAGATCCATCACTGGATACAAATCCAGGGATTTTAAAATGGAAATTCAAAAGAAAAGGTTGGAGGGAAGGTTCTGACACTGACCCCCCAGCCTTATGGATTTGACATTTCAGCAGGGGGGCAAAAAAGTAAGTCAACAGACAAAGAGCTGGTTGGTATGTTAGGGAGCAGGGACAGTGAGGAACATCCAGGAGGGTAAAGGGGAAGTGCAGGAAGGAGGGGCCGGGTGGAGGGCAGGAGGCCAGCGGAAGGGATGCACTCTCAGATGACACCTGTCCAGAGTTGTGACCGAGGGAGATGACAGCCATGCGGGCTGGGGAGAGAGTTCCAGGCAGAGAGGGCAGTGAATGCAAAGACGGGAAGTAGCAATGCGCTTGACCGGTACCAGGAAGATCAGAGAGAGCAGAGACCAGAGAGGCAGGAGTTGAGGCTGGGGAAAGGGCAGACAGAGGTGGCAGCCAGCGATGGAAGGGTCTCTTATTTTATTAAGCCTGGAACCAAGGGCTCTTGCTTTAGCTTCTTCTGAGCGCAGAGCTCAGGGAATCACTTGACCTTGGGTGAGTTCGCAGAATCCTCTCCAGTCAGCATGCACCAGCTCTGCCGAGTTGGGCCTTTCCAGTACCGACTCTGCTAGCTCTTCACTTCCTTGATGGTCTCCTTTGTAGCAAAACATTTTCCATTTTGATGAGGTGCAATTTAAAATTTCTTTTATTGCTTGTGCATTTGGCGTCACATCTAAGAAACCACTGCCTGCTCCAGGGTCACAAAAATTTATGTCTACATTTTCTTCTAAGGGTTTTACAATTTTAGCTCTTACTTGCAGGTCTTTGATTTATGAGGGGTTGATGTTTGCATATGTCGAGAGGTAAGGCTCCAGCTTTCCTCTTTGGCCATTGGCTGTCCAGCTGCCCGAGCACCATTTGCTGGACAGATTATTTCTGCACCAAGCTGTCAGAAGTCTACTGTCTGTCAGGGGAAAGCTTGTTTCTGGCCTCAGTCCTGTTCCAGTGATCTGTCTCCCTGCATGCCAGAACCATGCTACAATGTGAAACTAAGATGGGAAATGACTTTCCCAACTTTTTTTTTAAGGATTGTTTTGGCTGGCTCCTTTGACTTTCCATATACCTTTTAAGATCAGTGTATTATTTTCTGCAAACAAGCCAGTTGGAATTTTTATGAGAACTGCCCTCAATCCATGGATCAGTCTGGGGAAGATTGTCATCTGAGCAATGTTGTCGTTTGCAACCCATGGCCATGAAATGTCTTCTTATATATTTGGGTCTTCCGTGAGATGTCCCACGATGCCCTTGCAGTTTTCAGAGGAGTCTTGCGCTTCTCTTGTGCCGAAGCGCTTGCTGAGAACCGTTTCTGTGGTGTGGTAAGGGCAGCAAGCTGATGGTTGGTTTGAGACGGTGGTGGGAACAGAGGAGTCTTTTTTAGGAACTTGGTGGGGGTGAACTGGGACGTGCAGGGTGTACAAAGACTGTTGGAGGGCTGGTCTGAGAGTCCCAGAGAGGCTGGACTGAGACTCCACGGGGGGTACATACACCTACACAGTCTGAGCCTGTCCCCCTGCAATCCTGTTGCCATGGTGATGGTGTGGCCTCTACCCTTGCTGAGGCAGAAGATGATATCGCTCCATGCATACCCTGTGTGCATTTCCAGTCTATTTGGATGACAAATGTTGATCCTTGGCTGTGTCCAAAATGACATCCTTGCTATTGGGGAGGTGCAGTCCATTAGCTGGGGGTGGAAGCAGAAGGCGTGCCTGCTCGGCCAGCAGCTCCCCTCTGCTTGGCCACTGCTATTCCAGTTCAGAGCCATTCCTGCCAAATGCTCATCCGTCACACCAGGAATGTCCCTTCAATGCCCTGACAGCCTCTGCGTCCACCGCCCCACTGCTGGGCCTGCCAGCCCCTCGTAAATGTAGCACTTTTTTTTTTTTGGCACCGGGGATCGAACTTATGACCTCATGTTTGCCAGGCAGGCACTTAAGCCACTGAGCTAAATCCCCAGCCCCTTGCAAATGTATTACTGTGGTCAGTTTCCAATGAGTGTCCAGCATCCATGCAGCACTTTCTGTTTGCTTTCCTGCAGTTAATGCCACAAAACCACCTTCACCAGGAAGGCCCCCGACTCCTGTGCGAGGCTCTGCTGCGATCTCAGGAAGGCTCCTGGCACAGAAGCAACAGTGCAGAAAATGCAGGCATGGGTGGCTCTGCCTGGCTCTTTACCGCCTTCCTCCCAGTCCTAAGGGCAGATGGCCCACACAGCAGCCCGGCCCGCAGCAGAGCTCTTCCTAGGGGCAGGGAAGGATGGCAGGGCACGTCCAGGGCCACAGAGGGCAGAGCTGTGCTTGTGAAGGTGGCAATGCTTGGGGGTGGGCGCCCCTGAATTCTCAAGATGGAAGGGCTTCTCTAGGGCCGATGCGGGGACAGGGAACCAGAAGTGGGCGGGAGGATGGATGGAAGGTTCCAGAACAGCCCAGCTCAGGCTTGAGCACATCCTGAAAGGCACTGCTCAGGAGCACTCAGAGGGGACCTGGGGTTGGAGGAGCGGTGGGGGACACACAAGGAGGGCTGGCCCCGTGGACGAGGGGGGAACCAGGTTGCACTCAGCATCCTCCAGCCTGGCTGGACGTGGGCTGCCCTCTCAGCCTTCCCTTCATGGAGGGCTCAGGCCCGTGGGGATGTTCGAGCTTGGGAGCCTTTCAGCTTGTGTGGCACCGGTGTCTGGGTTGTGACTCCCATGGTTCTATGCAGCGGACCCCCAGCATGGCCAAGGGGCGGGGGAGTCTTCTAATGAGGAAGTGATCAGAGTCAATGTACAACTTGCCCATAGAGAGAACTGGGTCCCCGAAGGCCTTGAGGTCCCTCTGGAATAAAATAAACCAGAGAGGGACTGCATTTGTGGGACCAGAGAGAAATCCCCATATCAGGACAAGAGCTGAGCAGGGAGGGACCTAGGGAGGGGTCTCTTGTCATCACCTGGCCTCTCCCCTCCTTTGCCCCTGTCCACCAAGGGCTTCACATGTGTGACCGCTTGGGTTGTGCCCAGCCCCACATGGCTCTTTGGACTTGGGATCTGGTTCCCTGTCATTTTCCCCGCCTGGGGACTTTTTCTCTTCTTCCTCAGTGCAGGGGCTTGTCCAGCAGAGGGAGCTGAGCCCTAGATTCCCAGATGAAAGAATAAATGAGTCTGCTAAGACTTTCTGAAATGACAGAGCAATCAGGCTCATTTGGAGAAGAAAAGATTGAGCTTTCATTCTCCATCCAAACTGTCGCTACCTGCTAAAGATGATGTATAATACACAGAGATCACAAATGATTAAAATCCTTATGAACTGAATCAGAAATTCAGTTAACCACTATTTGCTTTGGTCCAAATTGATGTGGAATAACAATCGTGTGTGTCTGTAACTTTTTTTTTAACTTGTGAGAAATTTGCTGGTGATTTGCACTGTGTGCGTGGGGGAGGAGACTGCGAGGAGGGTGCATTGAAAGGAGAGAAAAGGAGGAAGGAAGCAATCCAAATGGGGCCCCCTCCCCGAAAGTGGCCCTTAGCAGTTCTGTTGGTGCTCTTTGTTCATAAATTTCAGGTCTTTTGCTATTTATTATTATGAACAATAGGAAATCCTAATAATAACTCCTACGTGTATCATCCACTGTAACGGAGCAGAGTTCTCAAAATGATTTCTTCCCTTGGAATCGTATGTTTGGGTTGGAAAACACTTTTCTCCCCCCCTTCTCCTCCATTTTCTTCTAAATTACGCCTCCTAAGATCGGACCCCTGCATCCTTTTAGATGCAGACAAGCAGAGAGAGAGAGAGAGAGAGAGAGAGAGAGAGAGAGAGAGAGAGAGAGAGATATGCAGGATATTTAAAAGCCCCATGTCTCTTTTTTTGCATTGAAAAGATAAGATTTTCTCAAAACAGTGGGGATGGTCCCTTGCACGGGGGCCTCTTCCGAGGCAGAAGAGGTCAAAGAGCGAAGCGAGGGAGAAGCCCTCACCTGTTTTTCAGCATTGGGAACCTTTTTGTAGAAGGTTTTCTCTGTGTCTTCGATCCACACCACGGAAGGCTGAAGCTGTCGCGCCACCTGCCGAGGGGAGACCACAGCCTGGGTGAGGAGCGGTCGTCCAAACCCCTCCCCCCTAAACAGCAGCGCTGCACAGGGCACGGAGGGTGCCTGGGCCGAGGGCCTACCGAGCAGGCTCCCATCTGCACGGCTGCATCCCTTCTCCTGCAGCCGGCCGCCCCGGCACCCCTGGGCCTGGCCTGTCGTACACATGCTCTGCTCTAGCACTGTGAGCCTTTGGGTCTGAGATAAACCGGTGACTGACCGCTGCAAATCAATGGGAGCCGGGCTGTGAGTTTTAATCACAGCCTACTTGCCGCCCCTGGGTTCATTCAAGTTTGTTACAGGAGAAAACCCGTTTCAGCACGAGGGCCCCTGCCACGCTATTTGTTCGGCTGTGCTTTTGTGGCCCAGGCTCCCCAGGGAAGGCAGACAGCTCTGAGCCCCTCCAGGGCAAGCAGGGCTTTGCGACACAGAGCTGCGATGGGCCTGAGCTGGGTCCGTGAATAATTGCCACACACCTAACAATCTCTTCAAAGCACCCCCGTGAGAGCAAAGTTCAGGTATTTTTGCCACAATTTGTGCTTTGTGCGAAATTGTGACAGATGAAAGCTGTTTCAGCCACAACGAACACTCCTATTTATATATTTCCTAAACCATCGTGAAGGCGGCAGGTAGGACTTTTAAACCAAGACAGTCATCCCGTGAGTGATGACAAAATCGCTGGAGACACCCTGGTTGTGTCTTTTCTCTAGCATTGTGTACCAAGCAGCAAGTCGGAGCTGGAAAGCAGATCATGCATCTTCCGGTTCAGAGGGGACAGTGGCTGGACTTGATCCTTGGGCAGCCTAACAGCTGGGCCAGGGCACTCCTAGTCCCTGGCCAGCTGGGACACACTGAGAGAAAACAGCACTCTTGCCAAGCGTTGCTGAGGAGCTGTTTAGTATTTAGACCCGAAGCCACAAAGTCTAAGAATTCCTGTGTCCTAAATTTGAGTCTCAGACACGAAGGCAGTGTGGGTGACACCTATAGGAAGTGCCAATGGCCAGGGACCGAGTGGGGTGCACTGGGCGTGGGGCACAGGGGCGGCACATCAGAGCTGGCCGGTATCAGGTGCCGCCTCCCGCCTGGGTCTTCATAGGTCCCCTAGCTTGGCCCTGAGGAGTGTGCCTCATTGCTGTCACCGTGCCTACAGATGGGGACCCAGAGGGCTGAAGATGCAAAGTGGTGGCCTGGGACACATGGCTATCAAGTGGCAGAAGCAGGACAGAGGGGCAGGCTGATGGGTCCAGCAGGGGCCACATGAACAGTTCTCTCCTCTGCTTTCTGGGAATACAGAGAGCGGAAGCCTCAGAACCTCCGCCCCAGAGGGAACGTGGGCCCCTGGGATGTGAAGCTGCTGGGCTGAGACCCAAGCCCCTCTCTGCTGATCTCAGCACCCTGATCCTTTCCTTCATGGGGAACCACTTTTCCCACTGGGACCAAGCCGCAGCCTGTCCACCCCTGTGCCTGCTGAGTCTGGGGTGGCCTACACGCTGGCCTGGCCATGATGAGTTTATTTTTGGCCCTGGAATCTGAATAGCTATCGCTTTAAAGATGGCTAGAGGATAAGACCAGCCCAAATTCCATCAGGCCATGGGTCTAAGCTAAGGTTTGGACCATCAGTGCCTGTCTGCATGCCGGGTCTCTGCTCTCCAAACTCCAAGCAAGGGTTGTGGCCGGTGCTACCCGGTGCTGCCTCCAGGGTGCTGTGTGCACGGTTTTCTAGGGGGAGGCAGTGCTGCCAGCAGCAGCTCACAGTCTCAGAACAACTAGCTGTCGAGGCTTTTACCAAACAAGACGGACGAAGGCTGCAGGGTGCAGGAGCTCTTCCTGTCTCTTCTTTCCCTCCTCTGTGAGCCTTTATTTAATAAAATCAGCTCTCGGATATGTCAAAGCAACTTGTTAAGTGAATCTCCAACTTAAATATGCTAAAATTCTCCCGGGAAGGTCGTGAGGGAAATCCAGATCCTCTGGGGAGCCTCCGGGCTGGAGAACCCGAGTTCCTGTCACGGTTGTGGTCCCAAGAGAGGTGCACAGGAGGGCTCAGGTGTCAGCCTGTCACCCAGAGCCCATCCACATGGATCATGTGAAGGCACTGGGATCCCTGATACAGCATGGAGGACAGGAAGAGGCACAGACGTGGGTCCCCCCAATCACAGTAGTGTCAGCCGCTCTTGGGGTCCCCGTTAGAGGTGGTAGCTCGGGGTGGCATCAGCCACAGCTTGTGCAGACCACTGTGTGTGAGCGCGGGGTGTGGCAGGCAAGGGAGCAGGTGTGGGAAGACCCACACGAGGGCCTGTGTGTTCCTGTCCCCAGCACTGCAGTGGCTGTGGCTGGGACCAGCCCTGGGCAACTGGAGGACATGGCTGCTGTCCAGTATCAGTGGTGTTTAAGCTGCCTGCCCCATGCTGAAGGACAGCTGAGGCCAGAATCTGCAGTGCAGTACTTGGTCTCCCAGCCCTTGAGGGGACACACATGACTTGGCTTTCCTGGTCCCCACTTCCCCACTCAGCTCTCTTACAGATCTCCAGGGACTTCTGTCAACTTCTTGTGCTAATGATGCTAAACTGGTGCACCTCCAGGGTCACATCCCAATGTAGTGCCTGCCTTCTAGAAGCTTCTGGATTCAACATAGGCCCAAACTGACCTCCCCTTTCTCCGACTTGAAGTCCTGCCTTCTGCCATTCCCTATGTCCGGCCATCCGACTCACAGACGCGGGTGTCCTCCCTGGATTCCCCCACCTACCAACCCCAGAGGCATCCGTGGGGCCGTGGTGCCCGCAGCAGTCGGAGGGCCCTCACTGCAGGGGCTCCGGGGAGCCTCTGTGCACTAATAGCCGCTCTGGCTTAACGTCAAAGGCTCCTTACTTCCAGGCCCTAAAGCAAACAGCACAGTAAGATGCTATATGTAGGTTTTAAGCTTCTTGGGAGAAACTCAGGGTAACAAAAGCAAACATCTCAGTTCTCAGATCCTCTAAAAGACTTTAAACTGAGGCCACTGGACAAGCTGCCCTCACATTGACAACGGCTGGTCTTAGGCCATGTTGCATCCCTGCCTAAGCAGGGGCCCCTTCTCTCATGTGTCCAGCTGGCCAACAGTGGGATTTCCCCAGCTTCCATTTGTGAGCCCCTGAAGCTGCAGATGCAGTGACAGTGTGTTAGTGTCCCCCACCTCTTCCTGCTCTGAACTACATAAAATGCACATGGGCTTGGACCACGAGAGACTCGTGAGTTTGGGACAGTCCAGAGACCCCCAGGCCTGCATCCTGCTCCTGGGCCATGGCTGCATGGACGCTTGGCTGGGCCATTCCACCGAACATGGAAGTTAACCCTGCTCCTTTAACTTGCCTGTGCTTTGGCCTCCCGGGGGAAATTCCACACTTCCTGCATTTCTTAGCACTGACTGGACCGGCAAAAGGATTCCTTTCCCAGGCTGTTCACCTGCTCTGGGGACACACAGGCTGGGGACACACAGGCTGGGTGGAGGGCTGTGGAAGGACTCAACTATTATTGAATGAAACAGAAAACATTTCCCAAGAGAGGTCTTTGACAATGACGGCACAGAGCTTTCACATGCAGGACAACGCTGCCTGTCTCAATGGCCACACGGCCCCTTTTGCAGGTGAGGTTGCTGAGGCAGAGGGCCACTTTAGAGGGCTGAATGTGTGTCCAAGGATCACTGGGGAAGGGCTGGGCCTTCAGGAGCACCGGGGTCTTCCTGACCTGCAAGCCTGTGAGGTTACATAGATGGGGCACGAGATGCCTGTTCCGAAGCATCTTGGCCTTGACCTGTGTCACCCTCTATCATCTTCTTCCCAACAGGAAGGTCCCCAAAGTTTTCCCCATCTGAATGAGAGATCAGGGGACCCCAGGGCGGAGATGAAAGGTGTGCGAAACTGCTTCCGGGGGAAGGCCCCAAGGAGCTGAGGCTGCTTCCCTTGGAGGATGCGCCTACTAATATTGAAGAAGCTCATGGAGAGGGAAGATGGAATGTGGAATGAAGGTTCCTTTTCCACTCTTCCTGCAGAAACCAAGAACAGAGCAGCGTGAAAGTGCCAGGCACAAGGCCATAAAGAGCAGTAATGCAGGGGCTGGACTCACAGAGCTCCTGATGGCAGGGGAGGGGAGGAAGACGGCTCAAGGGACAAGTACGATCAAGGACCACCAGTGATAAACAGGGAGGCACGGGCAGGGGGAGACCAGACAGAGACTGGAGAGAGGGGTTATGCCTTAGGTCTAGATGTCCCCAAAGCCTCATGCCGTCATTGATGAGGCTTTTCAGAGAAGGCTGGGTCTACAGCATGTGATGCTGGGACCCAGGCTGTGTGATTACTAAACTAGTCCACTGACTGGCTTGACATAGTCCTGGGTAGGATTAAGGATCCTCACCCTGAGTGTGAGTGCTATTGCCAAAAGGCTGAGATATAAGGGACAGAAAGAGAATGGCTGGGTTGTTGCTTGTTGCTTTGTTACTTCGCTGCTTTGCTGCCTTCTCCTCCTCCGTCTTGCCCCTCTGCTATGCCACCTGCCTCAGAACCATTCAGCTATGAACTGAAACCTCCACAAACTGTGAGCAAAGTAAATATTTCCTCCTTTAACTTTGGGTAACAGGTATTTTGCCTCAGCAACAAGAAAAGTAACTATGTCAGGGGTGGGGTATGGAGCCCGACTTCTGATGTGTTCAGAAGGTCTTGGCTGGGGTGTGTGTGTGCTGTACATTGCAGACAGCAGGAATGGGGTACCTAGTGCAGGGGTGTGGGGTCTGGAAAGGCCCAGAAGGGCTTTGGCTATGCTGTGGTGGTTCAGCAGCGGTGGAGAATCTGGATTGACTTTAATCAGAAAGTTTGATTCTATCTGTGATACAAAAATCCTGTCCAGTGACGGTGTGAGGCCTGACCTGGTCTAGGCATGGGGGCACACATGGGCAGTGGGCAGCCAGAAGCTTCTGAGGTTTACATGGGAGGCTGAGCAGGTGGTGTTGGGAACTGCAGGAAGTGGAGTGAGGAAGGAATCGGCCAGGCCCAGTGGGAACCAGCTGCAGCGTGCCCGGAGGAAGGGGATGCTAGTCCAAAGACAGCCCTGGACGAGGAGGCAGTGCCAAGGTCAGTTTGGGCCACCGTGATCCTGACAGCAGGGGGCAGAGAGGGAGCACAGAGGGGTCCAAGAGAGGCAGGGCTGGAAGGGAGCTGGGGGAGCAGAGGGAGGGGGCCACAGAGGCAACAGGGAGAGTGGGATGTGGCTGGATGGCGACTGGGGACCCTGGTGACTCCACAGGGAGACGTGTTGGAGGGGGAGGTTGGGGAGGTGAGAATCGGTTGTGAGAGATGGCGCCATCCTTGAAGCTAGGAGGACATCGGAGTGGGTGGAGGTGGACAGTGCAGCTGGGAGCTTGGTAACAAGGGGGTTGCTGGTGGCCTCAGCTGAAACAGAGGGGCAAAAACCAGGGGACACACTGCTGAGAGGGACCAAGGCAGAGGGGACAGGAGAGTCCTTCCTGGAGGGTGCATGGACCGTGACCCTGGGGAGGTAGGTGTGGCGTCTCCCCAAGCAGCCGAATGGAATGGGTTCGAGGCTGAGGGTGGGAAGACATGGTGGGCGGGGAGGGAGGGCTGATCCTCCTTGCCCCAGGGCCCAGGGACTGGTAGGGGCTGCTCCAGGCGGATTGTGGAGCCCAAGTGTGGCTGCAGGTGCAGCAGCAGCAGCAGGGGCCCGGTGGGGAGATGGTCTCTTCCTTCCAGGAGCACTAAAGCAGCACTCACCCCACGGGGAAGGTTTCAGAGCGCGACTGGCACAGGCAAGGCCGGCCACCCTCTGCCTGGTGTCTGACCCTCTCCCACCCACGCCGATGGCTTTGTCTGCTCCGTGTGAAGTCTGCTCTCCAACATCACGCTAACCTGGGGTCCCGTCGTTTAGGATTCTAACTTCCTGTTTCTGAGTATCTAGATGATGCCTGCCTTTCCCCAAGTCTGACAGTGCGGGGATGGGCTGTGCTCCATCACTCCCGTGGAGGGGACCCTGCTGGGTGGGTGGGGTCTGGGGGGTATGCCTGTGCTCACTGGGGCAAGACTGTCTACACATCCTCTCCGGCAGTAAGTGGGGGGGCTACTCGGTCTCCCCAACTCCCCTCCGCGAGTATTAACCATAAAAAGCTCTGCCAATTTGCTAATGAAAAATGGTGTCCTTTGTTCTTTTAATTTTCATTTAGCTATGCAAAGGCTTCTCTTAAATTACCCGCAGATAGTTTGAGGTCATGGGCAATTAAATGTAATTAATTCGTAATTGGGACTTCTCCGAAGCCGTGTGGGACAGTTCCCGGGAACTGCCAGCAGAGGGCTCTTTAGTCCCATCAATGGGTTGGCTTTCTGGGCCAGCGATGGAATCGGACGAATTTCCTACCCTGCCTTTCCCTCCGTGTGGGTTTTGTGGATTTGACATTTCACACTCTCTCAGGGACATCTTTGAAATCCAAACTCAGCGTGTTTTGGTGTTGAGCCACTGGTCTGCTCTCTGGAAGTTTTAGGCTGACGGGGGTCTATTCTGCTTGCTGTAGGCTCAGAAGGGAAAAGCCAGCTACAGTTTTTCCAGGTACTGTGCCTCAGTTTACCAAACTTTGAAGGAACACTTATTCCCTCATCCCACACCTACCATGGAGGATGTGCGTGTGCCCAGCTCCGTGGCAGGAGACACCAGGAGGTGGGGACACCTTGCCTGTGTGGCCCCTGGGGTCTCAGTGCTCAGGTGCCACTGAGTTGGGGGGATGGGAATGGGTGCGGGTTATTGGGGGGCTCACCTTCCTGTCTATTTAAACACTCAGCTCATGAAGTGCCTCTTTCTGCATTTCCACCATTTAAACATTACTCTGAATTTTTATTACCTTGTGACACCTTCAAGTGTAACCTCGGATGCTATTTCAAGTCGTGGCTGGAGTTTAGCTTAATTGATTAATCTGTAAACTGTAAGTGACAATCAAAAGAAGAGCAGAGGTGTCCTAAAGTAGGGACCCTGGATAGGCTCACACTGGGTGGAAAGCGAGGTAAACTGAGGCAGAGATGGGGAAGCATGGGCTCAGGGGTGGGGTGGGCAGTGGCTCTGATGGTAGCATGCAGGGTGGCAGGTCACACGGTGCTGTACTGATGCCCCAGGCTGTGTTCAAGGGCAGGGTGTGAGGATGGGGCACTGGGGCCACCAGTCAGCTCAGCACGTGGGGAAGCTGCTCCTTCCAGCCCCTCACGAGTTCCTGTGAGGTGAGGTCTCACCAGGTTGCCCTGGGCCTGGCCAGCCCAGGAAGTGCAGCCTCTGTCACCTCCCCAGGAATCCCCACACTACCCCACGTGCATCTGGGTTGGATACAAACTCTTCACCCCCTGTGGCAGCCAGCCTGGCTCCACACGGAGCCTCTATGTGCCCTGAGTTAGGACCACAGCACCTGAAGTCTGTCTGTGCCTCCTCCCTCCACTGACACTGCCTTGCCCCTGTGTCCCCGCCCTCTCCTCAGTCCCCTGTTGACTGCTGTGCTTCAGGGTCAGGTGTCAGCCATGTCTGTTCCCTCACTGAATGTCCCTGAGGGCAGGAGGGGCTCATATACCTAGCACACTCATCCTACCTTGACCATGGCCGGGGGACCACTCAGCCCTGTGCTCCTGGCCCTCTCTCTAGTGCTGGCCCTGAGTGGTCATGTCCTTGTGCAGGAGGAGGAAGAAGTGGCCAGGACTGCAGGCAGAAAAGAGCATCTCCCCCTGCCCAGAGTGCAGGCTGCTAGGCTCTCTGCCTGGTCTCCCCAACTCTGTACGGAGAGGCCTTGAGGGTCTGGGCTGCTATTACTGACACAGGTGTCAGGAGGAGGTGGAACCCAGAGCACCCCAGAGCTGCTAGTTCCTGGCTGGCCTGTGACCCAGAACCCTCCCCTGCTGAGGGAGGCAGGGCAGGGAGCCCACCCTCCTCCTGAGACTGGCTGGGGCCAGTGTGGTTGCTTTGGAGCCAGGCTAGGCTTCAATCCAGAACCCAGCCCTCTGCTTCTTTTGTATTTTTGGTCAAATTGGACTGAGCCTCAATTTTCTTATCTGTAAAGTGGGGACCTTAATTCCTATCTCCTCAGGGTGTTGACACAATGCAAAGGGAAAGTAGATATAACGCTCCTTGGCATGGACCTCAATCCTGGCTGGAGGTCACCAAAAGCCCCTTCTACTCCCCTGTCCTCTGATTTACTACTATAAAAATTCGGGAGCAAGATGGGAAGATTGTGAGTTCAAGGTCAGCCCAATGACTTGGCAAGACCTTGTTTCAAATGGGCTGGGCATACAGCTCAGCACTCACCAGGCTCAGTCACCAATACCAGGACAAACACACTAAATGACCACAACAAAGAAACAAAGCCCCAGCCCCAGCCCCAGCCCCAGAGGATGCTGGTGCCCGCATGGTAACCCCAGTGAGGGTTCTCCTGTCCATGAAACCCTTATTGAGCAGCTATCATTTTTATCCCCTTTATTTACTGGTTAGATGAGCGTATTTCCAATTTCCCAAGACCCTCACCTCCTCTTCCACGCATAGCTTGGGCCTACACACAATGTGAGGTGACTACTGTTGGCTGGTGCAGTAAACATGTTTCTTAAAGGAAATATGCTTTCCTCACTTGGCCTCCTGTTAAATTACTGTCTGTGAGGTAAAGGAATCCTCCACAAAATGATGGTAACGCAGGAGGTCTGAACGAGGGGTTGTGAAACAGGCAGGGACGGCTTCCCTGGTTTGTCCACAGCGAGAACCCAGCATCCCCTCAAAAACCCTCAACAGCCTCCCCACGGGGGAGTTCCCCACCCTCTGGAGACTTGGGAATTCGTCATGAGGAGAGGCGATGAGCAGTCAGACCCCTGCTGCTGTTTCACGGTCTCACAGATCTCCTGTTTGCTGTCCCCACCCCGGCCCACATCCTTTGGTTCCCATAGCACAGTGACAACAAGCACCAGCTTCCTGCTCTTGACATCTCAGTGCCAGCATGGTGTCATTTCCTTTTGGTTAATGAAAAGCAAATACCTCTTTGCGGTGCAGATAGCTGTGTGCCAGCCACCCGGGGCATGGGGCACGGTGGCCTCACTGTGCGCAATTTTTAATTGAATGCATCCTCTCCTGGGACCTCCAGGTCTTCGTTAATCAGTTGCATACACAATAAAGGTGAGGCTTAATGAGGTGTGTGTGGGGGGCGCTCTGACTGGAGGCTGCCTAGCTCGATAAACATGTTGTTCCGCATTTTAATAATCTGACATTCAGCATTTTGTGGTCCGCGTAATGTCAGTTCGAGACAGTTCTAATAAGTGCAAAAATAGCTCATGTGATATCAGGACACAGGCTCTCAGTGACAGGGATGAATAACCTCCCAGGGTGAGGACCTAGTGGCTCACCTGTGTTCAGACCAGCAGCTGTGAGACACTTGGGCAGCAGGAAGAGAGGTGGGCAGTGCAGTGCACCTCCAAATGCAGGCTGCTTCCTGAGGTTCGGGGACCTCTGCGATGAGCAGACTGTAACCCAGGAAACGCTCTGTGCTTGGGTTTTCTTATCAGTAAAATGTGACCAGTGACAGGGCCTGCCTCGTGAAATGGTTGTGAGCACTGAGTGTGTTAGTGTGGAGTGGGGTATACAATGGTGTCTGGGAGGTTTAGTTGCTTGCAAATTGGTGGTGTTTTTGTATTTATGGGCTTCTGTCTGTTACCTGATGGTGTTAAATGTTGACAAAACCTAACATTCTGGAGGAACAAATTCAGGTATTCTTTTTGCCAAGAGGATGGGTTTCTTTCACTTCTCCCCTGAAGATCTTAGTGCTAGGAGCTCGGGGGCTTCAAAGGCAGGCTGCCTGGCTTCCAAGCCCAGCTCATCTCTAAACCATTGGCTGATCTTTGAAGTGTGTGCAGAGCAGAGGACAGCAACAATCCCAGTGAAGAGCAAGAATGGGAGAAGGGAGATAACTGAGCCCAAACCTCAGCCACGACCAAGTCAGAGGAGCTGGGTGAGCAGGGTTTCCAGGACAACCTCAAAGTAAAGACCCTGCCTTAGGACTAAGGCAGTTGCTGCCCAGGACTAGGGCAAAGTCAAAACAGACTGATATTAATGACATGGGAGACAAAGCCTCTGCAAGCCAGCCATTTGACAGCCGGCTAGAACAAAGTCCAGTTTGCTTTGCAGCTTCTGCACAATGTCTAATACATGTTAAAACTTATTAATCATATGAGCAAGTGGAAAAATGTGACACATACTCAAGGCAAAATCAGTGAAATAGTGAACTTCATGATGCTCCCAGTGGAATCATCAGACAAGGACCACAGGGCAACTTTAACATCAAAGACTTAAAGGCAAAGATGGTCACATTGAATGAGCAGATGAAGAACTACAACAGAAAAATGAAAAACAATCATAGGAAGAAAACGCAAAGGCTCAAACTAGGAAATAAAATAACAGAAATTTAAAAATCCACCAGATGAGTTTACTAACAGGTTGGAAATTGTAAAAGAAAGGGTAGGTTGACTTAAACATGGATTAATGGAAATTATTCAGGTGAGAACTAGAGATAACAGATACTTTGTGACTCATAGAATAGTAACAAGCAAATATGTCTATAAGAGGATCTTAGAAAGAGAGCATTGGGTAAAAGATTTTTTTGGGGGAAATAATGGCCCCAATTCCCTAAATTTGGTTTAAAAATATATGTTTAGGCTCAATGCATATAGCAAGCCACAAGTGGGGCAAATAAAAGAAACAACAGAAAACTACACCTAAACACATCGTAGTTGAACTGGTAGAAAGCAAAATGAAGAGCAAATCTTAGAAGCATTCAGAGAATAATGATCCATACATGTAGGAGATAAATAGCTCAAGTGTTTAGGAACGTTTCATCAGGGGAAGCCAGGAGATTACGGAATGATACTGAGTGTACAATATCCAACCCTGAAATTCTGTGCTAGCAAAAATATCCTTAAAAAGTGAAGGCAATGTAAAGATAATTTAAGATAAATGAGTTGAAGCTAAGGAAATTTGCTGCCATCACACTTACTCTAAAGAAATGGTAAACAGTCTTGCAGCTGAAAGGAGAAGGAAGCCAGATGGAGAAGTGAGTTGGTTGAGAGGGATGGTGCTATGATTTGACTCTGGATGTCCCCCCAAAGCCTCATGCAGTTGTGGGGGAAGGCTTCTACAATTTGTGATTGATTCCTGGTCCAATGCTGGGATTATGGGTGTGAGTGCTACCCCCACCTTAGGGTAACCTACATGTACTACAAGGGAGGGAAGGAGGCGAGCTCTTCCCTTTTTGCCCTTTTTGCTCTGGCTGCTTTTGCTGTTTTTCACTACCATGAAAGGTTGCCCTGCTGCTACATCACCCTGCCTCGGAGCCAGCTGATTATGGACTGAAATCTCCACAAACTGTGAGCTAAATAAACCTTTCCTTCCTTCATTTTGATTGTTGGGTATTTTGTATCAGCTATGAGAGAAAAGTAACTAAGATAGACGGGGAATTCTGAAATGCTAAACATATGGATGCACATAAAAGGAGACATTCTACTGTGGTACTTATGTTTCTAGGTAGAAAATGTGTGATAATGAAAACTTAAAGGACAGGAACCAGCTTCTCTCATGCTTTATGTAAAATGGTACAACATTGACCCTACAGGACAGGCAGGTTAAGAATGACTCTCCAAATCTGTAGAGCAACCACTGAGACATAAAGCAAGAAATATTGCTGAAAAGACAGGGAACACATTTACATGAACTACAAAAGGCAGGAAAAGTGAAATAGAATAAAGAAACTAGAAGATTATAAATAGGAAATGATAGCCTAACTATGTGAATGAATGCATTTAATACAAAGAACAATAAACTTAAAGAAAGCTAATGTGGCCACATTAATATCTGACCAGGTAGACTGCAAGACAAGGATTATTTCCAGAGGCAAAAAAAAAAAAAAAAGAAAAGAAAAAGAAAAGAAAGAAAGGACATTTCATAAAGACACAGTGACCAGGAAGGCAGCATCCTAGCTGTGGACGCATCTCATAAAGGCGCCTCAGCATGGAAGAGGCGAAGCTGACAGACTGGTAGAGAGCAAAGCAGTGCTACACAGGGCTGGAGGTCAGCACTGGCAATAGCTGGCAGAGCGATTGCAGAAGGAAAGTCAGCAAGAAGACAAAAAGCCGAGTCACAGGTCGACAGAGCACTTCTGCGGTGTGTGTGTCTGACCAAAATTTTGCATTCAGAGGCTACAAAGCACTCTCGAAATCACACTACCCACAAGCCCATCAAAAATAGGCAAATGACTTTAGCAGATGTTTCACAGAAAGAAGCTACGCGAGGACCGAAACCACATGAGAACAGCGGCTATGCAGCTGGATGCTGGCGAGTCTCCCAAGGATTTGATTCCTTCCTGATAACCCAGGGGGCAAAGGAGAGTGGGAGTGTCCCAGGGGCTGCAGGGAGAGGACCACATGCCAAAGGGAGACAGCCACTGCGGTCACTCGTTTGGGATGTGTCATTAGCTCCTGGGAGCTACACTCATTCCTATCAGGGTATCACACCTGTGAGCTGTTCCCTGTATCATCACCACCTGTGGTTTGGAGTCCATAGGGAGCAGACCCTGAGGGGACCTTGGGTGCTTTCACCACTGTGCTCTGCTTAGCTTCTTGCATTCTCAATCGCAATGCCCAAGGTACACAGCCCTGCGAGGCACGCCACCGAGGAAGAATATCACAAAACGCAAATATCTGACGCCAACTATTACGGCAAAGTGAGCTGAAGAGAGAAACCATGGATTTAATTTTCAGCAAGACTCACACTCACTACAAAGATTCCTGTGGCCGGAGGGGCAGGCGTGGGTGGCAGAGGAGGATATTTATGTGAAAAAACAGGCTGTTTCTAGCTGCAGGGTGCTCAGGCAGATGGGATGAGGAATCATTTATGAGGTGACCATTCAAGAGACCTGTGCTCCTGGGGTTTGAAAAGGTATTTACAGGAATTGAAAATCGGAAACCGGGAATGCGGCGGGTACCTTGAAGACAGTGTGCAGCATCATCTGGAGCCCGCTCTTGCCCGGGTATTTCCCAGCGATGTTGGCGGCTGACAGGTTGAACAGGTTGGCGCCTGTTTCGGTGCAGATGGCGTGGACCAGCATTTTCTTTCCTACCCCGGATGGCCCGGCCAACAGCAGCGATTTCACCAGAGGAGCCTTCTCGTGCACTGTCGCAGAGCCTGCAAAAGGCGGAGGCAGCTGCTCTAGCACCCGCTGAGAAAGCCTGCATGTCTGCCCAGGGACACCTGCGGGCCACGAGTGCGCCGTGTGACCCCAGGGTTGGGCGTAAAGAGCATGTCCGGCCTCTCACACCCCCAGGGGATCCCTGCTACCTCTGATTGTTAAGTCAGCTCTAGGGTCCCAGTACCTTCTCTTCTCCCACCCTTTCTTAGCGCTTCCCCAAACTCATAATTTTAAAGTGCATCCCTGCAATAACTACAAGCCACTGGCTTCATGTTTTTTGAGAACAACATTAAGCACTATGAAGTCGTGAGAAAGGAATGCAGACGCATCAACGATAAGGGCTGAGAAGCCTTTATTTCCGGGAACCCTCTTTCCTAGCATGCAGTGATGCTCATGAGATAAGGGGAGGCCACAGTCCAGTGGAGAACAGGCCGGGACTCCTGTCCCCTGCCCTTCCTTCTGGACTGCGGCAGAGGAGCTGGTCTGACTTTTGGCAATAAAGTGAGTAGAATTATCACAGTCATTCAGAGGCTTCACCTCTTTCTACCAATGCACTGTCCATGTACTTGGTCTGCATCTCAGAGAACCCAGGCAGAGCTCTTACTGGACACTGGGTAATTAGGTGGACTAAATCCAGCCCTGGCCAGCATTCTGAAGGAAACCTCTACCGACATGTCTCTGCTTTTGTTTGACCTCCTGGCTTTCTGTGATCAGCTGTTAAAATGCCACTGTCATTGTTACCATTCTTTTCCTTTCTTGTACAACTGAAGATAAGGGAAATTGTCAGTGATACCTTGGTTCATGAACTAACTTGTTCCACAATCTGGGGAGGATGGCTGCGTTCCTGTTCGCGTGGAGCAGGCGGCCACAGTTGTGCTCCTCACTTGATGTGAGCTTCGTGAATGAAGCCAGACTCTGTGGAAGGCTCCTGTTGGTGAACCAAATTGTTGGCCAACAGAAGCGTTCATGAACGGAGGCATGACGGACTGTGCTTGGTATCTGGAAACTGCATTTTTACAATTACACATCGTGCTCCATATAAATTTGGAAAATAGTTTTGAACAAGTTCTTAGAATAAAATCAAATCAGCGTGCTTTATTCGTGGTTGGGCAGAAGCACAGTGATGTCAGGAGGTGAGAGAGACCCATCCATCCGTTATCCACTCAGCAAGTCGACCCATGGCCCTCAGAGTCTGGCCACAATGCATGAATGTTTTGTTCTGTACTTGGTGTGTGGCTCGTTTGTCACAATGTGGGTTGTGTTGTGCCTGGGGTCCTGTGAGGAGTCCAGGGTCATCAGGACTGACTAGTGACTGTCTGTCCTTACCTCTGCCTCATTGCAACCAACTCTGCACCTGTTAAGCCATGCAGTCCTTCTGGCTGCCAGTAGTGACCCTATTTGGGAAGCACTAACCCTGCAGGTCTCAAGTGAGACTCAGCCCGGGGAATCGTCTTTGGGGTGGGCATGGGGAGCTGGGCCAAGTCACAGCTCCTGAAGGCCAGGGGTGGCACTGCCCACCAGGTGGCAGAGATAGAGTATCCATGTCCAGCCTGGTGGACCCTAAAACACCCAAAGGGCTTCTGGCTCTGCAGCCCTGGCCCTGCCCTCCCTCTGATCCCTGGTATGGAAGGATGCTTTGTGTATGGCCAAGACTGGAGGCTGTGTGTGTGTGTTTGTGTGTGTGTGTGTGTGTGTGTGCACATGCATGACTACACATGTATGTGTATGACTGCATGTGTGTCCACACCCATGTACCTTCACAGAGTCAAAAAAGATTGGATATTTGCTGCTAAGAGTCTGCAGCCAGAGGGGAGTGCAGACCCAGCTGTGGAGGCAAAGGCTGCTCAGCTCCACAAGCCCCCTGGTCTCACAAGGACCCATGTCCAGCAGGGGGTGCCTGTGCTGGCCTCAAAAGATTGGGAGCAGGGGAGGTGGGTGGGAAGCTCAGGGGAGGGGACACAACCGCCCTGGGCCCTGGAGAGTGGTGGTGACTCTGATCAGTGAGATGGTGGAGGGCAGGCAGAAGGGGTGGAGGGAGACTGGTGCCGGCCCTCGGGGCTCCTGGATACTGGCCAGGGTTGCAGCTTTGCCATGGGTGCTGGCTGGGACCAGGGCTGGGAGAGGCGGACAGAGGAGACAGAGGGTGGAGGACGCAGTCTTCAGAAGAAAGTGGGTCCGCCTGGAGGGAGGGTGGTCCGGGTACTGCACCTGGCACCCAGCTGTGCTGGGAGGGTCCCGGCCTTCATGCTCTTCCTGCAGTTTTTGCCGAGAGACTGAAACGCTGTCGGCTCTTGGCACCTGCCCACTCTGACATTCAGAGGATCCCAGAGCAGGAGGAGGCTGGGTGCAGGGTGCTGAGTCCAGCTTGGCCCCTTCCTGGTCCTCACCATCCCGGAGATACTTACTAATCTGTAAGCGGGGACAGTGTCCACCCACCCAGCTCTGGTGGAGAATGGGACCACGGGTGTGAGTCTCCTGAGGGCCTCTGTGCTGAGCCACTGCCCCAATCCTCTGCTATTTTTTATTCTCAGACAAGTTCTTGCTAAATCACTAATTTGCCCAGTCTAGGCTGAAACTTTTGACTCTCCTGCCCAGCCTCTCAGAGTGCTGGGATTACAGGTGTGCTCCACCACGCGGATTAACCACCAAGTGGCTAGTTCGTTTCACGGTGGCCACAGAGCTCAGGAGGGGAGTGTGGTGTTTTCTGCAAGTCACACAGGGACCAAAGCCATAGGAAGGAGGGCCATCAGTGAACAGCCAGAGAGCCACCTTTCCCTCATTGCTGGGCACACCTCAGGGCTCGGTCTGAACTGTGTGAGCCTCAGCAGTGACAGTGGACTGCAGAGAAGACCTGCAGAGCCTCCTGGTGAGTGCCAAGACCTGGGTCCAGTCAGAGAGACCGGGGTGTGAGAGGTGGGTGGCACCCTGGCCCCCCTCTGGCCTGGCTGAGCTCACCCAGTGGAGCGTAGGTACTCAGTCCAGACCCAGAGATGGCACTGACCTCCCCCCTCCCCCTTCCCCTTCTGTGCTGGGCATGTACTGCCCAAGTGGGGCCTGGTTGGCTCTGAATTCTCAGCAGATGCAGGGGGAAGCGGTGCCGCAGGCTCACCTAGCGGCAAGATCCCGTACAAGGTGACGAGCTGGCGCACGTCCAGCAGCGAGGGCATAGGCTCTATGGCCAGGTTGCGCAGAGTGGTCCCCAGGTAGCTGTACTCGCCTGGGGAGGAAGGAAACCCAGGGTCAGTGGCGAGGAAACCGTGCTGGCCCAGGGGCAAATGAGCACAGGATACAAGTCACGCATTTCACAGCGCCCGGAGCTGGGAATGGCGTCACCGCAGTAGCACATCTTTTCTCACATGGAAGTTGGAAGAAAACCCAGACCAAAGAGAATGGCTGTCCTAGCTAGAATACTAGGAATTATGTTGACTATCATGCTAGCCTTATTATTATTATTATTATTATTATTGTCTTTTTGAGCCAGGGTCTCACTATGCAGTTCAGGCTGGCCTTGAGTTCATTGTGTAACTGAGGCTGGTCTTGAACTCACAGTGATTCTCCTGTTTCAGCCTCCCAAGTGCTGGGGTTACAAGTGTATGCCACCTCACCTGGCTTAGCATAATTACTTTTTTTTAAAGATAACAATTACATATTGGGTTACATACAATGAGAGTGTTTTAAAATGAGAGACATATAAATAAGGTTAAAATATTGTAGGGGGTTTGCTCTATTTATATGCTAAGAGATTATATATAAGTTTGCATGCATTTCATAAATAAATTATTTAAGACTCATGTGGAATTTGCATTTGAGCAGTGAGATTCTGGATGTGAAATGCAGCCATTTGAACAGAAAGGTAAGTGTCTAATTTGGGATAAATAGAAACATCTCTTTTGAAGGCAGTGTTCATTTACATTTTATCATTTTTAAAGGGTTACTCGCGGAATAATACAGAAATAAATCTTTACAGGTTTAATTAGAAGATATCAAAGGGCTTAATTGTAACTGGCCATAAATCTGAAGTGTTATTTTCTAACTAATTTAGATAAGGTCACCAGGAAAATTAGTTTGGCTGTCTCCATTTGTCACAAGGATGGACCTTTATATACTCATGTGATTCTCTGGGTTTGTATCAAAATCTGGAGTGAAAACATTCAGTGAAGGAATCCCAGGGTCCTGATTTTGTTTTCTGGGTGGTTTCTTCCCATGGCCAGCGCTGCCCGGGCAGAGCCTCAGATGTGACCCCCATACAGCAGGTAAAATGCACATGCACTCATGGGGGTGAACCACTGAGACTCTCCACAGCGTGGAAGCACCTTCAAAGGTGAAGAAAATGAATTGAAATTCAGATCTTGGCCCATGTGTGGTGGGGGAGGGCAGAGTCTCAGCAGGTAAAAAGGGCAAAGTCCTTGGCAAGGACAATGGTGTTGGTTGGGGGATGAGGGAGAATGAAAGCTGCCATTATGGCTGCGGGTACCATGCTTTTAATGAGCAGGTAATAAATAGGAGCACAGTTAATTTAGCTTCCACCAGGATAGAATGAGATCCAATGGCAACCGTTAAATGGAGCACTTATTGCCAGTAAACATGATATTAGAGGGGATGTGAAAGTGACCTCGATCTTCCTGCTTATGTAAGCCCATATGAATATCCAAACACGCCACGTTTGCTAAGACCTAACATATTTTACTCAGACAAATTGTATTAAGTGGAATTAGTGGTGTTGGGTCTGAAAGAGGCAGAGATCCGATGAGCCCGGGCTGTTTGCCAGGTAAAGACCCCACTCTGAAAGGCAGTTATTGTGTCTTGTGATTGCCCGGAACATGAGCCAAAATCCCCTTCCTTCCACCCACCCAGTGATCAGGAAGCTCCAGGTCCCCTATGTGGACATCAGAGCTCCCGTAGCAGGGAAGAAGAAAATAGCAGAAAAGGTGTTTCATGTAGAGAACAGGAAAAGGCCCAGGGATCATAGAAGGATGGAAAGAAAAGGAACAGGGCATATGATGGGGGTTGAATTGCATCCCCCAAAGGGACCCACCCCACAGTGTCTCAGCCGGAGACCATTCTTGGAAACAGGGTTGTTTGAGGATGTGTTTGGCTAAGGTGAGGCCATGAGAATAGGTTCTAAATCCAACAGAGCTGGTGCCTCTATGCAAAGGGGAAGTTTGGAGTCAGGGAAAGACACAAAGGGGCAAAATGCTATGCAGAGGTGAGGCAGAGTGGCAGCCACACCTCTCTACACCAACAAACACCCAAGATCACCAGCTGCCAGCAGGAGCAGGAGGACCCGGAAGAGGTTTCCCCACAGCCCCGGAAGGAATCGACTCTGCCCACACCTCTAGTCCGACTTCCGCCCCCAGAACTGTGAGCTGGTAAATTTCCATTGCTGAAGCCACCTCACTGGCTGTATTTGTTATGGTTACTGCACTGATACAGAAAGAGAAAAATAATCGATCAGAAGCAGAACACCAGAGCTCAGTTAAAAAGTCATGAGAAAGGAAAATTATCTGATACACAAATGCAAGCAGCCTCGTATCCTACCCAACATAGCATTAAGAAAGGAATGATGTGTGGAGCCATCTATTAAAAAAATACTAGCTGCTTAAGTAAATTCCTCAAAGCCAAGGGCTAAAAGAGCAAGGAGTGGGGTTCTGTGAGACAGACTGCTCTTTGCCAAGGGGCCTCCAAAGGCCCATCACGGATGTTGGTGACCTGCGCAGCCCTAGCGGTGCAGCAGGGACCGTGTATATGGTTACCACCTGCTAAGGAAACAGTGGTGCAGAGCTAGATAAAGTCCAGGGCCGCTGGTGCCTGCACACAGTTCTCTGGCTATGATGTTGAAGGACTGTGTTCATGTTTGGTGCAGGCTCCCCAGCTTCTCAAAGAAAGTGTCCTGGTGACTCAGCAGAGGGGGCGCTCCAGGAGATTGCTCCCCAGGGCAGCTCCCCCCAGATGGTGCGAGGAGTTTGCTTTGGATGTTTTCCACATGCATATGTGGGAAATCATAGCTTCTGGGATTGGACCGTAGCCTGCTGAGTCTTCTACTCTTAGGGCAGGGGACAAACACACAGGCAAAGGTGAAGAACAGTAACCGGCCTCGGGTCCATTTTCAGCCACAGGTGGCAGTTGCTGAGTGGAGGGTGCAGCAGGATTGCTTGCCGGGTAGATGTGTGTTTCTTCTCCCTGTGTTTCCTGTGATATACATGGGGAAGGAGGCGTGACTGGGATTTAAGTGGTGCTAAAGGGAGGGTGAGGTTGCAAACCCTAAGACTCTAAAACCCCTTTTGTGTCCCCAGTGGAGGCCAACACAGGTGAATATGGAGAGAGTGTTTGTTCCTTGGTCTGCTGGAAATGTCCAGGCCACAGCCCTTTGGGGATCTAAGGTTCCTCTTTTCTCCTTCTTAGAGGAAGGACTCCATATACGTATTTGATCCCAATTTCCCCAATGTGGGAAGTCTGCATGGTCTGGAACGTAGGAAGTCTGTTTCTAAATCAGAAATGGGTTGGAGAAGCCAGCTAGCAATAACTGAAGGACCATCCCGAGAGCGAAGCCCCCTAGAGCCGGTCAGCTCTGCCTCACCAAGCCAAGGGCAAGGGAATGACAGATAGGATTGTAAAGCAGCTTCTCTATGGCCAGTTCTACCAAGGGGGCTGAGCTCAGATTAAGGAAATTGAGGATACAGATAAAGGCACAAATCAGGAGGAGAATGTATGGTCAGAACACTCCCCATTCCCTTGCCAAAGAAAGGGCCGAATGAGGCTTCCTTATCATCTGCCAGGTGAGCAGTCAAGTTAGCAGATGAGCTCGGGGCTTGAACAGGTTAGGTTCAGCCCTGCTGGCCAGACTACAGGATGTGTTGTGTCATGTCAGAGGCATATGACCCCACCTTTCACAGCTTTTGTGACATTAGCAGCTACTGATGGCTAATCCCTATCAAAACTACTACCAGTTATGGTGCCTGAGAGCTGTTAAATTCTTCGTAGGTCCTGTGGTTGCTACTTTGCATTTCCTGTGGTTGCTTTCCAGCCACTGTCACAGCACACAGCCATCCTGGCTACCCCGTGCTCTCTCCTGGACAGTGCTGGTGACATCTGTCTTGCACTAATTTGCGGGTATGCACTGAAAGCTCACCACCAGTCTTGTGTCGACAGCTCTCTGCTCAGTTTCAACCCCCTGTAGCTCTCAAGATTGGGCTCATAGAAAAAACTCAGAGACTTTGCACATTGTAGGTTTGTGTTCTGTACAGTTGACAATAAATTTGGTTACAAACATCCTTGGGTCGCATTTACTGTCCTTGTCCAAAAGATGTCACTCCATTTGGCTCCAGTGTGAGGTGTTGGTGTTGAAAAGTCTGATGATGGCTGGACTGTCCTTCCTTTATAAGTCATGTAGTCTTTTCACACAGATGTCCAAAGATACTTTTATTAGAATAGGTCCTGGTGTGAGTAAACCTGTGTCAACATTCTCAGGTACATGCCTTTCTTTAGGAGGCTTTTGGGTCTTTTTAAGAAATATTCATGAGTTCTGATTCTCATGTTCCTTCTCTCCCATGCCTTGGTTTTATTCTTCAGGATCTTGTACAATGGATTGCCCATTGGCTGTCTTCAGTATGTCACATGTTGCTTTGAATCTTTTATCATTTCTTCATTTCTAGTTTTACTTTAAAAATGTCTTCCATTTTTTATTTCTCTTAAAAGCATTGCTTGTTGTGTTCAGTCTTGAAAATTTCATTTTCAAAAATATTTCTTTTTTGTAATTTTTTTTGGTAATATTTCTCAAGTTTCATTGCCTAATGTCTGAGTTTTTCTAATTCTGTCTTATGCTGGTCTTACGTGCCATCTACAATTTTCTTAATGTAAATTAGCTTGTTTTGACATAAAAGGTCTTAGTAAAAGTCTGCTTTGTGAGGTTGACATTTTGGAATGTTAATTTTTCTTTATTATTTTTTTTAGGTTTATTTCATGTGTGCTTTGACCTTGGACTCTTCTGTTGCTTGACCTCATGTGAATGAATATTCCACACTTGTAGAAGAGGGTCTGATCAAGAGTCTTCCTGACCTCACAGTGGTCCCTCTTCTGTTGGCTCCACGAATGCTAAAGTCACAGTGGTTTGTTTCTGGAGATGTCCTCACTCTTCCCCTCCCCCAGCTTCTTCTGTCTCTGTTTCATCTTTATCTTCTTTGTCTTGATCAGTTTTGATTCTCAGAGTCTGCCTGGTGCTTCCCGCCTGAGCTCTGTGCTCCTGGCTGGCTCTGTGTCTCTGGGCCTGTGGCCCTGTCCAGTGAGGATGTACTGCCTGTGTGGGGCTCTGCTGTCCTCCGGCCCTTTGGTGTCTCTGCTGGCTTGAACTCTGAGGCTCAAGGGTGAACTGAGCCATTAAGTTTTGGTGTTCAGTGTGGGGTTTTGGTTTCACTGTCTGGTTGTGTTAATCATCATGTTTCTGTCTGGGAAGACACTGCCACCTTCTAAGCCATGGATCTTAACTTGGAAAAATTAAGGAAAACTTGGATGAAGGTAAAGTGTGCCAGCCTTTGGGGAGACTTGGATTTTTTTTTTTTGATCGTTGTACTTGGGATTGAACCCAGGCTCTTAGCACTGAGGTATATCCCCAAGCTTTTTATGTTTATTTTTTACTTTGGGACAGGGTCTCACTAAGTCACCAAGTTGCCTAGGCTGGGCTTGAACTTGCCATCTGCCTGCCTCAGCCTCGCAGGGTGCTGGGATTACAGGTGTATACCACCATGCCCACTGGGAAATTTTATTAATTTTGTTAGATTTGTTCATTTGGAGTCACATGCAGGTGGCTGACCTCTCCCTTTTGACCTAAGCATTCTGATGCTGTTATCTGCAAAGTGAGAGGTCACTGAAAAAGTGCAGAATGGGTAAAATGTTAGGGAAGGGTCCAGAAACTGGTCCACACAGAGTTACTAAGAATCTGCCTCGGGCTGGGCCCTGTACTGAGCGCTAGATACTTCTGTTCAGAGCTTCAGACCACATAAGCAAGAGATGGTTTTGTTAAAAACAATGATTTAAAAAATATTAACAGAATTAACAGAACAGAATCAAGAGACTGCAAGAGAAAACTCTCCAGCACTCTTCATTTCTTCCAGTTAGGTCAGGCCAGAAAGCACGTGCTGTGGGGCTGGCGCTGTGGCACACACCTGTGACCCCAGCTCTCGGGGAGGCCCTATGGCAGGCTCACTTGTTTGAGCCCAGTCTGGGCAATTGATCAAGATCCTGTTTGAAAACTAAAATACTATAAAGGGCTGGGGATGTAGCTCAGGGTGTATGAAGGTCTGGAAGAAACAAAACAAAACAACAGCAACAAGAAATTGAATGCACCAAGGAAACTGCTAGCAGGTTAAAAAGCCTGCTTCCACCACTCAAGGACAGAGAGGGAACCATCACTGTGAAGAGAACCCATCAGTTCACAGCAGCACCCTCTCAGTGATGCAGGTTAATCCAATCTCACCAACACTGGCCAGCAGACAGCACAGGCCAGGCTCGGTGTTGACCAAGACACAAATAAAATGTCTGTCCAGCGGCTGGACCTCAGGACCGGGCTGCAGTGTCACACACACACACACACACACACACACACACACACACACACACATGTATGCGCCCTGTCCTTGGTGTGCCTTACCAATGTAATCAGAGAGGTTGACCTTCAGGGGCTGTATCAGCAGTCCTTCCTCCACCAGCTCCTTGTACAGAGATTCGATGGTCCTGTGGGGGAAGCAGAGCATCAGACTCCATCACACACGAGATCTGCAGTGCATCTGTCTGTCATTCCTCACTAATGCAAAGGCTGGAACCAGGTGGATTTGAGGGTGTGTATGCAAATTAGGGTGATTGAGACCCGGATGTCCCTCCAAAGCCTCCTGTACTCATTCACAGGACTGTGGGGTGTGATAAACACCGGGGGACTAAGCCACCCCACCGAGGAGTTTATATGTAAATGTGATCTTGGGAGGTGGAGCCTGGCTGGAGGAGGCGGTCACTGGGGTGGTGGCCCTGAAGGGTTCCTCTCCCTCCTGGCTCTTCCCTTGACTCTCTGCTTCCTCTCTTGCACTGTGAGCTGGTCCTCTGGAGAGATGCGCTGCTTTCAAGGCAGCGGGCTATGGGCTGAGACCTCTACGCACCATGAGCCAAAATCAACCTCCCCTCTTTTCATTTGTGGGTGCTGGGTATTTTATCCCAGGATGAGAAAAGTGACTGAGGCACCAAAAATTGGATTTTTGAAATGTTTCTACAACTTGAGGATAAATTGGGCCTTAAAAAACATACTTTCATTGACCCATGTGGATACTGGACGTTTCCCATTAATAAGAATAATATCTCTGTGAGCCAGAGAGTAGCTATAACTCTACAAGTCTGCAGGCTGGCACAAATACAAATTAGAAATCACCCACTAATAGTAACACAACGGGCCTCTAATTATATATTCAGTTAGCATGTGCTAGTCATAGGAGTTCATTAATCCTTTGTGAAATTTATGTTTCCTTTTAATGTAATGGTAGAGTAGTTTAAAAGAAATATCTAAAAGGAATGAAAGCTTACATTGGAGATAATTCTTATGTGGAAGATAAAACATCTAAAGCTGTGTGAGTTGATGTGTTAGGAGGGTGATTACTTTTTTGCAGTGTGTATAAAAGTCAAAACCACTTCTCTGGGAGAGGCTTGGGCATCTAGCCAGCATCTTGATCATTTAGACCAAATGAAAAAAAAGATAGTGTCCCACATAAAGATGAGATTCCCAGGTCAGAGACAGCCCAGCAGCCATGGCTTGTGCGCTCCTTCCCATGTCCTCAACTCAATAAAACTACTCATTTTGTACTTTTGCTTCTCTATTGTGCCAGAACACTCTAACAGTCTTAATATATACAAAAATTAAACAGGGTATATTGGTCCATGCCTATGAGCCCAGCACTTGGGAACTGAGGTATGAGGATTGCTACAAGATCAAGTCCAGTTGGACTCCATAATAAGTTTGAGGCCAGCCTGAACTACTTAGCAAGACCCTGCCTCAAAAAACAGATGCAAACAAAATATTTGTCAGCCTGATATATGAAAATGGTATCAGGATAATTTTCTTAAATGTTTATAGCTGAAGAGAAGTCAAGATGGCCAACCAGTGAGCAACAAAATACAAAGCCTCCCAGGAGAAACAACTTGTGCCAGAATAAAACACCCTGGAGAGACCCAGACAGAGGGGGATCGATCTTCTTGACACAGTAAGAAATTAAAATGTAAAAAAGCTCATCAAATACATCCAGATTACAAGTGAAACAGCTAAAAATTACAGGACTCAGCGTTTTCACGGTGACCTGCCAAGTTTGCACCGGCCTGAATTGCACCAACTTGAATCTGTGCTGGCTGGCAGAGCCACCCAAACTCATTCCCACCACCACTCACAGGAACCACAGCAACGCTGAAGTCAGGGTTGGTGAGCCCAACAGAGAGCGAAGCCAGCAAAGGGACCTTCATTAATCCATGGTCAATGCTGGGAATGAGACCCCCCCCAGGGGAAGGGCATGACCAAATGGGTGACATGTTGGAATCGGGCAAGAGGAGCCTGAACTGGGAGCAACAGTGACTTCAGTTGGTTGCTCCCTTCCCAGAGCAGATTCATGGGATTTGCTTGGACTGGGCCATGCCCCTGGCCGGGACCCAATGACCTGTCCCAAACCGATTCCCTGCACCTAGCAAGCACTAACCGGGTGAAGGCCCCTGAAGTTTGGCTGGCTGGGTGGGGAGGGGCAGGCATATGCAGCTGCTGCTTACACCTCAGTGACAAGAGCAGGCAGGAGAGGGTGGAGATCCATTGCCAGTGTGCTTCGGAGGAAACGTGGCCAACAGGGAAGGGGGCTGGGACCTGCACTGTAACCTGTGTGGAGGAAAACAGGCCCATGACAGGAGAGAGAGGCAGGAGGAGGCCCCCAACCCAGAACGCTGAGAGCCCTGATCCAGGAGAAGGAAAAACAAGGGAGACTGAGGGCAGCAAACATGCAACATCAGACATGGTGTCAATGGACATTAAGAGATATCTTTGGGACCTTGTAGACAAGCTCAAAACTGAAATATTAAATCAGGTAAAACAAGATATGAGTAGAGTAATAAAAGTAATGCTCTCAGGAAGCATCTCTCAGGAAGATACAGATGGAAGAAGGGAGGAACATGAAAAAAGGAGAGAAACATTCGATAAAGAATATAAAGAAAATATAGAACACATGAAGCAGATTCAAAGAGACTACCAGGAAATTAAAAACTCCATTGAAAGCTGACAAAATGCCTTAAAAGAAACTAAGGATAGACTATCAAAACTTGAAGACAAGTTTGCAATGTGTGATCATGAAAGGAAAGATCTCTTAAAAATAACAAAGAAACAGGCAGTAACAATACAAAGGCTAGAGGATGACAAGAGAATCTACAATTTAAGAATAAGAAATGTGAACAAAGAAGCAGGAATACATACAGGTGAATTACAAAGGCTATTCACAGAAATAATTAAGGGAAACTTCCCAAGCATGGGAAAAGAAAATGACATTCGGTTATGTGAGGCATTCAGAACTCCAGCCACCTACAACCAAAACAGATCTACACCCAGACATATAATAATCAAGATACCAGAAATTCAATATAAAAACAGAATATTAAAAGCCATCAGAGAAAAGAAACAGATTATCTATAAAGGTAAGCCCATCAGGATCACGGCTGACTTCTCCACACAGACCATCAGATCAAGAAGAGCTTGGAGTGAAGTATTCCAAGCTCTGAAAGAAAATAACCTCCAGCCCAGATTGATGTACCCTGCAGAACTGTCACTAGAAATTAAGGAAGAAACAGGATGCTTCCATGACAAAGAGGAACTGGGCGAGTTTGTGCCCACCAATCCAACCCTACAGAGAATACTGAAGGACGATCTAGAGAGAAAAAAATATCAGGATTTTAGGAACAGTGGCAGAAAGGCCTCAATGAATGGGGCAGGCAGTAGAATGAAGGAGAAAAGCAGACAAACAAAGGCCGAAAAATAGCATAGCAGAAATGAGGCAGAGAAGGATGGCTAGAATCTCTAACATAGATGGCCTTGACACACTATATTGCTAATAGTGCACCAGGATTTAAAACCCACATTACTCACACTATTCTGCTTAGATGTATTATATTCTGTTCTAGTCATTCTACCTGTACTAGATTTGAGGGCACAGACAGTAATCCTGAAAATAACAGGATATAGTATGGTTATCATCCTTAGTTTCCTATTAAGTTAATCTAACTCTCTGTTTTACCATGACTGATCATAATCGAATCTGGTTTGTTAGATCGCTGTTTTGTATTGATAGATTTTATTCAAAGCTGTTATGATTGATAGTATCAAGTCTGAGAGTATAGGCAACTGCACTTAAGATGACAAGATCCACTAGAATATCCACTCTGGTTTGATTATTACCTGCCTTTGAAGTTTTATACTGTCTACAATGTTTTATTTTTACTAATATTGGTATGTACTGCTATATTCAATTATACTGCTATATTCATTTATGGCTGAGGATATAGACAATTCTATTGAAGATAATAAGAAACAACACAGCAATCATTGTAGATCACCTTGTACTGTGGTTTTATACGACTTTTTGGTTTCATGTTTTTATAGAAATTTGTTTTGTTTTGTCTTGCTAAGTTTTGTTTTTCCCTCTAATACAGAAAGGATAGAAATACATGTAGAGATTCATGCATGTGTAGCTGTTTATACTCTCACTGTTTGAATACCTACTTTGTATGCTTTAATTTTGTAACTTGAACAACTATTTCTAAGAGGATAATATGTAATTTATCAACTAGTGATTTCTTATTGTTTATCTTTTTTTTTGAAATTCTGTATTATCTTTACCCTTTACATGCTTTTGTTTCTCTTTAAATAAAAAGATTAAAAAAAAAAGATGAGATCCCCAGTAATATGACTAGAATTTGGCTTGCAGGAATGCAAATGGACACAACTCACATAGTATACAGCAGGATCTTTTGAGGTGTTTTGTCTTTAAAATTTTTTTCCATCCTACTCTTTCTTTAGTTTGGGAATTGTAAATGTAGCTCTACTTAAACAGTTATGATCCAGTTGTGTGTCTTAAAAGAGACCCAAGGATGTCAGTTAAATGCAAGCCAAATTCAATGGGGATACATGCCAACGTGGTGACCCCAGTCTTTGGGGTCAGATATATTTAAAAGAATATGTCCACTGCTGAAAATTAAGAAAGGCTTAATTGTAGTGGAATGTGGGTGTTACAACTTGTGTCTAGATGTCCCCCAGAGCCTCATGTGGACATAGTGGGGTGGTTGGATCTAGATGGTGCCATGCTGGGACTAAGGGTGGGTGATTACTAAATAGGTCCACTGATGGTTTGGCACCGCCCTAATCATGGTAGCCTCGATAGAGAATAAAAGGGGCAGGAAGATGCTGCCTTCTTGCTTTGCAGCCTTCAGCTTACCATGAATATTTCTCCCCTGTGAGGCCTGTCTGCCATGCCACCCTGCCTTGGAGCCAGCCAATTGTGGACTGAAACCTCTACAAACTGTGAACAAAGTAAACCTTTCCCCCTTTTAACTTTAGGAGCTGGTTATTTTGTCTCAACAACAAGAAAAGTAACTCAAACACTGGGATAACAGCACCTGCCCTAGATCAAGGGCATATCATCTAGAGTGCTCTAACCTGAGTAGTTCTCTAATGTAGATGTATGACACAGGTGTAACCACACCTAACGTTGAAGACAATTCCCTAAAGTGACCAGAACAAGATGTGTTAGGGACCCCCTAACACAAGCCTCTGTTTGGACTTTTCCCAGTGAAATAAACCTTTTCTTTTAATGGAACAAAGCATCTTCTACTCTAAACAGTGAGCTAGGGGTTATTTTGGTGAGAGAAGCAGATGTTGTCTTGCAGTGCCTGGCAGGGCTAGCCCGAGTGCAGACACGGGGCCTTTAAAATTGAAATGTGAAGCCTTTCAGGAATGAGATGCCAGGTGTTCCTGGGTATCTAAAAATGAGCACAAAGCAGGGCCCTGTGTCCCAGGTACAGGGGGACCATCTGCGGCTCCCCTGTGATCGCGGCTCAGTAGGGGAGCACGTGCCGAGAGCACGGTCATGTCCCACCTCCATCACCCCTGAGCCACGTGTGCAACTCTGCTGTTTAGGAGCTACAGTTCCAGGGCAGGAGAGGGGAGCGAATCGTGTACCTCAGGGGCTGTGTGGCGTCCCCTGGGCTGTCGGCTCTGTCATCACTGCATCCATCTTTTGTGACGGATGAACAGCAAAGGAACAAAGTGGCCTTGCAAGTCGGCGGTGTGTTGTGCAGGCCTGACCCTCTCCCTGGGATGGGAGTGTGACCCACCTTTGTCCCCAGGAGCCGCCCTGGCTTGGTGTGCAGATAGACAGATAGATGCTTGTCCCTGGGCATTGGGACTCTGGATCTCAACCTGAAACTGTCCCCAAATATGGCAACCTCTGTCTGGAACCCCAAGTCCCTGAGGCTGCCCACTGGCTCCCTGAGGTGTCTGCAAATGGGACCTTGGAACTCTGCTCCCCTTCCACACCTGGAGAGCTCGAAGTGGCCTCCTCCCAATGGACCTTACTCCAGCATGATTCAGGAAGAGAAGGGCTTGAGTGGACCTGAAACAGTAGCCACACATGCCCACCCCCCCCTCCCAGAGCAGAGCCCAAGGCAAGAAACTCCTGCTGTCTATTAGGGATTTTAACTCAACTCCTTGATGATGTTTGAAAATGCAGTGCTATTTATTTCTGTCAGTCGTGGGGATTGAACCCAGAACTCAGAACACTGAGTTACACGCCCCAGCCTCTTTCTTCTCTTTTTAATTAAAATTTCCAGACAGGATCTCACTAAGACAGTAAATTATCCAGGTCTGGGGCTAGAACTTACCATTTCCTGCCTCAGCCTCCCAGAGTGCTGGATTACAAACAAGCACATGCCACTAGGCCTGGCTGCTGTTTACTTTCAGTGTCACAGCACGAGAGATGAGCACTGAATGTCACATATGCGTACCGAAATGGAGGAAACTCAAGGGATGGAAAGTCCTGGAGGGGGCGCTCCTTGTGCCGTGTCCCCACTTCCTCGTTGGGGGCGCAGCTCTGCAGCGGGCAGGGCTGGCGTCTGCCCCACAGGACTGGAGCCTCAGTCCAGCCTCAGAATTCCATCAGGGTGGTATTTCCTATACAGTTTTCCAGGAATATGACCCCCCGCTCCCCGCTCCTGTGTGGTTTCTGAAACTTATGTCAAGTTCCAGGAACTCAGAGGTGACGGGCATGGAGGTTTGTCCCAGGTCTGTTCCCCTCCCCATCGCACTGGGGGAAACTGAGGCACGGAGTCAGTTGGTTTCCTGCCGCTTCCCCTGCCCCCGCCCCGCTGACCCCTCAACAGAGGGCGCCCGGTCCTTACCTGTCAGCGGTCAGGTCTTTGTCCTTCTTCCCTCTTTTCCCCTTTTTGCCTTTGTTCCCTTTCTTTGGCAGAAAGAAAATGGAAACAGTAACACTTTAGTAAAAACAAGCCAGTGAACCATCCCTAAAGTCAGCTAGGCAAACCGTCTCTTGGGGTGGGGGGTGGGAGAGTGAACTGCATGACCCCGCAATTGGGCCGTGTTTTACTTCCATGGCCGTGGCCTGTGGGGACAGAGGGGAGGTCGCTGAGGGTGTCTGCCTGGGGCTGAATTTCCAATGGGTCCTGGACATGCCGTCCCTTTTCCTGGGCTCCGGCACAAGTGAACAAGGCCGGGCTTGTCTCTGACATCAGCCATGGTCTACAGCTTGAGCCTTATGATTCAGATGTTCACTCCTGACCCCCAAGGGGAGGTTGTGAAGAGGTGAGCGTTTGGGGGCCATGAGGTCACCAGGGTGCGGGCTGCATGCACGGGTTAGGGTGCTTCCAGCAGAGGACAGGAAGAGCTTGCTCACTCTTCCCTCACGGAAAGAGAGCGGAAGCAGAGGGAGCCGTAAGCAGACACTGCCTGGGGTCAGTCCTTGTCTGGGACCTCCCGGTGTGTGCAGTGTCTTCCTGTGGTTTATAAATTACCCAGTCTACGGTATTTTGCTATTGCAGCACGAAAGGACCATGGCAGAGCTCTAGGTTAGCATCTGGCCCCGAATCTGGAGTCCTCAGGGCCAGGCACCTGTCCACCAAGGAACTCTGCATTTAGACGCTTGTGACAGCCCGGCGGGACGTGTTCCGAGTACCACCTTTTAAACAGTGTTGGCTGCTTTATAGTTCTATTAAAACCCATCCATCTAACCCCTGACCCACAGGAAGAGGCTGAAGTTCCAACTGGTTAAATTTCACAGCCTGGTCTCTAATCTACTTTATCTAGACCACCTTCTGCCTCAGGGTCCAGGGTGGCCCTAAGCCCTGCTGCTGGTCTGAGAAAGTTGATCTTACACTCTACATCGATGCCAAGGAGACGGAAGGTGTGAAGAAATCACCACAGGGAATAGAAAATGCCCAGGTTCGATGCCTGGGGTGTACAATCATTTCATGTTTATTCTTTTTAATAAAAAACCTGTATGGCAGTGTGGTCATACCACGTTACATTCCCGCCAATTCCATGTGAGGAATTCAGTGTCTTGCTTCCTTTGATTTTATTTATAATTGGGTTTTTCATGGAGAGAAACTGCATGATAGTTAATATGCTGTGTCTGACCTTCATTCAACATTACTGTCTCAAGATTCATCCATTTTGCTACAAATGAGTCAGATTTATCCCTTTTTATGGCTGAATAAAACTCCATGGTGTATATATTCTATACTTTCTATCCTCGATGGGCATCTAGGCTGCTTCCAGAGGTTAACACTGCTGTGCTCACGGGTATCACACACCACTAGAGTCCGATGTCTTTAACTCTTGAGAGGAACAAACCCCGAGAGGTATAGGTGGGTAAGTAGAACTTCTAACTGTAGTATTTTGAGCAGTTGTACTAGTTTGCATTCCCACCAAAAGTGTAGACATTCCCTTTTCATCACAGTCTCGCCAGCATTTTAAATTTTTGATGACAGACACGTTCTGAGTACTGGCTCTTTGTCAGATCCAATGCTTGCCAGTGTTTCCTCCCAGTCTGTAGCCTGTCTTTTATCTTTTAGCAGGTCTTTTAATTCGGATGAAATCCAATATTTTCTTTTATAAACTGTGCTTCTTATATTAATTCTAAGAGCCCTTTGTTCAGCCTTACATTGAAAATATTTTTTTATCTTTTTTTTGCCTGAGAAATTTCTAGTTTTACACTGTATATTTAAAGCTGTGGCCAATTTTGAATTAATTTTTGTGTAATGTGTGAGACTTATGTTAACGTCCTTTATTCCCCCTTGTGGTAGTCCAATTAGGCCAATCCTGTGTATTCAAAAAGGTGTCTTCTCCCCTGAAATACGTTTGCACCTTTACTAAAAATCAGTCATGCATATTTGTGTGGGTTTATATCTGAGTTCTCAGTCATAACCCATTTCTTCCTCTCCTCCTTCCCTATAGCAATAGCACAGACTTGATTATCATGGTTATGTTCAGATAAATTTCTTCTATGCCTCTTTGTTGATTTTTTAATATGAATGGTGAATTCTGTCAAATGCTTTTTCAGCATCTACTGAAATGACATAGAATATCAATGCAATCTGTCATAGTGATAAACAATACAGGTTTCTGCCTTTCATTCTGTTGATGTGGTATCACACCACCTGACATATATTGAACCATCCTTGCATCCCAGCTCATAATGTATTAGCCTTATATGTTCTGCTGAGCTCAGTTTGGCAACTTTTTGTTGAGGCTATGAATGGCCATATTCACTGGGGAGGTCAATATTAGGTAAGTAGTTTTCTTTTGTTGTAGTATTTTGATCTGGCTTTGTTTTCACAGTGCTGCTGGGCTCTCCTCTCCCTCCCGTTCCCCCTTCCCCTCCCCTCCTCTTCCTCTTCTTGTTCTTCTCCTTTTCCTTCTTCTTCTTCAGAGGTTGAGAAGGATTGGTGTTAATTTTTCTTTATATGTTTTGTAGAATTCACCTTGTGATAAAATACAAGGAAGACATGGTGCATGGGACCATGTGTGTGTGTGGAGAAATGAGACCCATGCTGGGGGCTCCAAAGGCCTCACTGAGGAAGGCGACTTGGGATGGGTCCTGTGAGATGAGAGTGAGTTACCTAGGTGAGCCTGGGCACAGGAGCGTAGAGTTGGGAGAGAACAGCATGGGCAAAGGTTCTGGGGTCGGCAGGGGCACAGTGCCTCTGGGAGCCAGTGAGGCAGGTTAGTGGAAGACTGTGCGGTCGGGTGGACTGGTCCCTGCAGCTGGCTGGAGAATGTAGTCTGGTTCCTGGGAGACTGGGCACCAGGGCAGAGTTGAAACAGGGAGAGACAACTCAGATTAGTGTTTGGAAAAGACTTCTCTGGGTCGTGGCTGAGGCCTCTTGCCTGGAAGGTGCTGGCTTACACTTCGGCCGCCTTGCTTCCCTTGGGCTCCCTTTGCTCTTTCTCCAGAGGGATTCAGTGTAGACAGTGAAGCTTCAGCCTAGGGGATTCCACCCTACTCCAGGCCTCTCTTGCAATTTTACCCTGGGGAACCTGGGCTGGAGAGTTGGGTGCATGAGATGCTACAGCCACACACGTAGCCACAGTCCCTCGTGACATGAGACAGCAGATGCAGGCTGGACGAGGGTGGGGAAGACTGCTCCGACCCGGGCAGGGCCGTCACTGGCTTTGCTGGTGAGGACGAGCCTGTTTTCAGCCCAAAGCTACACCTACTTCTTGTTTCCATTTCCCATTTCGTGTAGCTCAGTCTTTGTGCTTGGTCACCAAGATGTAGCTTTTTGTGCAGAAAAAGTTCACATGCATGGAGGCCAGGGTGGCATTAACAGACGCCTCAGAAAGGGGACAGAACATCAGGAGGGGAAGGGACACCAGAGACGCATGTCAGAACGGGGCTGCCAGGGACTCAGTTGACTTCAGAATTCTACCCTAGGATCCACACACCATGGATGAAGACCCTCAGCTAAGACCACGTGGCTCCAAGCTGGCCAAACCAGTCCTGGATGCAGCTGAACACATGAAGAACGGTAAGGGGTGACATGTGAGTCCCAGGAAGAGTGGCCCAGACATAGGGCTTGGACAAAGCCCTGCAGAAGCACAGGACGCCCCCCCCAACACACACCAGCACTACCAGGGAGAGGGTCCTGGCTGTCTCCTCTGAGCATTCTGGCCCTGGTGGCAGGGCTGTCATTGGGAGGAGGGTGGGGCAGAGGACTGAATGAATCGGAATGCCAGGATGCAGCTGGCAACTCTGCACGGCCATGAATGGGTTGGGACAACTCAGAACTGGATTTGTCTGGCTCCTTTTGCTGTGATTCCCCCACTCACAAACCTGCTCATTGCTCTTGGCTTCCCCTGTGGAGTGACCCTCAGGAGAGATAAGGGACATTGGGGGCATGTGCTCCAGCTGTCCCGGGGGCCTTGGGTGCTGTGAATCTGCAGCTGGGTGGGGTTGTGGAGGTCAGCCAAGGGGGGCTGGTTCAGCCCACTATGAGCCCTCAGCCCTGCAGGCCAAGTGGTGAACCAGCTGCGTGGACCAGGGCAGGTGTGCTTTCCTGGGAGGCATCCCAGGGACAGCCAGGTGGCCTTGTGGGTGGCCCTGGTGGACCTGCAGTGCCCGGGGAAGGGACTCCTTTCCATTACTACATCTCCCACCTCCCATTTGTTCCTCACCTTCTTGTCTCTCTTCCTTCCTTCTTTAACCGGAAGTTCCTTTTCTTTGTTCACAGCTAGTTTCAAGTTTTTCAGTTCCTGTCTCATCAACTCGTCAACCTAGGTGGAAAGAAACATATGACTTTAAACATATGACCTATAAGATTATGTCCGGGGTTTTCTTGGCGAACCTGGAAGATCACTGAAATTCTGGGGTAGGTTATCCGTAGGAGACAAGGAAAGAGAATCTTCACTGGGGTCAGGGACTCGTTCCCACCACAGCGCATGTGTAGGGTACCTGCACTCTTATCTCTGCCTCCAGTTCCTTCCGTTTTTCCTGTCTGATCAGCTCTGGATCATAATCCTGAAGGAAATTTGAAGATTCGTCTTTATTCATCCAAATGTCTGTTTCAGGAGGATAAAGAGAACGGGAAATAATTAAACCTGGAAGTTCACGAAGACAGTTCCCGCGACACAAGCGCGAGTCTAATCTTCTTATCCTAATGCGCAGAATGAAAGCTCAACACGGCAAGCTGGAGAGTGTTAGGTTCACAGATACACCTGAGCACTAGCCCGTACAAAAGGAGGAAGGGCCAGGGTGAAAACACCAGGGAAAAGTGCGGTGCGAGCAGCATCCTACCTTTGATTGGAACCATGGGGGAGCAGCATGTTAATGGTGGGATTATACAATTATTAGTACATTATATTTTGCAATATATTTATGACTTTTATTATCACATGATTCAGTGAGAGACTTTGTTAGCTGTTGAAACAGCAATTTACTCTGGGCCCCGTCACACAACAGGTAACGCTAAACACGCTGCAATCCAGGACTGTCCCCTGATTCCACGATATTATTTTTGAATTTCTGCTGGGATGTTTTTTTAAGTCTCCCTTTTGCCTTATCCAGCTGGTTAAGAGTTTGGAACTAGAGAACTAGGACCTGAGAGTAGTAAGGATAAGTTTGTATCATTTAATTAAGTTGAAACAGAGCCCATTTTTCAGAAGGGGGGGACTCAAAATGGAGGCATGGGGGGCTTGTCTGAGGTGGGGACTTGGGGTCCTCCCAAGGGAAGAGGTGTCTTGACTCTTTGGAAAATGAACTCTCTTCCTGAATCTATGTTGTGTGATCAAAATACACAGTGAGTGTTAAAATTAAAAAAAAAAATTACAGTAAAAAGCACCTTGAAACTAACTCCCCACCCAATTTCCTCTCACCTTCCAGCCAAACCCATCCCATCATCCCGCCACTGTCTGAAGCAGTTCTGGGACACTCAGGTGCCTGAGCGTCTGTGAGGTATGATCAGAAATATGGTACACATCACTGCAGGAGTCATCCAGTGGAAAGACAGGCTGCCGACAGCCTGATGGGGAGGCTGGGGACCACGATGAGGTCCTCACTGGCCTTGTTTAAGGGATCTGGCACCCTGCCAAAGTCAAAATGAGCGGGAAGTCAATGTTCTCAGTCTTTTCAGAACATCGGGGCAGCCAGGACAGTGCAACTAAAGCCATGAACCAGGATTTAAACCGCAGATCACTTTAATACCCTGGAATAACAGACAGGTCTTCTTATGTGCTCGAAGCGTAAGGTTTTCCCCTCCAAAACTGCAGAAAAGGCTTTAATATGTTACGATGCGCTATCCTTTCAAGCAGGCCCCTGGGCAGGACTTCTCAAGCATGGACAGCAGTGACACGTACCAGGCCCGTCGTGAAGGGGTTTGGAGCCAGGGAGCTCTGTTATGTACAGGGAGCTACTTTTCTCTTTTACGGCGTAGCTTTCCTTAAAACAGGGACCAACCTGGTTTCTCCTAAAAGGAGCTAGTGCAGTTATTCCACAGCAAGGAAACCGCGACACGATTACGGATGGTAAAAACTGGGTCCCAGGTCCCAAGGGCCGAATTCCTAAGCTGCACTTGCAGGTTCCTGGTAAAAGCCCTGTGAGGCAGCTTTGCTGGGTTCCGCCTTGCGCTGATTGCAATGGCTCGAGTTCTCTGCCGGCGCGCTTTTCTCATGACACTTCTGCACAGGCCACTTCCAATCCCTTGAAGAATTTCATGGGCATTTATACATACAGGAAGCTGTTCCCGACCCTCAAAGGGCAGCAAGTGCCCCCTTCCTCCTGGAGAGAGAAGGCGCTTTTATCTCAAGAATGTGAAAAGTAGGCCGGTTGGTTCACACGTTGAGGAGCTGGTGCGGGAGGGGCCCGGGGTTAATCTCAGCGATTAAAATGCTAATGTCCCACTTGGAAAGGGAAACCCTTGCTTTGAAAGAAAAGCCTTCTCAAATGAGGAGCTCTGGTTTCTCTAAAGTAAGGAAGACCTGGTACCTCCAAAGTCCTGGCACCCCGCTGGGGGACCCTTCCTCAGCCCTCTGGGAAAGGACTTTCCTCCAAAGAGAGTCTTCCCAGAGGGGCTGGCAGGTCATGGGGAGCTGCCTTCCTGGTGGGAAGGTCTGATTTTTCTCCACATTTTTACTGTTTGTCAAAATAATGTACGCATATTGTCTGCAGCAAACCCAGAGCGGTGAAAGGATAGGAAAAACTCCCCCTGTGGCTCTTCTGGAAGGCTTTGCTTCCTCCTGTCTGTGCGCTCACTACAGAAGCCAGGGACACACTCAGCTGTTACATCCTGACTCTCTGGAGCCGCTGGAAGAAGGCTGGGCCCTCAGAGGGAACCCGGCCCTGTAAAAGGCCATAGCAAGAGGCCCCTACTCCTAGTCTAGCTGTGTGCGTACAGCTGGGCAGATGGCCGTGGAGGTGGACAATGCCATTCCACATTGGCTCCCAGGCCTGCAGGGACAGCGTCCTGGGCAAGGCAGGAAGGGCACCGTGCCCAGCAGGGGTCTGCTGGTCTAGCTTGTCCAGCTTTGCAGGCTCCCTCAGCTGGTGCAGGCTTCTTCTCCTAAGCTCTGCACGTGGGCTTCTGGGCCTCTTCTTGATTTATCAGCTTTAGACTGAGCCCCTGATGTCCAATGATGGGAGAAGAGTTTTGTTTTTTTGTTTTTGGTACTGGGAATCGAACTCAGGATCTTACACTTGCCAGGCCAGCACCTGTGCAGCTGAGCTGTATCCCTGGTGGGAGAGGAGGATTTTGCTCCCACTAACTTTCCTCCTGTTTTCTCCAGAGCTCTATCAGCTGGGCGGAGCCAGGCCTTCTGCACCCCGAGTGTGAGGATTGACCTAGCAGTCCCCAACCTTTTTGGCACCAGGTTTCCTGGAAGACATCTTTTCCATGGCCAGGGTTGGGGGACATGGTTTGGGGCTGATTCAAAGGGGCATGACCTAGGGACCTAGGTTCCTCGCATGGGGGGTTCACAGCAGGGTTCGTGTCCCTCTGAGAACCCAGGGTCTGACAGGAAGTGGCGCTCAGGAGGTGATGTGAGCTGAGAAATACAGAGGAGACTTCAGGGCCCCTCACCTCCTCTCCCCTCCTGCTGGGCAGCCTGGCTCTGAAAGGGACAGCTGACACCCACAAGAGGCTGTCCCTTCTCAGGACCACCATGAGGACAGGCTTTGCTGAAGTGGGAGTGACAAGAAAGCCAGAGAGTAGTGAGAAGCCAGCAGAGGCCAGGGGAGGCCAAGGATGCAGCTGTGGAGAGCAGAGGGCGAGGAATGCAGCTCACCTGCATGCTGGCGGGAGACACCGAGGAGCAGAGTGTGAAGAAGGGAAAGTGGCTGTGAGGGCTGGAGGAGGACAAGGCGCAAAGCACTGTCCCATGTGCTCCCATGTGGAGGATCCCCTGCCCGGCCTGTGAACCCATGATTCCTAGTTGGATTCGTGGATGTCTTTGCTGCCACCCTGATTTATACAACTGTGCAACATGCAGCACAATTCGAGCATACTGACAGCAGCTTTCACCTTGGATCTGCAGGACAGCACTGCTGGGACACCTTGGCGACACTCAGTCCATGTTTGATGAGTGAATATACAAGCGAATGTTTTGCAAATCTCAGGTTTGGAGGCAATGGGGCTTCTATCCGTACACACGGCGGGAGTTGTGTGCCTTTCCTGGTGATGTGAAGCTTAAAAGGGATGGACACTGGAAACAGCTGGCCTTGCCTGTTGCGGGCACTTAATAGATGTCAGCTGACCCCCACCACCTCCTGCCCAACCCTGCCTGAGTCACGGTTCCCTCCAGGCTGTGCCTCAGTTCAGCATCTCCTGCACTGCGATGACCTCCCTGCCACCAGCGGTCTGTGAGATAGGCTCGTGGACATTGTTCTCTTTCATACTCAGCACAGCAAGTCTATACCTATATGGATATTGCTTGGGACGGAGACTTAACTTATTGGCTGGAAGCTGAATCCACTGAGATTCAGTAGCAGCACCAGTGCTGTCAGGCCAGACCAGGAAGGGAAGCGGGGCGTGACGGGCTGAGGGGGGCAGTGCTCTCTTTCAGGGACTCACTGCCATTTTCAGGAATCTCCACAGTGGCGCTAGTGGCCAGGGTCATGTGGATGGCTCCTTCTGTGCTGGGATTTGTCCCGCGGGTGGGGTGGATGTAGAGGAAGTGGGTGATAGTTCAGAGTCTCATGGAACTAGGTGAAGGACCACGGGCTCTCAGGCTCCCGGGTCTGGCCAGGTGACGGCTGTAGGAATCACGCTCAACTCTGGACGAGAGAATGAAGCGCTGGGATTCAGGCACAGGTCTTAGTCTAACAGGATGACGGTGTTCTGCTGTGCATAAAACATCAATGTTTGTTGTGTAAACAGCCTAGAAAATATGTCCCCTCCCTGTCACTAAGTGAGTTGAATGGTCAGCTGAAATCTTAGGCATTCAAAAAACAGGATAGAAGTTTCCAGTACGTCCTTATCCTGTACGTGTCTTGCTTTTTTACCAATGGGACGGCTCTCAGCCACCCCGGGAATCAGAGAGAGTCCGCTGTGAAACACAGGCCTGTGGCCTCTCTCGCGTGTGCTCAGGGTCTCCCTCCCAATCCTTGGACGTTAAGGGCAGAGTGACGCCTGAGGGACACAGTGACGCCTTGGTTACCTCGGGTGCTCCCCTGGACTGACCTTTGTATAAGTTGTTTCCTTCCTGCAGCGACTGAAGGAAAACGCTTGGTGACATTTTCCACTCCTCATCTTCTTCCTGTTTGGACCAGAACAATGTTTTGGTTAATTACAGGAATGGTTTGTCAGCCAAGGTCACACCGCAAGAGACACACATGCTCTAGCTGCCAGGACAGTGGCTGGTATCACGAAGTTTCCCACCCTGTCCATCAACTGGGGCAGCAGGCAGAGCCGGGGCACCACCCAGGGCGTGAGGCGTCCCCTGCTCTCACTGCTCTGGGTCCTCAGTGACCTCCTTGTGGACACAGCTCAGGTTTGGTTCTGTCTTCTCTTGATTTGGATCCTTCTCATCGGAAGAGACCGAGTTCCCAGCTCGGCTCCTGTCTGCCCTGTCACCAGGTCCCCTTAACCCAGCTTGAACCTGCCCCACCCCATCCTGTGCCCTGCTGTGTCACATGCCAATTCCAGGCTTGCATATGCACAGCAATGTCCCCTTCTCTTGCTCTCCTGTCCCCTCAATGAGCTCAGAAGCCAGTCCTGAACCACAGTCTGGTGCCGAGGGCCCGGCTTCGTCGTGGAACTGGGTCTTGCTTGACCCTGGGCCCTGGACCACAGCGCAGAGAGCTTGGTCACATTGGTATGAACCGAGATGGCACCTCACCTACATGTGCACAGGGGCAGCTCCACTCGGAGCCCCAGCTGGACGCCCCTCCAGCCCTGCTCTCACATCCGTCTGCTCCAGCCGTGAGGCTTGGACAGATGCCTCTCCTGTGGCAGCTCTCCCTGCTGCGGGGTGGCTGGGCTGTCCACACTTCCCACCAGGGTCCAGGGCCATGAGCACAGGGGTCATCAGCCGGGAAGCCAGCCCTTCTGCCTGTGCATAACTCGTCTTTAGCAAACATTTGTGGATGAAACAAGAACATAAGACACATATGTTCAAGCCATGGACACATGGATACATAAAATGGACTGTTCATCACCTCGGACACACACGGTGACAAGGGTGCATCTCAGAAGCTGAGTGAGAAAAGCCAGACACTGCCACCACCTGATACGGGATCTCACTTGCACGAGATGCTGAGGCCAGAAAGCAGGCAGAGGCTGCCAGAGTCTCGGAGCGGGGTGTGGGGTGCGGGGTAAGAAGTGGGGGAGGAGAAATGGAAGCAAGTCCTAAATGGGGACAGGGTACTCTCCAGAGGCGCAGTGCATGGCTCATCCCAACAGAGGTGATGTTTGCACCACTGCGTGGACACAGCCAGTGCCTCTGAATGGCCTCGAGAATGGTTCGTTTTTTGTTGTGTGAAATTCATCTCAATAAAAAAAATTATATCTCAATAAAAAAAGGCTGAGGGTGTAGCTGGGCGGCCGAGTGCCTGCTTAGCGCTGGAGTCCTATCCCCAGCTCTGCCAAAAAAAAAAAAAAAAAGTCACTCCATCATCCCGAGAATTGCCCGCTGTGAGCCCGGGTCTTTGCTTTGGCATCCAGGGGAGAATCCAGAGGCCAGAGCGCCATGCGTGGTGAGCGTCACTCACTTTTGCCAAAAGCTTCCACTTTCCATGCTGGGGATTACACTTAGGCCCTCGGTACTGAGCTGCATCTGCAGCCCTTAGAAAAAGAGATGTCTTTTTAAAAGGGGAAGGCAGGTCTCGCTCGGTGGCGAAGGTGCCCAGGCCGGGCTCCCATGTGTGGTCCTCCTGCCTTGGCAGCGTCTCCTGCGCACTTCCCGGCCTCTCTCCCGGCTCACACCCGTGTTTGTGTCCTCCCTGCTGTGGGGCGCAGGTGATGAGTGGAGACTGTCTCCTAACACATGCTGGGGCAGGAGGAGGCTCCCGAGGATCATCTAGCTAGCAGTGCACCCCAGGGCCGGCATCTCAGGGCAGCTGGTACTCAGCCCCGGGCTGGGACTGCTCACCACACAGCCTGGCAGCTGGAAAGATGCCATGGCAGCGCCGGGAAGGAACCCTGGAGCTCCACCCGCCTGCCTGGTCCAGGGCTGCCCAGGCCGGCTGTCATGGCAACGCTGCCTCCTATGCGAGCAAATCAGGCCTGGTGCCGCTGGCTGTCGGCTACCTCAGAAACAAGCACAGTGCTGGTCAAGTCACAGTGTGGCTTAGGCTCCTGCCCCCAGGGCTCCCAGGGCCTCTGTCATCGGTCACCTCCCTCAGGGTGTGGTCAGTGACTAGCTGGCCTTCAAGGCTGTGCCTCCCTGTACCCTGATGTCCACCTGTGCTCAGCTGCCCAGACCCCATCAGGCTCCACCCTGGGAGCGTCTCTGAATTCTAAGACCCACCCCCCCAGCCAGGGTTTATCAGGCTGCAAGTGCCAGGAAGCCCCTGCTCCCCTGGGGCTTAGTGACTGTCCTCATCTCGCTACAGCAAGACCCAGTCCTGTGAGAAAAACCCTCAGGAAGAGCGTGAAGAGACCAGTGTGGAAAAGTCACACCCTGGAGGAAGCAGGTGATTCTGGACAGAAGAGCAGCCTTCCCAGAGATACTGTTCACTCTCTTCCCCTCTCTCGCCTCTCCCCTGTCCCTTTTGTCCCCTCTTTGTTTTCTGCCTGTCCAGGACTCACTATGGACTCACAGATCTTTATCACTTTCTAGCCGACACGCTGACCGCTGACCTCCGCTCTTGGCATTTTCGGTTTCTGACCTGTACTGGCTGCTGAGAGCTCCTCCAGGTGGGGATGAAGATGAGGAAGAGGAGGAGCCCACAGTGGGTGGCTGTGTTCCCAGCAGAGGGGAGAGTGGGTGGCCTGCTCTGCTGGGTGTCCCAAGTAGGGGTGGGCGGACCCACCGGAGGTGTGGGGTAGGGAGAGGGAGACAGACGGACAGGGACAGAGACAGAGAGGAGGCAGGGAGAGAGGGAGGCCTTGGCAGGACCTGGAGCCTTGTGGGGAGAGCTGGGCCTTGGGGGGGTTGCTGTGGCCAGAACAGGGGTGGAGGGGGAGGGGAGGCCCTATGCCGCCTTCCCACTGGCCTGAGTCCCTTTCCTGGGTGCCTGTGTCCCTGCACACACTGCTAGCTACTCGTGCGGGGGTCCCACGGCTCTCAGGCCGTGGGACCCCTGGTGGCCCAGCCCTCGAGGACCCCGTCCGGTCCTGGATCCCTGCTCTGCTCTGTGCAGAACCAGCCCCTGCTTGGGCGTGTAGGTAAACACACGCTCCGAAGTCTGCTCTTACAACTTCATTTCCACAACAGCCCTCAGGTTCCCAGGGGAAGAGCACCGCCAGGCCCGCTCTGGAAACGTCTTGCCCTGATAAGTTAGAACGGCAAAGGCTGGGCCTTCCCACAGTTAACAGGGCACTGCTCTCCGGGAGCCAATGATATGCGTGTTCATTACGCTAGACCTTGTTTTTTAAAAAAATGACTATTTCTATTAGTGCCCATTAATTTTATAAAACGTACTTCAGTGCACATATTTCCGTCACATCCACCCCTTCCACCCCCTCCTCCCTCTTGTGTAATAAGCGTCTCCCTCCTGCGTTCACGTCATTGTTCATGATTCCGTGTACTAGGGAGGACGCAGACGCTTGTCCTTCGGAGTCTGGCTGGTGTCACTTAGCCTGACGCTCTCCAGCTCTACCCACGTTCCTGAAGATGACCCGATGCCATTCTTCTTTAGGCTGAATGCTAATCCATGGCGAGGATACTTCTTAGCTAGAGGGGAAAGAGCCATGGACAGTTTCAGCCTACCTTTTTAATCAGATTTCTGCTTTTGGTAACATCTTGGGATTTGCCGGCTGATACTATGTTGTCAATTTTGACCACAGCTGGGAAGGAAGTTGGGTGAGGAGGTCTGACTGTGCCATTTTCGTCCCAAAGTCTTTTTCTCCTTCCAGGAATCTTTTACTGGGATGGAATCATATATATAGGCTGAGCATGTTGACAGCACCCCTGCGTGACACTAGGGAAAACCCCGGGCCTTCACATGGACTTAAATTGCCACCTATTTTTATTTGGAGACAAGTTCTTGTTAAGTCACTAGATTGCCCGGGCTGGACTTGAATTTCCAATCCTCCTGCCTCAGCCTCCCAGAGTGCTGGGATTACACACACACCTTTTCTGATGGAAACTTCTTCCTTGTGTGGCTGGAGGCTGCCCTGACAGATGGGAGCCCCCTCTGAGGGAGCTCTGCAGACAGATGCCACAAGGCAGAGAGCACTCTGCATCCGATAGGAAAGTGCAGGTGCACTGACCAGCTGGGGAGGGGACAGGGATAGGGGTCCCAGGCACCTACTGGCACCTGCAGAGGAGACGGATGAAAGAGCTGGCCTGTGGACCCGAGTCCTGAGAGCTGCCCATTCTAGCCCAGGTGGCTGGGCTCCCGCCCTGAGCCCTGCAGACCCTCTGCTTTGTCTGAACCCTGCTTCCTGGTGGATGGGCCAGTGTGGCCATCCAGCAAGCCTGAGGAGCCCCGGAATGGACCCGACAAACAGAGCTGCTGCTGACTTCAACCTGCAGAGGACTGCAGTGCTCGCTGGGGGCCGCTCTGTGCAGACAGCAGCTGGCTCTTCCGCCTCGGCCTCAACTTGTCCTGCGGCCTCCTGGCAGAGGCCGGCTGCATGTGGTGTGAAAAATGCTTGTCTGCTGCATGAGGGGCACCATCATGACGCCCTGTAAAATGTAAAGTCAAAGGGAGAAAAAACCCCAAACCACCTCTGTCCAAGGAGCTCCCCACTAGTTGCTTTCCTTATCTGCACGCACATTTGGGATATCGTAGCACAGAGGCAAGGACACAGGCGTTTTGCCCTGGGAATAGGTGTAAGGTGTAACGTGGTCTTTGGCTTGATCTGTATCTCTTGAGCAGGTGTGGCTGGACTCCTGGCTTTCTGAGCTTGTCTGGATTTGGCAGTGACTGTGCCTGCAGCCACCTGTTCCGCTGAAAATCTTTCCTGAGTGCCCAGGACGCGAGGATCCGCTAGGGGGAGGTGCTATGGGGGGTGCATCCTCCAGCTCTGCCACCCGGGCTGCCCAGGGGCCCTTGGACTTCCTGCAGGGTGCTCTCTGACATACCCTGGGGTCCCTATTTTGCCATACCAGAGTCCTGTTCCTGAGGTCTGCTAGAACTGCCTTTTAACAGGGGCCCCCTAGAACCTGGGCTTCCATGTGACTGTCACATACATGTTCCTCTTTGGACACTGAAGTCACCTTCTGGCTCCATGCCTCCCGTTGTGGCTGACTGGCCCTTTGTGATCCCATCTGCTTGGGAAGGTGGGGGTCAGGGGTGCCACCTCCCTTACTGGGACGCTCAATTCCCCTGGAGGTGGAGGGGCCCATTCTACCTGGGAAAGCTTTTCGCTTAATCCAACGGAGAGTTGAAAAACAGAAATCCCAATGCCCCAGCTCTTGCAATCTAGCTAAACCTCCAGGGGGGTCTGGACATGGGGATTTCTTTTTGCTTAAAACCACCCTGGGAGATTTTAAGGACCAGGCAGGGTGCGCCAAAGTCATCTCCTGCCAGCAATGGTCAGCTCCAGAGAGATCAGGGTGCGATGTCCTCCTTGTGCCAGGGTCTGCTCAGGGGGAAATTTCCCAGCTCCTCCGTCTCCCACTCCAAGAAAGCCTTCCAGGTTCTTCTCCCCCTGGGCTATCTTCCCCGGGGTGCTGTGATTGACCAGGCTTGGGTTAAGGAGTGGCACCGCTTTCATGGTTACAGGTGGGGGTCTGGCCAGGTCCCTCAGGGTCTGTAGTTATGCCCCTTCTGGGGCATTTCTGTCACCCTCAGAGTCTTGAGTTGACAACATCCTCCTGTGTCTCCCTGCATGCACCAAGTAGGCGGCTCTTTCTTGCCTCTGTATTGTCCTGTGGCTCTTGTATCTTTGGTCCCAGTGTCTGTGTCAGTGCAGACACACCTGCAAACAGCCCCTAGGCTGTGAGGCTCATAAACAGCAGAACAGGAAGCCGAAGTTCCAAGATGAGACTGCTCGAAGCCCCAGTGTCTAGCGAGGGCTGCTCTCCGCCCCTCTGGCTGTGTCATCGCGTGGTAGAAGGAGCCAGGCAGGTGTCTGGGCCTCTTTTATAAGTGTGTTGATCCCATTCATGAGGGGTCCTCGCTCCTGGCCCGACCTCCCGGGCTGCTTCTCCTTGCTCCTCGCACTGGGTGGTGGGATTGGGTGACTTCTCGGAAGGCACCGAGGTTCAGACCATAGCATCTAACAAACGTCAGTGGCTCACACTTGGTCTCTGGCTGGCTCTGGGCTCCTGGGGGACCGTGGTTGCCACGGCTCAGTCTTTTGCATCTCAGCTGCCCACACTTGCAGGCTGGCCGAGCAATGAGTAGCCGGGACTGCTGAGTTCTCGTGGCCTGACTGCCTGGATGATGACACAGTGCTCCATTTTTGCTCCTAGCAACTGGATGTGTGAGGCAGATGAAATGACTGTGGCACTGAGAACACATGTGCAGAGGTGCCACAGGTGGGCAGGAAGTGTCCACTGCCACCGATCGGCACCCTTCTCAGGCGGAGCACGCTTAGCAGGCACTGCCGATCTGCAGTCCACAACGGAAGCTGGGCTTTTGCTGTTAGATTTGAGAACTCTTTATGCAGTTGAGATATTGGTCCTCTGTCAGGTAGATAGTGGGCAAATATTTTCCTCCCCGTTTATAGCTTGTGTTTTTATCCTCCTAGTGGGTCCTTCATAGAGCAAAACGTTTTGAATTTGATGAAGTCTGATTTGTCAATTTTTCCCTTTATGAATTTTTTCTTTTTCTTTTCTATTTTGATATAGGGTCTTTCTTTGTTCCCCAGGATGGCTTTGAACTCCTGGACTCACAAATGACCTCCTGTTTCAGTGTCCCAAATACTGGGATTCTGGATACATCACCATGCCTGGCTGAACCCTACTTTTGGTGATAAATCTAAAAACTTTGTCTAGCCCTAGGTTCTGAAAGCTTTTTCATAGGTTGTTTTTTTTTATCACAGGTTTCATAACTTTATGCTTAGATCCATGGTACATTCTGAGTAAAATATTGTGTAAGGTGTGAAGTGTAAAGAGAAATTCATTTTCTCGCCTACAGATGAGACACTCATTTTTGGAAGCTCATCTGTGATTGTCGTTATTATGTTTTCCCTTCCACTGGCCCAAACTGAAGATGAAAATGTTTGGGCTGAGCTGTTTCCCTTGGTCCTTCTGTGTATCTCGGCCTGCTGGGTCTCCAGATGGTCTCAGACGAAGAATCCACAGCTTTCTGACAGCTTTTGCAGTTTAATCCTCAAGATGCTTTGCTAAACTCCTTGACAAAGTGATCAAACAAATGTGAGACTACTAATCACATATATTTGATTTCTAAATGTTTTTGTGTGTAATTACAGAGATCCAAATGTGACTCCCGTACTCTTCTCATTTCTCTAACCCTGCAATGAAATCGTAAACCCAGAGACAAAGATTCATCATAAAGCTCAGTGAAGCAGCGTTTCTGTTTCACATCTTTTTATGCCCATTAATACTTTCTTCTCACATTTTTGCTGCTTTGTGACTCTCTTGTGGACCTCCAGAGTTCTGCACTCTTTACCTGTGTGGTATTTTGGAAAGGAGTCTATTTTCAAACAGGTTAGTTTAAGAGAGACTCACATCCTTTTCAATACAGGGCTCCCCAAGCTCTCAGACTAGCCCTGGGCAGGCAGTGACTATCAAGGTTACCTGGAGAATCCTCTGAGCTGGCTGCAGGGAGAGCTCAGACAGGGCCAGCGGTGGGTGTGTAAGGGGAGTGGGATTCTTCCCCCTTGCCCACCTTGCGCTCTGGCCATGCTGGGCGATGCTATTTCCTATAGGTGGAAATACGAATTCTCACACAGGGACCTGAATGGCTGGTCTTGGGAAACCATTCTAGATGTGCTAGGGTTGATTCTAAGGTAAAATTTTACAGAGTCCACTGGAAAGACATTCCGATCTCCAAAGAGCATGAGTAGCATAATTTGAATACGGTATCTCAATTTTATTACAGATGACCATTTCTTCTTTTAATAATCACACTGTCTTTGGTAGATCTATTCTTCTTATGAGTAAATTAATTTTTAAATAATTCTGAAGGATTTCTCCTTCATTTACTAGTACTTCGTAAATGCTGATGTGCTTAAATTTTGCTTTTTGTCCTGTGGTTCTTTAGTAACTAGTTAATAAAACAACCAGATTGTGTAGCTGATAATTTCAGATTTATATGGAACAAGCTCCTAACAGTGAATTTTTAATTTGCAAGTGTAAAATGCCCTCATGCATATTTAGAGGAAGAGACGCTTACAATAAAATTGAAATTCTTCCAATTCTCCTTATTTATAGTTTCTTCAAAATTATCTTGCAGAGTGAAGGGAGGATTTTAAAAATTAACTGTCTTTTCCCTGCTGGAACCAGGTCCATGGAACTCCTTGGTGCAGGCAGGATGAAGGCTGCCAGGTGGCCTCAGGGCTTGAGTTCCCTGGAAACGCTGGGGTAGACATGGGGTGGGGGGAGGGGGCAGGGAGCATCCCTGGGTGGAGGGAGAATCTGGCTATCAGCTAAGGCTGCAGGGAGCCCAGAAGCCGGGAGAACCTGCCAGAGCTGTCCAGGTGGCAGGGAGGTGGCTGACTGCGGGACTGCCACACCCCTGTTCTCGGGTGTGGGCTGCCCCCCCCCCGCCCCCAGCTGCCCCCTCCACCAGGAGTGTAACCGCACCAGGGCGGGGTGGTGGGGTGGTGGTGGCTTCCAAGACTGAGAAGTTCTTGGGGCAGTGTGAGGAGTTGGCGCTCACATTCTGGGCAGCCGTGAGGTCTACTGCCCTGGTCGTGACTCGGGCGTCCTAGCCAGCGGGGTGGGCTGAACCCCAAATGAGCAGGCGGGGTCTCTTCCTTCTGTTCTTGCAGGAAACAGGGGGGCACGGACAGATGGGAGACAAGTGCGGGCAGCTGTGCTGCACCCCCTGGGGCGGGACAAAAGCAACACATGGCCCAAGCCTCGCATCCACACAGACTTTGCCACCATCTGTGGACTGTCACGGCCACTTTTTCACCTGCTCGACACACCAGTGCTTCTCTTGTCTTCCTGGCTCACACAGCCTTCCTCTGCCCTCTCTTTGTTCCCTGGCACAGTGTCCAGGTTCCCTTGAATCACTCTGTCCCCAGAGGAGTCCGGGAGGCTGAGCGGGCTGTCACTGCACCTTGGGATTCGAGCGTGGACGCTGCTATGACCCGAGCTGCCTGCAGCAGGGTGTCTCCATCACTCAGGGCCACGCTTGAGAACTGACGCAAATTAGAATCGAAGTGAGTCAGCAAATTCCGGGATCCAGTCATGGGACATGATTCGGATGAGGGTCACAGAGGGACCAGGTCTTCAGGATCCACTCCTGAAGGTCAGCTGTGGGGCTGTTTTAGGCCGTGCCATGCCGTGCTCTTTAAACACAGTGCCAGCTTTGGGTCCAAGCTCCACATCCCGCAAGAGGAGGCTGTGCTTCTCCCACGACCCTGATGAAGACTCCACCACCATAGCCCATCACAGAGCTGGCAAGCACCCCACCCCTCCTACCCCTCCGTGGAAGAGCGGGCCTCTGATTGCCTTGGGATAGTAAGGAAAAACACATCTGCTAAAATACACCCAGGGGTCAGTGTCAATGGCAAATCTGCACGGGCACCCATGGGTTAAATTAGATATGATATCTTTCCAGGAGTCTCCTCCTCAGGTATTTGTCCTTCTCCTTACCTTTGAGGAAAGATGAGTGGAATAATTTGCTTTGAGGAGTGAGAATTCCTCACTACGTGAAGTGCATGAGTTGTCGAAGCCACCGCTTGTTCTAATAGATGGCAAGTGAATGTCCATCAACACAAAACAGAACAAAAAGCTCTCTGCAGGCAGAGAGGTCTTCTAGGAAATGGGCAGCTGCAGTCTCAGTAAATTGGAGACAAATCTATTGCTTGAAAGCCAACAAACAAACAAAAAAACAACCAAGCCAAAACAAGGGCACTAAAAAGAAAATGAATCAAATTTCTAATATTCCACACAAGTTCTTTACCTTAAGTTTTTCCTTGGCTGCTTTCTTTTCCTTCTCTTTTTTGGCTTTCTTCTCCTTTTTCTTCTTTTTCTTCTTGTTCTTTTCTTCATCATCCTGGTTTGTGAGGATATCATCAGTAACCTGGAAAAAAAAACCCAAAATAATCATAGCATTTACTAGCTTCCTGTCACCAAGAGGACTGTCTTTCCCGCCTGTGAGCAAGTGTTTCACTGGTTGGCATTTCTTTCTCTGCCCTGTGTTGGACTCTGGTGGCAGATCTGCCTGGGGGAGCCAGGGAGCTTCCTTGGGTTCGTCAGGAGGAGGCAGCTGCCAGGTCTCTGAGGGCTTAAGAAGAGAAATCAGCTATTTCTGAGTCCTGCCCCCCCATCTGATTCAGAGCTACTCTGGCTCACAGGGACTGCACAGAACACTGGAAGTCAGGCCTCCCCATATCTCAGCAGTAGCTCGATACGATAGCCCTGCCACAGTGCTTCAAATTCCATACCTGTTTCCTGACCGATTTCCCATCTCAGTAGTTGTTCTCGTAACAACTTCCTTTCCCATGAATAATTATACATCTCTTATTTCACTCCAGATTTAATCTCTATTTCCTACAGTGACAAAAGCCCACTTTTTCTACTAAATTTTAAAATTCTTAATAAAAAGGGACTTTGTCTACATAGGATGGGCACCACTGGGGAATTAATATAGGTTTATAAAAAGCAATATAATTTAGCTCACTATAACCCATGTTTAAGGGAAATTACTCACTGTCACTGAGAGCTATGAATTCTGGGGCACACCAGAGTGCCCACTGCAGGGCACACTTCCTGATTGGCCCTCAGGGCTCACCTCATCACAGTGCAAGTGACAGAGATGGGCTGCTTAACCTCTCTGAGTCTCAGTTTCTGCAGCTCCAAAACGAAGCCAGCATTCGATTCCCAGCACTTAGGATGAGCTCAGCACAGTGCTGAGAGCTCCCAATTCAGAACTCTGTTCCTGCTGAGCACAGGCGGGGTGGGGGCACTGTTAGAGCTGTGCACAGACACTCGGCTGGGTGCTGTCCATCCCGTTTTAGAGATGAGGCAACTGGGATGCAAAGCAGCCAGTCACCGGGCCGAGGATGCAAAGCTGGTGAGTAGCTAAGCTATGGCTTACACAGGTGCTACCTGGGATGGATTCCATGGTGTAGAAAAGAGGCAAGACGCAGAGGAGGACGGGTCCACTTTTCTCTTAGCAAGAAGTACACGTAGTTAAAGAGTGATACTCTGAGGTTTCTGGCACATATGTGTGATTTCCAAGCATAAAGAAATAACAAAGGAACAGCAAAATCTAAGTTCACTACAGTGGTGTCATCTGAAGACAGAGAAAAGGATGCAACTTTAAAAGACAGGGGCTGGGGAGAAAGGTAAAGGCTAATGCATTTTACCTCTAGTACACTGGACCAATCCATCTTCCTGGGGTAAACTGTACTCAATTCTGCCCTACTAACCATTTCCTAAAGACCCACATTTTATTTCCTAGGGTTATTTTCTGGTATCTGAAATCATGTCATTCTTAAGATCTTGGTTTTTAATGTTAAAAGTGTAAAAAGATAACTTTGTCATTGCATTAGGCAGCTTTCTATTACTGTAAAAAATACCCGAGATAACTTAAAAAGAGGAAAGGTTTATTTTCACCTTGGACTGATGCTATTATTTCTGGAAATGTGAGGAGGCAGCTCATCATGTTGAGAGGAAAGAAACCTGCTCACCTCCCCAACCAGAAAGCAAAGAGAGAAGAGAGTGCCTGTGGTCCCAGTATCCCCTTGAAGGGTGTAACTTCCCGCTACTAGGCCCTCCCTCTCAAAACTTTCTTTATTACCATATATTTGCATAATAAATATATCCATCATGGGCATCACTGCATATAAATATTACATCACCATCCTTTGCTTTCCTTCTTAAAGCTTTTACCACCTCCCAATAGTGCTACAGATCAGCAACCAAAGCTTTAACACATGGGTCTTGTCTTCCTTTGAGAAATGTCTATTTCAATTTTTTTTGGCCCATTTCAAACTGGGTTATTTGTTATCTTGCTATTAAGTTATTTATATATTTTAGGTTTGACCCTCTTATCAGATGCACGGTGCACAAATCTCCCCCAGTCCACAGGTTGTCTGTCTACTTCATGGCTTCCTTTGCTGTGAAGAAACTTTTCAGTTGATTCGACTCTGTTTCTCTGTTTTTACTTTTGCTCACTGTATTTTTGGGATCATATCTAGAAATCCACTGACCAGACCTACATGATGGAGCATCTATGTTTTTTTCAGGAGTTTCACAGTTTCAGGTCTTTCAGGTTCAAATCTTTAATCCTTTTTCATTTGGTTTTCTAAAAGGTATGTGTTAAGGGTCTAATTTCATTCTTCTGCATGTGGCTATCCAATTTTCCCAATTCTACTGATTGAAGAAACTGTCCTTTCCCCATTAGGTGTTCTTGGCACTTTTGTCAAAAAATAGACTGACCAGAGTGTGTGGGTCTGCTTCTGGGATTTCCATTTGTTCCACTGGTTTAAGTGTTTGTTCTAGCTAAGTTGCTTTGATTATCATAGCTTTGTAATCTATTTTGAGATTGGTTTATGTGATGTCTCTGGCTTTGTTTGACTGTTTTGGAAATTTGTGATCTTTTGGTTCCATATAAATTTTAGGAATTTTTATTTCTTAAAAAAATCTTATTGGACTTTTGATATGGGGTTGCATTGAAAGTGCAGATCATTAGACTAGCACAGATATATTAGCAGCATCAGTGTTTCCAATACATGAACCCAGTCGTTTTCCCATGTGCTCGTCTTTTCTTGAATTTCTTTCATCCATGTGTTATAGTTTTTAGTGTCCAGATCTTTTATCTCTTCAGTTACATTTATACCTAAATTTCATTTTCAATGCTATTATAACTAGGATCATTTTCTTGATTTATTCCTTCTTTTTTGCAAAAGAGAAAGAGGTAGCCACACGTGGAAAAGGGAGAGCATGTCTCAGATCCACTTCCCCATGGGTAGGGTTTGAGCTGCCTACAGGATGTGGCCTGGGGCACCGTGACTGGAAGTGCCCTGGTAATTCAGTGCTTTGCCAGTGAATAACCAGGCTCCCTTTGCCATCTTGACTCACATATCTAAGGCTTGATCTGCATCTCTAAAGTTGGTGATTGGAAAGTCAACCGAAACTGTCTAAGAACTGGTTATCTGGTTAGGTCTGTGGGTTAGGCCTGGTTAGGTCAGGTTTTCCCTCTGTTTAGAGACCACTGTAGATGAGAAAGACCCCCTGAGCAACAGGGGGCAGAATGCTGCTCTGTTCTCCACGTTCCTGGCATCTAGCACATGACAAATATCCAAAAAGATTAAGGAATGTCTACTTTGCAGTTGGCCACAGAGGCTGTACACCTCGGACAGTCTGCTTTGCCTCTTTGGACCCAGTTCCTTTTCTGGGTTGAACGTGAGGTCATCTAAGCTCTCAGTTTATAATCAGGCCCCAAGAGAACAATGGGTCACAACAGGGTCATCAGCTGTCAGAACTGGTCTGGTGTGACTATTTTCCCCAACACTAAATTGTGTCACCTAAAGGAATTATTTTTTTTTTAACTTTCCAAGTCTCAGTTTCCTTACCTGTAAAATGGGCCCATATTCTCCCTGCATCTCAGTCTTGTTTTAAGATATCAAGGCAGAGGAAGTATTTGACACAGACCTGGGATACATACTGATAAATTAAAGACAATTTCCAAGTGTAAGGAAGAAGTGGTGGAGGGTGGTTGCTAATTCATGTGTGAGGGAATCCAGAAAATCTCAGCAGGTAAGGCACAGAAGGCTGCTCTTTAGGGAAGGTGAGCCTGCAGGCCCAAAGAGAGGAGGTGGCTGCACAGCTTCTGTGAGCACTGAAAGAAGCTCATTAGAACTGGCCCTGTGGAGGCTGGAGGACAGCTGCTGAGCAGGGTCGGGGCTCTGGTTCCCAACTGAGGTGCTTCCTAAAAGACCTCATGGAGTTGGGTGAGTGCCCACTGCTGCTTCCTGGAGTGCACAGACACTTGAAGAGGACCCTCGGCTCCAGGGATGGGAGTCTGGACACTAATCTCACCGCCGGTCCTGGTAACGTGGACTCTTCTGTTACTCATTATCAAGGAAAGTTCCAGAATGTCTTTTCCCAGTTTCTCTCCCACAGTTCTCTGAGAATTGGATGCTGTCTGTTCATTTTGGCTCCATGGGCTTTCCTTTTCCTGCATACTTTCTCCTGATGGACATCACTGGAGCCTTTCCTACTGGGTGGGATCTGATCCTCTGTTTCCTGAGATTGTGCAGGTGGGGCCTCCAGCCCAGCAATTCCCTGCCAAGGCATTTATCCTGGACTCTGATTCTTGGCCTCCCATCCATCCTCCCACAGCAGCCAAAGGGAACATGCTGAAGGCCATCAGGACCATGCCACACCCTGCTGGTCTCAAACCTGCTGCCTTCTGACTGAACATGTAGATTTAAAGCCATGTCTCCCAGTTTTCAGGAGAAGTACTCTTGGTTGGCCTGTTTTTCTTTCAGCAGTTTCAATATATCACCCCCTCTCTCCTGGCCTGCAAGAATTTTGTTGAAAAAAATCTACTGATAACAGTTTTGAGCTCCCCTGTGTACAGTATGCTTTTTCACTCTTGCTGCTTTCAGAATTCCTTCATTGTCTTTGATTTTTCGTAGTTTGACTATAATGTGTTTCTGTCAGGAAAACAGGACTTTTGAGCTGTATGTATCTTTAGATTTGGGGAGTTTTCAGCTGTTAGGTTATACCATAGACCCCATAGGCTTTCTTCAGCTCTTTACAGTTTTTCTTTTTTATGCTGTGACTGGGTGATTTCAAATGATCTGCTTTGACATTGCTTATTTTTGCTTCTACTTCAACAAGTTTCTCTATAGCTAAAACTCTCTACTGCATTTTTAAACTTGAGTTATTGTATTCTTCATCTCCAAAATTTCTATTGATTCATTTCAGTGTTTGCCACTTCTGTGTTTAGCTTCTTGTATGGTTTTCCTACTTGTGTTCTTTTGTAGTTTGTTGAGCTTTATAAGAATAGTCATTTTAGAATCTTTGTCATACAATCTGTGAATTTCTGATTGTTCAGGCCCAGGCCCTGAGCTTTTTACCATGTTCCTCTAGTGATTCTTCACGAGCTTCGTAGTTTTGCAGAGATGTGCGTCCCTTTGAAGCAGCAGTTGCCACCTCCTCCAGACCTCATGGCAGAGCTCTGTGAGGATAGCTCTTCAGCTCTCAGAGCTTGGGGACGGAAACACAGTGGACATGCTGCAGTGCTGGCCCTGCTCCTGCAGGGCATTAGTGTGGAGTCCCGTGGTGGCTCCAAGCTGGGGCTGCTGCTGAACAGCTCAGGCAGCAAGTCTGTGTTGTTGGTGCTGAGATGGTCCTTCTGGCCAGAGCCGTGAGGTCGCCAGTGGCTGTCAGGGCTGTGGGATTCTCCACCACACTAGGGCCCAGGTCCAATAGCCGTGGAGGTCAGAGCCAGTGGTGTGTACACCCCCCACCGTGGAGGCCGGCTACACATACATGGGTGGCAGCTGCAGGCTGGAGCACAGTGGTGAGGACTGGGTCAGCAGCAGGGGCTAGGGTCAACTGTAGATTACACAGGTGGCAGTGGGGTCACAGCCTGCATGCACATGATTGTGGGGGCCTGATGCAGGACAATGACAGCGGTCAGGCCATCTCTGTGTGTGGGCAGCTGTGAGTTGACTGCAGGTGTGGCTTATAAATGCAATTACAGGGCAGCAAGCATGGTGGCTGGGGGCATGGCTGCGGGGTAGGGACAGGTGCTAAGCTTAGTGAGCCGTGGGGACCAGGCTGGCAGCATCCAAGAGCCTGGCCTCAGAGTCAGCCTCAGGGGTGTGCAGTGATGGGGCTGAGATCTAGGCTGGGGGTCCCAGGCTGTCTGCAAGAATGTGCATAGCAGCCGCTTTGGGCCCTTTGGGTCCTGGACAATGCGAAGGTCCCTGGGAGGGGTTGCTGGGCTAGGGCCACAGCAGCAGAAGCAACCATGTGGCTCTGGGTGGCACTAGAGACAGGAAGCTTCTGCAGGTCCTCAGTGGTGAAAGCTGCTGGTTATTTCTAATCTCATGCTACGACCATTGTCATTGCTATGAAAAAACAAATGCAAATAGCATTTTTAGGTAGGAGTGTATGGAATTCATTCTGCAGGACAAATTCCTAGAAGTGCAATGCTGGGTCACCAGTACGTGCATCTGTAATACCGTCCTGGGCTGAGCCAGTTTGCACTTGTATCAATGATGCAGGGAGAGCGGTTTTATTTTTTTATTTTATTTTTTTGAGGTGTCAGTATTGAATTAATTCTTCTCATGCTCTTTAACTGTAGCAAAATCTTTTACAATTAGCTACGCACATCACTGCCTGTTCAGTTAGCTGGGTTTTTTTTTTTTTTTTCTTTTTTGACCTGGTGGCCAAATCTGTTCTACTCCCTGTTTTTTTACCTTTAAAAGTAAGTTTACTGATACACATTTTACCCACTACCTGGTAAACCATTCTGAGCGTACAACTCAGTGGTTTGCCACAAATGCATCAGGTCTGTGTAACCGTCACCGTGAACCCGTTTCAGAGCATTCCCGTTACCCTGGTAAGATGCCTCCTGTTCTCTGAATGTGGATCCCGCCCTCTTTCCTCCTCTCCTTCTCTGTAAGCACTAACCTAATTTCTGTTCCTAGGGGTTTGAGTGTTCTGGACATCTCTTACAAATGGAATCATGTAATATACAGTCTGCTGGATCTGGCTTCTTTCACTAGGCTTAGTGTTTTCAAGGCTCCTCCATACTGTGGTATGTTACCAGCTGTCTGTTCCTTTTTATTACTAATTAATATTTCACTATATAGATACACTACCATTTGCTGACCCATTCACCCATTCATAGATATCTGGTTGTCTCAAATTTCGACTGCTATGAGTAATACTGCTATGAATATTTATGTTCATATTTGTATGTGGATGTATGTTTTTCATATCTCTTGGTTAGAGTCCAAAGAGTGGAACTATTACATCATTTGGTAAATTTATGCTGAACTTGTAAGAAACCGTCAGACTGTTTTCCCAAGTGGCCGTACCACTTTACATGCCCAGCAGCGGTGCAGGAAGGTGTCCTCTTCTCCAGCCCTCACCATCTGTTTTGTCTTTTTGAGGCTGCCATTCTACTGGGTGTGACATAGAATCCCACCATGGGTTGAATTGTTGTTCCCCTAATGGGGAACAGTGTTGAGCATCCACTAACGTCTTCCTTTTGTTCTGTCCATTCAAACTTTTTGACCGTTTCTACTGGGACTTCTTATCCTCTTATTTAAGTGCATGCATAGCTTGTATATTCTAAATTCAAGTCCATTAGCAAATAGATGTCTTGTATATATCTTTTCCCAGTCTATTACTTCTCTTTTCTATTTTCTTAATGGTGTCCTTAGAAGTGCAAAAGTTTTGAACTTTGGTGACATTTAAGTTTTGTTTGCTGTGTGATTTTAATGTGTATCTCTCTTACATGTGTGAGGGTGATTATCTTTTCACATGTTGGATCTCATTCGTTACACTTAAAATACATTTGGCTCTTTTCTGAGAACAGTATGTCATGTCCTTTTGCTGTTTTTTTTGCATCAGGTATTGAGCCATCTCTTGGACAGTTGTAGGAGTTCTTTATGTATCAGAAAAGTGATCCCATGGGGTACTCATTGAAAGCGATTCTTCCGGCGGGTCATGTGTCAATTACTCTACTTGGGGACATTTTTCCTTGCAGGTTAAAAAACATTTGTGGAATTGCATTTATCAACTGTTTTATCCTGGGTTTGCCACATGGTTAAGAAGTTTTTTTCTTATTCTGAGGCCATGATGGGTTCCTTCTCGGCATCTTCTAGTCCTCTGCTGTTTTGGTTTTGTGTTACATTTAAACCTCTGGTTTATCTGGGATCATTCCAGAGGAAAGTATAAAGACATAAGAATTTACCTTTTTTTCCAAGTGACAACTGGGCTATTTTAATAGCATTTATTTCCTTTTATTCTCATATATGTAACATAGTTCCACTGTCCATAAGTATTTGAGTATATTTCTTGATTTTCTATTTTTTTAATGATGCATCTGTTTAGTTATTTGCCTGTATCTATAGGCTTTTAATAGACAATATATTTGCATGCATGACTGTGCTGGCTCGTTTCTTCCCAACACTCTCGTCTTCAGGATTTCATCGTGATCCTTGGTTATCTCCCTCCTGCCTGAAATTCAGGGTAGACCTGCCTGTCCTCCCTCAGGGGTCCAGCATAATGTTGTTGGGACTTTTATTTGGATCTTATGACATTTATGCATTCCAACCTAAGAACATGTTTGCTTTTGTGCTTTTTTGTCCGAATTCCTCAGATTGTTTTAAAGTTGTCTGCACACAGAATACAAATTTACTATTGCTTATTCCTGGGAGTTGTGTGCTTGTGTGGCTGTAAATGGATTTTTATTGTATATACAAACCTCGAGGCTGTCTGCATAGTAATTCTGTATCTCCTCATCTCACATGGGTTAGTTCTTTAGTTTATTCTCTTTACTTCTCTATGTACAGAACACACCGGCAAAAAATGATCATCTCCTCCTCCACCCGCTTCCTCCGATTTCTTTCTCTCATCTAGCAGTGTTTAAGTTCTGTGTAGGATACTGTTTAATAATAGCACTGACAGTGGCCTTTTTTTTGTATTTTTTGTGTCATTATTGGAAATGTTTGTAGGGAGTTTAATTAAGCATGACATTGCATTTTGAACTAAGATAGAAATAATTTTGTTATGCTAAGAAGTGTCTGTGTATTTCAATTGTATTGGACTTGATTTTCAATATCAGGAATGGATGGTGAGTTTGTTGAATGCCTTTTAAACATCGGCAGTGGGGAATTTCAGGTTTTTCCCTCTTGATGGTCTCCTATGACGCAGAGCCTTCCCATCATCCTAACTCCAATGTTCCTGCGTTTCGGAATCCTCACTGCTGACCGTGGTGTTTTATTGACAGTGTACCATTTCCTGTTTACCCCAGGAATACTCGCCCACTGCTCGTGGCTGCAGTTATCTGAGACAACGGGCCAATTAGTCCTAAACCTACTCCCAAAGTTTGCCATGGGATATCTCATTTTTATTATTTTCCTGTGGCCTCACAGATTGCTAGTCTTTGGAAATAAAAGACATCATGGTTTTTATCAGTGGCCTTTCCACTTACAAAATGTGGAAATTCTTGATCACTGAAAATTAAATGAAGATGTGGCATTTTTAAAATGGGAAATGGGTTAAGTTTTTGCATGCACCCGTGTAAGGGAGACTGGTGCATGGTTTTAGCGGTTTGTATTCCATCTTTTTTGGGCTTGGTGTTAATGCGATGCTTATTCCACTAAAAGCCTCTGTGTTCTTTCTGGGTTGTCACAACACGAGCTCAGTGGTGAACACCGTAGCACTGTTATAAAGACCATGCTTGATACCCACCTTCTCTCCCTGTCACTAGGGAGCCAGTCCCGCCTCTGCTTCTAACGTGAGCAATAACGCTGAGACTTACTGAGGGTCAGCAGCGTGTCGCACACCTCCTGTCACCTGAGAAAGGCATCTCGGAAGGGAGGTACCTCTGGCCGCTCCAGGACAGACCAGTGAGCCCGCAGAGGGGCAGTCGCTATCTAAGGCTGCAGACCTAGCGTGCAGTGCAAGGTGATTTGTGAGGATCGCTTTTTTCTCTTCAATCATCTGCCTTTTAAAGTGAAGCTACCCTGTGGCCCCCTTGGCTTTTGTGAGATCTATTAACCAGATGTCGGCAGCTTTCTTTTTAGTTTGACTAGAAAGTAACTTCACTTTTTAAGGCCTCTCCTGGACAACTTAGACATTCCACTAACATTCTTAATCCTGTAATTGCTACCTTTCTAAACCAATGTGAAGCATGTTTGGCTGCCTGCCCTGGGCCTGCAAGACACAGCTTGGAACTGAGAATTCAGCCGCAGGGGTGAGATGGTAAAATGACAGTCTCTCAAAGCAGGGCCCACTGAACTGCCAAATAATGACTGCAACAGAAGTGATTAAAAAGCATGGTGAATGTTTACATTAAAAAAATACAATAAAAGACACATTATTCCTGATACCAGAAATAAAAAATAAATAAAATAAAAGGCACATTGCCATGAATCCCCTGGAAAAAATACCTTTTCTTTGAGTACCCTCATCCCGTCATTCTTTCCACTTTCTGAGGCAGTTCGGAAAGTCCTACATGAATGTCTTCAGTTGCTCCTTTGTGGCTGCCTCAGTGTCCTGCACTAAGCACAAAATGCTGAGCTTTCATGGTCACTTTGACTTGGGAGAAGAGTCAGAAGTCACACGATGCCACATCCCTGGTGACTAAGGTAGTTGAGGTCACAGCATCACACTTGGCAGCCCCTCTTTCCGTTGCATGGCACCCAGTGGCCTTCCTAGCATTTTGGATCACACCTTCTCAGCTGGCATTCTCTTCGACTTTTGGGACAAGGCAGGTGGCGGGGAGGCCGGGAGGCTCTGGGAGGAGGCTGGCTTCCTCCTGGGAGGTGAAGGAGGGGTGCCGGGGGCGCAGAGGCACACGGCGTCTGGGGGAGGCTGTGTGGTGTGGGTGATGCCAGTCCTGCAGCCTGAGTGCTTTGTGTCACCAGTTTTTCTCCTAAAGGGCACAAGGCTGTTTCTCCTTCGACAAAGAGCAAGGTGGACACGAGCAGCTTCTACAGCTGCCTGTGGCCCATGGCTTGGAATGGTCAGCTGGCCTCCGCGTCTTTGTCTCTATGCTCTTGGCTGCTTTCCGGCTCCGATGGCAGAGCTGAGCCATGATGGCAGTGAATAACATGGTTTTACAAAAGGTGCATGTTTAAACTTAAAAAATTATTATAACAGTGCCATGAGTCTCCTGGACAAGACCTCTCCCCCTTTTGAACACAGGGATCCTGTCATACTTGCCACTTTGGGAAGCAGCGCTGGAGTCCTCTTTCATGCACGTCCTCACTGCGTGTGACCAAAAATAAGCTGACCACTGCTGCCGAGGGCCCTCCACACAAAGGCAGGCTCGGAAAACCACCGTGGTGTCTCGGTTCACCGTATTTACCAGATGTGGGGCGGAGTGACTTCTGGCTCTTCCTCCAAAGTCCAGGTGACCATAAAGGTTCATGTTTTGAGTTGATTCAGGACCTTGAGGTGGCCACAAGAGCACAACTAAAGACCCTCACGAAAGAGGGTTCAGAGCTGTGGAGGAAAGAGGCGAGGGTGGTGGGATGAGTGTGCCTGGAGGAGGGGAGGACCCTGAGGAGCATTAGTGACAACAAGCCCCACAGCCTAGCATGTTTACTATGTGGCCCTTCTTGGAAAAGGTTTTGACCTCTTATTTATGGCAACTGAAAAATGTAAGTTGAATTTGTAACACAGTGTCCCCTTCCCTATGGTTCTTTAAAACAAACAAACAAACAAACAAAAAAACCTTTCTAGCTATTTTCATGAATAGTTCCAGATAAACTTGACAATAAATTTGTCAGTACAAAGCTTCCTATGGGTTTCACTGACACCATCTGAACTGCATTGAATAATGGAGACACAATGTGCACTTGGGCTTTACTGAGGGTCCCTGTCTCAGGAAATGATCCGTTAATCTGTTTGTTCAAATAGTCTTTCATTTTCTCCAGTCAAGTTGTCAATACGATTTTTTACAACTCTGTCTAGTTTGTCAATATTATTTCTTGTGGAGTTTATTGTGTTTTCCAGGAAGAAAACTCATAATCTGGAAAGTAATAAAATGACTACATTTAAAAATATTCATAATTCTTTTTTTTTTTTTTAATCTTACCGCATTTGTCAGAATTGTAAGGAAATACAGCTGTGACGGAGACACCTGGAGCAGGGAAAGCCCACCACATGCGAAGTCACAGGAGGCACTGGAAGTGTGAGGGGGACCAGCGAGTAGTCCCCGGGGGCCTACAGCTGGGTGATGAGGAGGGAGGACAGGAGACAGGTCTGAGAGGCGGGCAGGGACTCAAACACTGTGGACTCCTGAAAACAAGCTCTGGAAGCTCAAGAAAACAAGCTCCAGGCCTGCTTGACCTCCTTCAAAGACCAGACAGGAAAAGGAGGAACTCATTTTGTAATAAATGCGAAAGAAAATTGATGTACGCTGACGTATGCCTCACAGCACATCCACGCAGAAAGCTGCAGGAAATAACTGAGCCCCGGTAGCACGCTGAACCCACAAACTCTGCAGCGGAAGGAAATGGGATTAGGATAGATTTCCATGCTATTTCTCAAGCATATCTGTACCTGTTCTGGGGTCTTGTTGGAAAAAATAACAGCCGAACCTCCATCTTCTGGGTCAGGGTAGTTAGGAAATGTGCCAGTCAAATGCCTGCCGAGAGAAGGAGGCAAGTTAAAATAGACCTTAGCTCCCGTTAGCTGGCTTGCTGATGCTCAGCCAGTGGGCGATGGTGATTAGGAGCGGGCTCCCTGGGGACCAGGGAGGGGCCTGAGGGCCGGGACACTGGGACCCTGGCAGGGCAGGCTCCCTCCTCTGGGGGCTTGTGGTTCTGAGACCTGAGACAGACCGCGCTTTGCTTCCTTTCTTCCTTTTTCAAAGGAAGATGAGCACTGAGATGTTCTGTGCTTCAGAATGAAGACAGTAGCACAAATCATTTCTTCCTGTTTAATATTCAGGACAAACACAGGGCTTTGAAACTGAACAGAAGGATGGAGGTGTGCAAATGACGGATTTATCTAGTAAGTGGCTTAAGTACACACGCCGGCTTCAGGTTTTAGGAAGTTTGAGGCCCTGTATATTTGATAGGCTCCAAATAGGGTTTTTCCTCTCTAACGACATAATTTCTGTATTAAAAAGCAGGCACTGACATTTAATGTTGAGAGTTGCAGAAGGGATATGGGGTTGATGTAGCTGAGCCAAATTGACTTCAGACAAGAGTTATATTTGCTGCACACACAGGACAGAAAGGATTAACTGACATGTTCCTTTAATCCATCAACACATAGAACCTGTGGCTGGAGAGAGACCACCACACCTAGGCCAGCTTTACAACAGTGGTTCTTAAACAGCAGCGGTTCTTACACTTTGGTTTTAAGGAGCCTTTTACACTCACTATATATTAAAAATTATATATGTGTAAGTGATATATAAATAAGATATATATATATATGTCTTTTTGAGACAAGGTCTCACTATGCAGTTTGGGCTGGCCTTGAATTCACTTTGTAGCTCAGGATGGTTTTGAACTCACAACAATCTTCTTGCCTCAGCCTCCCGAGTGCTGGGATTATAGGCATGCACCATCGTGTTTGGCTACACTCAATAATTTTGAGGATCCCAAAGAGTTTTTGTTTATGTGAGTTACAGATATTGAGATTTTGATATTTATTAGATATTAAAACTTTCCTTCCTTCCTTCCTTCCTTCCTTCCTTCCTTCCTTCCTTCCTTCCTTCTTCCCTCCTTCTCTCTCTCTCTCTCTCTCTCTCTCTCTCTCTCTCTCTCTCTCTCTCTTGTTGAGGCAGAGTCTTCTTATGTCCCAGGTTGGCCTTGAATTTGCCAGGTAACCCAGATCAGCCCCAAATGTGCCACCCTTTGGCTTCAGCCTCCCGGAAAGCATGTCACTATACCTGGCCAGAAATTCTGAAACTATGTTCTTAATTTATTTAAATTAACCCACTCTTTGGTGGCGTACATAGCATTTTTATAAGTAAGACATTTTCCAAAGGAAAAAAACCATAAACGATGTCACGGTTCTTCATTTGTTCCCTGGTCTGTTAGTGCAGGGCAGGTGGCTTGGCTCTGCTTCTGGGTTCCAGTCTGTCACGATCCATAGTTTTAATGGAAGCACGGGGAACAGCCAGCCTGGCACAGATGCACGAATGGAAGAGGAAGGAGATGCCTTTTAGGTCACTGTGACAAGTGGCATGGACTGGACTCCTTGGCTTGGCCCGTGGAGGTGGCGTGGAGCCTGAGACTGTCACAGGGACCTCGCCCTTCCTGGGGCTGGTGTCCTTCCCCCCGGGAGAAGTCACCCTGGCCACGGTGGGTGACACCACCGATCCCCCAGGGTCGGAAGGGAGGCCCACATCCCATCTCAAATGCTGGCGCCGCCCGCCTACGTTCTGTCTCCGATCCATGCATCGCTCGGCTGAGCCAGGCTTTGGGTGAAAACCCAACATATCCGCGCTCCACGAGATGTCCTCTCTTCCTCACACCCCTCACTGTGTCCCCGATGCTCTTCACCACAGCCCTGCACATCGCTTCATTTTCATATTTTCAAGCTTGAGTGGTTTTGCAGACCCAAAACAAACTTAGTGACATGCGTTTTTTGTTAAACCCAACATTTGCAGATTCCATTTAGAACTAACTTGACAGCTGACCCCTTCTTCCTTAATTACGGATCCCGTTAATTGTTAACCTAATTCTTAATGTTATTTCATTTTGGCAACGTGCTAAGAAATGTGTTTTTAAGGAGCTAAAGGAACATGCTTGGCTAGTCTTCACTGTGTTAGTTCAGTTACACGGTACTGAATTCCTTTTAAACAAACACAAACTGCACACAGAACCATTTGTATCTGGAAAACAATGGCGCACCCCGGCAGCTCTTTATGACACGTGGTTGTGGGAACACACGCGTGTGTACTGCCCCTTTCCTGTGCTCATTCTGTCCCTGACCTGTGGTGCCCAGGTACCTCTGTCCCTCCGGTGCCCTTCCCTGTGACTGAGATGGCCCTAAGTGGACGTTTGGCAGGGCCTGGCCTGTGTTCCCGCTGCCCTTCCATGGCTGGACTGCAGCTGTCATGTCCCTCACTGCACAGCGGGGACCTGGTGCGGAGGGGTTGGGCTGGGGCTCCAGCCCAGCAGCACAGGACGTGTTAGAGCCACAGGGGACAGATGCTGTTAACTGAGGACCCGGATGAGGGCACTGAAAATGTTACTCCAGCTTCTGCCACAAACAGCTGGTGCCCCACAGCCTTGGCTGTGGTTGACGCCCACCAGGGGCTCCCCCAGGAGAAGCACCCCAATGCAGGTGTCAGGAAGACGGTGCTTTTGATTAAAAGTGGAAACCAAAGCATCTGTTGTTTGTGGAATCTGCTCCCTCAGAGCCACCCTGCCCCAGTGGCTGCTCGATCCCGGCCCTCGTCTTCTCCACCGCCCAGGGTCACCAGGACAGTGTCACTGAATGTGCAGTCTGGAACAAGCAGGCTGAAGGCCTGGACAATCTCCGCTGTGCCCAGGGCCGGTGGCCTGCATGGACATGGGGTTATCCAAACAGCAGCAATGGCAAAGTTGCAATTGGACCAGTTCTGGACCCCAGTGGCCCACGGCTGTCACTTGGGGCTTGACCGCCTCTGATTGGTCATGTCTCAGGGAAGGGACAGCCACCTTCCTGAGCCCTCACGCACCTAAGGCCTGGGTTACTCCTCACAAACTTCGCTCTTTCAGGGTCTGTTCTGCCTTGGCTTCCACCTCCTTACACGGCCCCCAGGTTGTCCTCAGTCACCACCCCACGGGGAAAGTCCTCCCGGAACTGCTCTCTCAGCCCCAGTTTCACAGGTCAAAGTCCTAATCCTAGCACTGTGGGAGGAGCTGAAGTCTTGTTTGGAAAGTGGGTCACTGTGGAGGAGCTTGGCTGAGAGAGGGCACACAGCGTAGTGTGGCCTTGACTGGGCACCCTGGGGTCCCCGTAAAGAGTGGGATTTGGGACACAGGATAAGCAGGCACACCACCAGCAGCCAAGGAAAGAGGCCTGAAGAAGTACCCGGCCTGCTGCCACCGGGGTCCCCAGCCTTCAGGAGGAGTCCGCTTCCTGCTGTTTTGGTCACCCTGGGCTGCAGGGCTCAGTTCTGGTATTCGGCACCAGCACACAGTTCAGTGAGAGAGCCTGGTGTCCCGGCTCCTGGGGGTGTGACCCAAGGGCTGTGTATCCTCGGGAGTAAGGCTTTCCTCGCTCTTCCTCTCCCCCTCGCCCGCACTCTCGCCCGGGCGGTCTCCTCCGTTTTCATGGCTTTCCACACCACCACTGTGCTTCTGCCCTCCTGAGCTCTCTCTTGCCCTCACTGTCGCCCTGAGCTGTGGGCTCAAACTTTGCTGCCCGCCTGACACCTGGAAGCAAAGTAAAAGCTCTGTAGCCAGGTGCGGTGGAGCACATCTGTGATCCTAGCATTTTGGGAGGCTGAGGCAGGAAGATCACAAATTGGACCCCAGCCCGGGCAACTTAGTGACTTAGTGAGAACTTGCCTTGAGATAAAAATTAAAAGGAAGGAGACACAGCTCCATGCAAAGGCCCTGCATTCAAACCCAGTACCACAGGGGGAAAACCACAGGGTCTGAAACTCAGATGTCCCGGATTGAACTGCTTCTCTCCTCACCCAGCTCCCACTCCTTCTGCTCTTGCACTTTTCCCATTTCAGAAAATGGAAACTCTTGGTCCCAGCTGCTCCAGACACCAGAACCCAGAGTCACCCTTGGTCCCTCTCTTTCTCTCCTACAGTCCATCTGCAAACCCCGCTGGGCCCATCTCTCCAGGTCATGTCATACATGACCGCTTGGCATCGGCCGCCTGGGACATGTGACCACGTGTACCTGGGCGAGCCGGTCTCTCCGATGCTCCCTGGGGACTGCACCCCTGGTCTTTCTCACATGTGTGTCACCTCATGCCGATTCTTCGCCCATGTGAGCGGGTCCATCCATGTCCTGGGCTTCTCAGGACAAGACTGGCTTATGCAATGTTAATGACATCGCCCTTCTGTTCTTGATCCTGTCCTGTGATGTTCTCCGTCACCTCTATGGCCCTGTTACCACCTGTCACCCTGTGCCCAGATCCAGCCACTCTCCCCCTGCTCCCCATTCCTCCTCTAGTCCCTCTGCAGAGGGTCTGACGTGACTAACAAAGCACCTGGTAGCTGATTCCTGAACTTTAAAGTTTGCTTGGTTGCCATAATTATCTGAGATGTCTTCGCTAACCACTGGTATACAACACATTTTTTAAAAATTTTTTTTGAGACAAGGTCTCACTATGTCGCATAGGTTGGCCTTGAACTCTCTTAGGTAGCCCAGGCTGTCCTCAAATTCACAGTGATCCTCCTGCCTCATCGTCTCAAGTGCTGGGATTACAGGCATGAACCTTCTTGCCCAGTGACTACAACACATTTTTTAACCAAATAGGATGGCTTCTCTTATCTTACCACCAAAGAGCTTGCTGAGCTGTGTACCTTTGGGGTGGACAAGGGGGGATGTTAGGTTGTTTGGGGGAGATTATCTCAGTTTCCCTTCTCAGTCTGGAAGTCACTTTAATAGATGTAGAGATCTTTTCTCCTTAAATTTCCACTCAAAATTCCCTGCAGTTATTAAGTGTTAATTATGCTGTGTGCATGATATTATTTAAATAACACAGCTTTCCCTCAATTATAATTCTAAAACCGCCTGATTATCTTCAAACTTGCCTCATTTTGCTGATTTACAGCGTGCACTAGAATGTCACCCCAGATTTCCCACCCTCCGCACCTCCCGCCCCACTTCCACTTGCTGCAAGGAGCAAGGTCAAAGCAGGTTCTTCATCTGGGCATTCGGACCCCCGAACGAAGAAGTCATGCAGAAAATAGAACTCGTCCTTGGCTGCGTGAAAAATAACCCAGGCTCCCTCCTGTACAGGGCTCTGAGTCCGCTCAAGTCTACAGAACTGAGCAGGACAGAAGCCAGGGACACAGTTTGAGAAACGCACCCTGGGAAGACGTTTATAAACCAATAAGCTATTTATAAACCGTGCTTCATCACTTTGTCACCTACAAGCTGAAGCTGGCACGTGTCACCCCGATGACATTTTTTCATAGTAAGAATTCGGCTGCTTGGAACAATACTTAATCTGCATGAAACCAAGTACTAATTTCTAAAAGACAGGCTTTAAATTATTCATTAACACTTCCTAAAAAGTGTGGAGGAAATGTGTTTTGTCAATCGAGCCTTAGAGATGAATGCTTTTTCCAAAGCAAATGTACCATCAAGTCCAGATCATGCTTAGAATATTAAAAAGAAAAAAAGAATAAGAAAGAAAAGAATGAAGGAGGGAGGAAGGAAAGGAGGAGCCACCGAGTCCGCGTCCTTGGCCATGAGCTGGCTCCCAGGGGCTGACGGTTCCTTTGTGGCTTCCTCAGTCCCAGGATTGGACTCAGAATGAATGTGTCGCCCCCTGACTGCAGCATTTGGAGTCATGGTGTCTGATCCCAGGGCGCCTGAGCTGGGCCCCCACCCTTCCACAACCCACTTCCTGTGGGGCTCTGGGGTGCCCAGAGAATCCCAGCCATCGAGGGTTCTGGCTTGATCCCGGCCTGCACCTGCTTTTTTGTCCCCACTCTCCCGCATCTGAGCCTGTAGCCCACTTCTGCCTCAAATAACAGCCCTGCAAGGCACCGTGGGGGTCAGGGCCAGTGCTCCCACCCACACCTCAGCCCCAAAGCTGAGGGTTCCCTTTGTGCGAGTAGCATTTTTCCGGCATTCGGGTAGCTCAGGCTATATTGTTGCTCTTACGTACCTGAGAACATTTCCACCCCAGGTCCAAAGTCCGGGATAGCTGGGGACAGAGAGAGCCCTCTGCACCCTGGGGGGAGACAGCAGTGCAGACCCGGCTTGTCTCGTCCTGTCTAGACCTGCCACGCAATGCCACTCAGTTAACTTTAGCCTCTCTGGTCCGGAACTCACAGGCATCCCTGCTAGCAGCAGATCCTGAAAACCAGATGCTCTGAGCAAGAAACATGTTCCAGCGGCCAGCCGTGTTCTCCTTCAGTGGGAAGCATTAAGCTGGGTTATACGTTAGCTACGCTGCCTCCAAGCAACACCTGTGGATTAATGACACAAGGTTTAAGGGGGACCAGGCCGCGGGGCCATGCACTTGTCACCCTGCTGGCTGGAGAGAGAGGGGAGGAGGACGCTCACACGTGTGTGTCTGTGTGTAGGTGCTCGGAGATGGGCGGGATCCTCCCCCTGGTGAAGGCAGAGGCTCAGGACCCCTCTCACTTCTTTTTCCCCATTTCAGTACTGTTTCCCTCGGGACAGCAGAGTTCACGTCAGTAATTAAATAAGGTAAAACAACGCGTGATAAAAATCTCATAATTGGTTGCCTTCCTTTTAGGTCTTAAGAGATTTTGAGGCCGATTATGGAATAGCCCCTGTCATTTTTACAGTGGCTTCAGTCCAATTTTCTTTTAAAATATTTTTTGTTTCTTTAGTTAGAAAACTGTGACCTCTCTTTTGGGGAATGCAATTCCCTACTCTGCTACTTGTTGGCTTTAATAATTACAGCACTATAGTTACTGCAACTGTATTTTAGAAATTCTCATTACTCTGCTTTTTATTTCATTTGCCACACATGGCTTAGCTTGGTCTTTTGTTATCAGCCATCTATTTTGTTTCATTGATCTACATTTATGCTTTCACATTAGTATAATGCATTTACATTTCTTCTGTATAATATACTTAAAAATACAGTGCCATTTGTCCTCCCTTACTGTTCTTATTTCCTTAAGTTAATCCTAATGAGTTTAATAATTATATTTTCTAGTTCAATAAATAATCCTATTGGGATTTTAATTGAAATTGTATCATCTCTATAAATTACCTACAGCATATTTGTCATCTTGCTGTTTATCTTGGCATTCATTCAAGTGATTTTGTTTTAGTTTTTTCCTTTTAACCTTCATGGACAATTTTTCATATAGGTCTTGTATTTCCCTTTCATAGTCAATCTACTACTGATTTAAAAACACTCTCCCAATTTTTAGAAACTCTTTATTCCTGTTATTTCTTTTTCATATCATTATTTTAATACTACTTCATATTTTGGTACTAATAATTATTATGAAGGGCAAAGGTCATCCACATTGCTCCTTCCTTTCTTGGGAGGTGTTCCTTCATCAAGGGCATAGCACTCTCATTCTAAAGAATTGTAATGAATTTCATTCATTCATTTATTCATTCATAACATACTCACTGAGTGTGTACCTCAGTAGGTGCTGCAGGAGTACAGCATTTAACAGAAGATATAAAAATCTCTCTTTAGTTAGCTTATATTTTATTATGGTAAAATTACATTTTATTACTATGTATTTTGTTCTTTTAAAACTTTAAAACAGGAAGTGGATGTTGCATTTTGCAAAATGCTTTTCCTTCACAAACCCTAGCCGTCTTAGAGCTTTTACAGGAGCATCTGATATTCACGCCCATGCCTGCTCGCTGTTGGCGGGGTGAATATCTGCAGTTCAATCTGGAGCCGCCTGGATGGGTGAAAAGCACTTTTTGAAAAAACAACTAAGTCAGAAAAAAAAGAAAGCTCACAAAAGCTAGCTAATGAGTGACTAAAACGTTTCCTGACGTGATTTTCATGTTTCCAGCGGGGTGAGGACAGAGGACACAGGCTCAGGACTGGCTCCCCGCTCCCTACGGGCTCCGCCGTGCAGACACTAGGAAGCTACTCTGAGGCGGGAAGCAAAGCCCCTCTCTGCTGCAGGAGGTCCCCGGGAGCTGGGGTTGGTGGCCCAGTCCCCCTGAGCCTCCCAGGGCCTCTGCGCCCCGAGTGAGCCTCGCCTAGCCCTCCCGGGGTGTCCGGCAGAGCCCTGTCCTGACTCTCTGGGATGTGAAAGGAAGAGCCCAAGGCGACCCCAGGGCCTTGCCTCTTGGAGTCACAGCACTGTGTATTTATTTTCTTCCCGTTGAGTGTGGATGGAGCCTGTGACTATGGAGCACAGCCAGGGTGACAGCAGGGCTCTCTCTCAGGATTATGTCACCTAGGGCTGTAGCTTCTACTTACCTCCCAGGACCTACTATTTGCTGGCCACAGGGCGGCAGTCCACAGGCTAAGGACCTCCAGTGGACATCCAGACTCTGGGCATGGCACAGAAATAGGCAAGGTGCATGGTCATGCTGTGGCGCTGTCAGGGTGGATGCTGTGATGGCTGGCGCCACTTTTCTGCTGGCCGCAGATTGCAGGGAAAGGGGCCAGGGTCACTTTTCAGGCCGTCGGCACCAGGGCTGGTCTGAGTGGGCTGGGGGCAAACCGCGGTGCCGCGATGGTGGGGCCCGTGCATGCTGGGCGGGAAAGACAGCAGTCAGGATGGCGCCGGGGGTTTTGCAGGAGAGCTGGGCTGGGGAATGCTGCGGTGAGCCTGTTGGGGGGAGATCACGGCTCAGCTTTGGATGTGTGGCGCCACCTGCCACCCAGTGAAGTGGGGACCATGAGTAGCAGCTGGATCCACACATCTGGAGTGGGATTCATACTGGAGAGTCCACGAATTGCGGATGGAGTTAGAGGCCTGTGACGGAGGGAGTCTAGAAGGGGAGGAGGGGCCGAGTGTTTGGAGGTCTGGTCTGGGGGCCTCTGGGGTGAAAAGGAGGAGAAAAGAGGAGCCCTGGTGCAGCTCTGGGTCTGAAGAGCTTCCCTTTTCTCTGCAGCTGTCCGTGCTGCCGCTCAGGCTGCAGTACAAGGTTGACAGTGTCAGGACTAGAGGGGACTCCCAGTGGACGTTAGGGCTGCGTCCTGTCCCTGGGGCAGTGGGCTCCAGTTTTGTCCCTCGTGAAGTGCAGTTTCACCTTTGCTAGGCTGCTTTAGTAGACTTGCTTGGACAGTCTCCAAAAGATTCCCCCAGTAATCGCATCCTCACGTGTCCCTAAGAAGCTGGCGTAATTGCAGCGTGCGGGACACTCCTCCCCGTAGCCCCACGGTCCTTACTGCCAGTTTTCGGTGAGAGGACTCAAGCCAAGTGGAATCACACCTTGGACCTGGAAGAGAATCTCTGGAACCCACAGGCGGCGCCCCAGCTCTGGCTCCTCTCGTAGGATGTGCAGGGTTGTGCTGTGTGGTCACGGGTCGCCCACTGTCCTCGGAGGTGCCCATGAAAAAGGCCTGGGGCCACATTAAAGGAGCAGACGGGAGAATAGATGTGTAATGAAACCTTGTTTTCCTGGAACCGAAGACACCCAGGCAGCTGCCGTGGGCTGTGCGGGGCGACGCTTCCTTGTGGGAACCCGTGTGGTTTCCTTTTGTGCACATCGGCTCAGTGGAGCTACGTTTCTTCATTAAGTTATTAAACAATAAGTACATGCATCTGCTAAATTTTATATTTCCTTCCAGTGTGAGAAAATCTGTGATTTATATGTGACAAATGCTGGGTTGGGGCAGCGGCGGTGTTAATTCTTATAGAATTGAGTAACTTTGGTTACTTTCCTAATAAAACACACCCAACGCAGTGAGTCGCTTTCTGCTCTTTTCTCCAAGGAAGCCGGGGAGGGGAGACACCCAGGCCGTGTGTTTCAGTGACCAATTGGGAGGTAGGGAGCTGTTGGTAAAGTCAGGGCCTATTCCAAATTTATGTGTATTGTCAAAAATTCTTGCCCAACTGTGAAAATGGCCAGCTCTTGAGTTGGCCGTGATTTAGAACAGAACGAGGCCAGTGATAAATTCCCCCCCTGAGGGCTGACACTGGGCTTCCACGGCTCCCACCGTTTCAGACTCACAGGACGGAGATTTATCTGTGTTTCACCAAGTATGAAAAATATATGGTTGGAGGGGTTTCCGGCCGGTCCCCCCAAGTCATCCCGCCACCTCCATTAATGTCAGCGGGCCCATAAATCCTTCTGCCTTCTGAAGGAAGCAGCTTGTGCCACCGCTCGGAAGCTTCCTGAGGTGTCACTCTGCTGCCTATAAATTCTCTTACACTCAATAAAGGTGATCAACTGCACATGGACCTCATTATTCGGCCTCCTTGGGAAACCGAGGGGCACCCCGGTTCTGGAGGACAGGGGAACGCAGCACGCGAGCGATGCCGTCTCCTGGTGCCCGTCACAAAATCTGATTTATCCTCTGATGGTTCTACTTATTAGTGGGGGCTGATGAACAGTTCTCACTGCACATCAAAGCTTCCTTCCTGGCCTGAAGGTATTACCTCGGGTTCTACTTGCTCCCCGATGCTGCAGGGACCTTCCTATCCAACCTTTCTTTTTAAAATTTTTATTAAAAGAAACAATATGTTACAGACTACGCAATGACCTATCTTGGTGTTGATAGCACTTCTTTTGGGAAAACGATACACATGGTTTATTTTCACCTTTTGCAAATGCTTATTTATAGAGGAAAATTAATCCCCAGGCAAGCACAAGCCACTTGGAGAGGGAAGGAGAGGTTTTGCTCTTGGGAGACATTCTCATCTGCTCGTTTTCTTCCACTGACTCTGGCTCACAACCCCAGCCAGCCTTTCTCTGCTCCCCTGTTTCATGTAAGGGAGCACATCACCTCCTTTTCCACCCCACGAGTCCAGAAAGTCCAGGAAAACAGGGGCTAAAAGGGGACCTCCGCTATGTGTTCCTTTAGGGTTTAACTCTTGGTATGAGCTGCTTTTGAAAGCAGGGCAGCTCTGGGTCTCATGGTGAGTCCCGAAGCTCTTCTGCCCTTGCCCAAATGACTGTCAGTCATATTTGTGAGGCAGGAAGGCGTGGTGGTTCTGTCCCAAGTAACATTGGTGTCACATAATATCTCAAACTAACCACAAGGCCCAGGAGCCAAAGAACAGGGCATCCTTGGCCATGGCCCTGCTCCCTGCAGTCAAGGAGGTGGCTTCAGGGTCATCCTACTTCCTGTGACAGTGACCTAAGCAGTAACGCTGCAGAGTGAGGTGCCGCACATTCCTGGCACAATACCGCTTTTCAGTTTCTTAGGTGCTGCTCGGCCACATTGTAGGGTGATTCCCCAGGCTGGAAGGCATGCAGAGGGCGGCAGTGACCCTGGCCTGTGTCCATACAAGGTCCTGGGACACTGGTGTCACCTGGGAACGTGTCCAGCACTTGTGGTCTGTGGGACAGATGGAGAGGGTGAGGGAATCCAAGGCTCCAGCCGGCGTGGCCTGCAGGCTCAGGGAGAAGGAATCTGCCTGGAACCCCGGGTCTGTCTTTCATCAGCGCCTGGTGCCTGGGTGGACCGCGAGAGCCGAGGGCTGCTGGGTATTCTTAATTTGATTTACTGTGACGACTGACATCAAAACACGCGATTTCACGCGGCCGTGCACCTGTCCCCAGGCCGGTGTGAGTGATGCCCGGACCTTCGGCTCTCACCCGCCTCTTTGGACGTCCCCCACTCAAGCCCATATATTTTTCACAGGCACAGCAGCAGGGATGAGGGCTCTGCACACGTGTCTGCCAAACCTGTACTCGCCATGGCTGCTTTCGAGAATTCACGGAAAATACAGTCACAGGAGGGATTTCACAGCCACGAGCTCCGAGCTCACCTCTCTGTGCCAGATCAAGCCTTCCTTCCTGAAGCTCTTTTCTTTGTTTTGCACTGAAAGGAATTCATGCTTTCTGCAAAGAACTGGGCATAGGGAGGAAAAGAGTAAGCCTAGTGTGGACCTCACTGCCCAGGTGTCCACCGTGAACCTGCTGGTGGCTTTTTTGATGTCCTTCAGAGCCCTGAGAAATGGTGATCCCGAGCTCTCCCTGCAGTCATAATTTTGGTTTGACACAGTGCTGACGTTTCAAAAAGCCTTTCCTCAGCCAGGTCTTAGCTCCAGCGGCCGTGCGGGGTACTCCTGAGTTTCCCGAGGCCTCTGAATCTGTAGTGGTGTCTTTAACAGGCACGAGCAGCTCCCCAAGGCCCACGGTTCTCTTCCGCTCATTCCTCCTCTCCTCTTCCCTTTTGTTTCTCTCTCTCTCTTTTTCCTTTAACTTCACAGAGCCATTGCAGTGCACCATGCGAAGAAGCTAAGAAGTTGGGGAGAAAGAAGGAATTGCGAGCCAGGAAAGGTGTGGGCTGCCAGCTGGCACCCAGGAGGCCAGTTGCCTTGGGCACCCACCATGAGCTTCTACGCCATGGCACTGGACCTTAGCACTTCTGCCACCTGGATCCAAAGACTCAGAGGGAGGAGATCAGCTGGGTGTGTGGGACTCCAGCCTGAGTGTGAACTTCAGCCCTCCCTCTCAGGAGCTGTGAACCCTAGAGAAAGCCACTCAACGTTCCCCAGCATGGGGTGCCTGCTGAGCACTCATGGGGCGCCTGGTGCAGCTGCTGCTCTGAGGCAGCAATGAGACCCACAGTTGACCAGAAAGGAAGGACTGGCCGCAAAGGGTGAGGCTGGGTGGGGGCTGCTCTGCTGAGGTCCTGAGGTCAGGCAGGGAGTGAGAGCTAGGGCTGCCATGGAGAGAGAAGGAAGACACGAGACCTCCACTCTTTTTGCCAGCACTGGGGCTTGAACCTAGCGCCTCTACACTGAACAACTTCCTCAGTGCTTTCATTTCTTATTTTGGGGGGATGGGTCTTGTAAGGTGGCTGTTGCCCAGGCTGTTTGAATTTAGGGTCCTGCTGCCTCAGTTTCCCAGGGCAGTGGGAGTACAAGTGGCAGCTTCACCCCTGCATTGAGACATCTGCTTCTTCAGGCTGATTTTTCTATGAGATTCTCCACCGATCTCTGTTCCCTGCCTGCAGTCCCAGGGAACAGGAGCAGGTTGGGAGCTTCCCTGGCATCAGGCCTGGGCCTCACTCTGGGTGGAGAGCTGAGGGGCCAGCACCCCTGCATCTCGCAGCCTAAAACAGCAGCACACACCCTGAGAAAAGCAGGCTGAGCTGTGTTTAAATTGCAAACGAAAAAATAATTTAAAATGGAAAAAAATGTTAGAAATTACCGTTTTTAAAATATTTAAAACTGAAGAAAACTAACAAAGCATGTCAAGACCTCTGCTACAGATGAGCATTGCTCCAGCTGGGGACCTGGCTGCACTCCGTGCTCATGGCTCTGGGGGCTGGTTAGCGTCCAGGTCCGGGCGTGCCCTGCCCCTCGAAAGCCTCCTCTCGCCGTCTGCCTGCTGCCCCCTCTCCTGGGATACCAGGCCCGAGGCCTTGAGACCAAGGGCACAGAGACGCAGGCCCCACAGTGAGAGCAGGGACCAGGGACGCAGCTTACTCTGCTCTGCAGATGAGTGAGGGAATTGTGGGTTTAGCACTTGGTGTTATTTTAATGGCCCCATATGTATTAGATTTTGGATTTATTCAGCTATATTACTAACCATGCATTTATTATTTATTTGCTGGTGCCAGGGGTTGAACCCATGGCCTCCAGAATGCTAAGCAAGCGCACTAACACTGAGCTCCATCTGCACCTCCTTGGATTTATTAATTTACGTAGACAACTACTAGTTCAACTGTCTCTATTAATAAGCATGAATCAACGAATCAAGTCCCAGGCTGCACACCTGTTATCCCAAACCTGTGAATCTGAAGCAGGTGTTGGACTCAAGTTCAAATCCAGCCTGGGCAATTTAGAGACGTAGCAAAGGACCCTGTCTCAAAACAAACAAAAGGCAAAAAGGGCTGGAGGTGCAGCTCAGTGCAGAGGCCTTGGGTTCCAGTCCCAGTTCCAAAAAAAAAAAAAAGATACTGAGTCCTAATTCCCAGAGCCTGTACATGGTACCTATACGAAAAGAGGGTCTTTAAGATGGGATGGCATTAAGGATTAGGAGGCCACCCTGGGTTACCTGGTGCACCCTAAATGCTATCAGATGCATCCTCTAAGAGAGGAGCAAGGGAGGTCACATGCATGCACAGAGCAGGAGCAGGTGGAGTGACCACTGAGGCAGGAGGGAGCCAAGCAGGGACACAGCCAAGGGATTCCAGCAGCCACCACGGGCTGGAACAGCAGGCAGGGGGTCCCCTAGAGCTTCTGGGGGAGCACAGCCTGCTGACACCTTGATTGGAGACTTTTGACTTCCAGGAGAGTGGGAAAATAAATTTACTTTAAACTACCCAGTCTGTGGCAATTTATTTCCTGGCAAAGTAACTTGAGGGCCAGCTCAAAGGCTGTAATTCTTGGTGTAGGATGTGTCGCACCCATGCTAGTCTCCGTCACCACTATTCTTACTGAATACACAGCTGACATGCCCAACCAACAACATGGTTCTGATTGCCGAGTGGTGAGGGTGGAACAAAAGAGCCCCACATGTGATCAGGACTCTCGGAGCAGGAGGAGGACAAAGGCAACGTTGAGGAGGTCAGTGTTTGCAGGACACAGACCTGGAGCACCCACTGGTTGACGTCATGTTTTTGAAATTGCAATCACTGGCAAACACTGCTCCTCCTGTGGTAGGGACACTGCATGGCACTGCCACACCATCCAGATGGTTCTAGGCCCCACGGTGCTCATGCAAGGTGAGGAGAACCACAGAGGAGAGGCCTGGACTCAGCCAGGGCCCGGTGCCTCCCTGGGCTCCTGGGCAGGAGGGAGTTGGGCGGCCGGGATGGCCAGAGCTGGGACAGAGTCTCCCCATGGGCACCACAGGGGTCACACAGCCAAGAAAACCAGGGAGATGCAGCTGGAAAGTGACCAGAGCCAACTGGAGAGCTTATTGGGGAACAGCACACATGATGTGCTAGAAAATACTCCCTGGAGAGAAAGGGAGACAGCTGCACAATCCACAAGCCCAACAAGAACCTTGCAGGTGCCGAGCACCTTGGGCAGGGATGGTGCTTTGCTGCCTGCCTCTTAGGCATGATGGGGTGAGGCTCAGAGAGGTCACACCCATGGGTGACACCAAGCAGGGTTCCCAGGGGTGGAGAGGAGTAGAAGCAGGGCAGTGGCTTCTGGGGCTACACAGTTTTCCTCGCTGCCTCGCTCTCACTTTTTCTCATCTCATAGGACAAATTAATAACGTGACAGCCTGGGATGTGCTTATTGCAGTAATGTGTCAAAAGCTTTAGGATCTTTAACACATATGCTATGTGTTATATTATATTATACAGTACGTAGCATATGTCTGCTATATATGGGCGAGCACTTACAGAAAAAGTCACAAAATGCCACGAAACAAACAAATGGCAGAGTGGCTCACAGACGGTCTATTTCAAACCAAAAAATTCAAAATGATTCTTCACTCCATTAATAAAATTATTGCAAATTAAAAGATCACTGAGATAGCATTTTTCTTTTATCAACCTGACAAAATATTAAAAAGATTACAATCAATTCATTCCCTAGTGCATCCAAGCAGTTGAATGCTAAATAATCACTAAAAACCTTTTGGAAAACTTCCCAGACATGGGAAAGTCACGTTACAGTTAAAAGTTACAGGAAGGAGCTGAAGAACTGCAGTTGAGAGTGTGTGTGACGGTACAGGGCTAGAAGGAGGTTCCCGGAAACCTTTCTCAGTAGCTATCTGCGTGTGCTGAAAGTGCAGGCGATTTAAATTTTGATCCTTATACTTAGTCTTGCAAATTCTCTACACAGAGCGTGCATTACCATTAAGATTGGGAAAAATACTGTATCATGATTAAAAACTGGTGGTGAATTAAATCAGCACGGTGCTGAGCATAGATGTTCCACCTGAGAAAGTTGCCAGCAGAAATACAGATGTGGAGAAGACGAGTGAGGCGCTGTGGGTTTCTCTAAGTGTTGCTGTCTGAGCCGTTGGTTCTCCTGGAGGAGCTCGGCATGACCAGCTTCCCCGGTGTGAGTTCGACCATTGTCATCGGAGGAGCTCGGGACCTTGTTGGTGAGAGTGACTGTGGTTCACTTTGGGGGAGCTCTGGTCCTTACATGGAGCATCACTTCCTGGCTCTGGAGGGGAAGAGATGTGCCATTTAATCTCCAGGAGAAATTCATCACTCTGGCTTCCTGGCATGCACTCCATTGTGCTAATCGTCGGAGGAGCTCGGGGCTTCCGTGTCGCTGAGGATGGCTGTGGTGCTTTTCAGGAGAGCCCTGGTCTTTATTATGAGTGTGACTTCTTGGCTCCAGTGTAGAATCCTCCAGCACAGCTCCTACCAGCACAGCTCCTTCATCCTGCTGGCGTAGACTTTCTAGCTTCCAGCGCAGATCCGTAAAACAGACGGGCGTGAGTCCTTCTCGTGGGCTCTAGACCTGCAGCTGGACTCATGGGAGGCACTGTCATAGGCTCCAGGTCTTCATCTGGACTCATGCAGGACATTGCTGTGGGATCCAGATGCTTGGCTGGATGTCCGGGGTCTTTAGTGTTGTGGACAGAGTTCCTGCACTTCCTGTGTTAACTCCGGGTGACCATCATAAAATAATATTATAAACTCTGTGTCCTGATTCCAATTGTTCTCCTCACAACCCCTGAGTGCAACATACTGCATCTAAAATAACTTGAAATCTGGCTTCACCCCTTCCTGGCAATGCTGTGTACCTCACAAAGAGCTGAGTGTCCTGCATTGGGACACACATATTACTTGTGCTTTCTCATCATTTGCTGTGCTGTCTTTGTGTGTGTCTGATTAGAATTTATCCTGAGGACTGGTCATGTTTCATGTTCCAAAAGACATGCTTTTTATTTGGTTTTGAAAGAAAAAAAGCAAGGAGAAAAGTTTTTCTTTTTTTTAAATCAAAGTTAATCAGATGAATATAATCCAATTATGAAAATAAATTCAGCTTTGACCTCATAAATGACTTCAAAAAGAATAATTTTTATACGTTTGTGAATTCAGCATGCACTGTGTAGCCATGAGGATGCCTCTGCCCAGCATAGGCGGTCCAGATAGGGGGTGAGGAAGCCCAGGGCGCTGTGTCCTTTGGAAACTGGCCAACTGCTTCTTTAAAGGAAACCCATGAACCCCTTGACAACAAGGTCACCCCAAGGGTGAGAGCAGAATGACACTGGTCTCCTGTGGCCCCTGAGCACCTCGTGTGGGCCTCAGCCCACTCCCACTCCAACCCCTGTGTGTCACGTCCTGGGCCAGAATCCTTGTCCAGTCCCTGAGCGTAACAAAGGGGTCACATTCAACTACTCCCCTGAGACAGAGTTGTTGGAAAAACTTAAATCAGACCCAAACTGATTACCTTTCTTGCTTGTTTCTTGAATAGATTTTTAATTGAGGTTTTCCTTATCAAAATAATACTTAGTGAAACAAAAGACTTCATCTTACTGAAGAATGTAAAGGACACTGCGACGCCATGCCTCCTGTCCTGGGGTGGCTGGGCTCCTGGTTCCGGTGCATTCCTCAGAAAGGTTGGGCATGTGCACACACATTTTTCATAAGTTAAACAAGCTTGTGGCTACCAAGCCCCCACCCTTATCTGCAGCTCTCTTTTCCGTGGTTTTAGTGTTACTTAACTCGTTGTCCACCACAGCCTGAAAACATTAAGTGCAGAATTCCAGAGGTGAGCGACTCTTCAGTCTTACACTGTGTGCTACTGGGAAGAGTGGACAGAATGCTGAGCTGTGTTCCTTCTCCCGGGATGTGGGTCATCTTTGGGCCCGTTTACCCACACCGTACCTAGTATCTTCCGTTTCTTGCATACTAGCTGTCTGTGTTATCAGACTGACTTTCTCAGTGTGGAAGTGCTTGCGCTCAGTACCCTTTACTTTACCTACAATGTCCCCAAAACTCAAGAGTAGTGACGCAGGTAATCTTATCAAAGTGCAGTATGACTCTTATCCTATCTTCTTATTGTTGTTAATCTCTTTCTGCTTCTCCCTTATATATTATACTTTGTTCCATAAGTCTGGACCATAGGGTCCAATACTATCTGTGGTTTCAGGCAAATACTGGGGGGCCTCAAACATACCCCCTTGATAAGGGGGACTACTACACATGTACATTTTAACTTCGTGGGGGTTATAATTGAAACTGGTATTTCTAGCTTTGTTTTGTCACTTAATATATCAGATTTTAAAATGTCTGCATAAGAGTAAAGAGTCATTTCATTTATAGGAAACAGATTTTCAAATATCTCTTCTCTGACACATGAGGTTTCCTGATAACAATGCATATGATCCCTATTAGCTATGGAAATAAAGTTTGTGCTTCCTGAGTGAACGGGATCCGATGGGAAGGCTCAATTCTCTGACCTGACATCTTCCCACTTACATTTCTGTGATTGAAGTTGAACAAGACCATCCTGGGAATATTTTCTCCAGACACAATTATGGAATGGATGAAGGATGGGGAATCACACCTCTGCTTGCACTGCTCACCAGATTGGTGAGGCACCCTCTGCTTGGTGCCAGGCGGGAGTTGGCAGGGCTCTGGCATCACAGGCAGGCAGAGGTGACAGTGTGAAAGGACAGACAGCGGCCAGCACAGAGCCCGGGCCACACTGCCTCTGAGTAACCCCTGAGAATAGGGGTGATTCTTGCCCTCAGTTTCACAGTGTTTTTGCTGTTTGGGCTTGTACCTATTCTGCAAAACTGCTTGGAGGGGGAGAGTGTGGGGTCTCCTTGGAGCCCAGGAAGGAGTCTGAAGAACCAGGGAGGGAACACTTGGGGAGGACTGCGGTCCCTCTGAACTCAACACAGCAGTGAGGGGGTGGGGGGAAAGGGTGAGAGATGGGGGTGTGTGGGCCCCAGGGTTCCCTGGCCACTCCTCTCTGAGCTCTCAGGCAAAGAGCCAGTTAAGGCTGAGACCCAGTAGAAAACCCAGCATTGCAAAGGGAACCCGGGAGCACTGGGTCTCTAGGTCCAAGAGCCAAATAAGCATGGGCTGTTTGCAAAGCTCCAGCCGTGGTCATGAGTTACAGCAGCAGGAATGGATGGGACCACATGCTGCCCCAAGGTTTGCAGCTGGAAGCAACAAACACGAGTCATGTCACAGCCTCTCTGGGGAGGGAAGCATCTTTCATGGCCACCAGCAGTGTCTGGCGGGGAGGATCAGCAGTGTGGACAGGGCTTGGAGCTGGAAGGAGATGAGAGGCCATCACTGCTGGCCGGTTCTCTCCTCGGCAGCGAGGAAACAGGTGTGGGTCATCCCTGAGGGCTTGGCTCAGAGCCCACCCACCTCACACACAGCTGTTCAATTTTTGAGTCTAAATTGTCTGTTGCTAACCTTAAACTCCCTGCTGCTGTGAGGCGGCCAGCACAGGTTAGCCTGGGGCCTGAGGTGACACACAAGCCCACTCCAGAGTTGGCCCAGTGTCCTTCCCCCTCTGTGGGGCTCATTAGGACAAGCCACCCTCTGCCCTTTGCTCCTGAAGTAAGACAGACATGGAAGCTGCTCTACCCAGTGCAGCATCTGAGGCGCAGACAATGAAGGGCCACTCTGGAGCCAGCTCGAGAAAGCCTGGCGCTTCACTTTCTAAAAGGGCTCTATCCTGGGGCACCTCGGTGCGTAAACAAGCGGGACAAGCTCAGCCGGGGAAGAGGGGACGCCGAGGACCCCTCTGCCCGCCACGTGGCTCGCGGTCACCTGCACTCTATGAACCAGTGCCGGATCTGGTCCTGGAGGTTCTCTTTGATGTCCGGGCCTTCAATCAGCTGCAGGTCGTTCTTGATGGTCACCAGGGCTTCCCTGTAGTGCTCCTCATGCTTCACCTGCACCTCGTTCCGCAGGTGGGCCACCTTCTGGGCCTGCGTCATTGTGGGGCTCACTTTGTCAAAGTGGGGTGGGGGGTTCTGAAAACAGCAACGGGAAGTGTAAGGTGGGAGAAGTCACAGAGCTGTGAAAATTATCAGAAGTGAACCGAGTGTGACCACATCTCCGTAGGGAGCAGGATACAAGATCAGATCTGGCAGGTGCATTTGAAGCCCAGATTTACCATCACGGTGAGGGAAGATTTCCCAGACTCAGGGGTACTTAGCCTGAGTAACTCAAATTCAGGGCTACAGTTTGGATCTTGAATGCCCCAAGACGCCCCTGGGTTAAAGGGCTGATCCCCAACGTGGTGACCTTCAGAGGTGATTGAACCTTTAGGAGGCAGGGTCTTGAGGGAGGTCTTTAGGTCATTGTGGGTGTGGTCTAGGAGGGGCTTTGGGATCTGAGCTCCTTTTTCAGCCTTTTTTGCTTGCAGGAGGGTGAGTGTTGGTGCTTCACTGCCCCTCCTGCCACCACGCACTGCCTTGCCAAGGGTCAGGGTGCACAGTTAGTCATGGACTGGAGCTCCAAAACTTAGCTTTTTCATTAAGAATAAACCTTTTATTTTTAAAAGTCAATTATCTTAGGTGTCTCATTATAGTGATAGAAAGCTAAATAACATGTACCACAAGCCTTAAAAAGTTCCTTCATACCACTGAAAGTAAAACTTTTCTAAATCTTCCAGGTCAGTGGGAGGAGAGAGACTACAGAGGAAGGAAGTGTTCGGAGCAAAACCTGGTGAAGGGAGTGGGGTGCCCTGAGTTTAAGAAAAAAAAACCCAAAATCAAATCTGAAAATATCTGTCTACTGCTTCAGATTCCCAAGAGGAAACTACATTTGGGTGCAGATGTCTGCTCTGTGGTCGCATCTGATCATCCATAGAAGGTTTTCCCTCAAAACTCAGGCATCTTGAAGTAGCCACCAAATTTTGACCCATGGCTCAGTGTGGCACGAGAAAAAACAAAACCACTCTGTGACATAAATCCTGTCTCCAAATCTCCAGAGAAATGAAATTGGAGCATAATGGTAGGGACCAACATAATCAATCGAAGTGTGGAGGGGACGGATGGAGGGAGGAAAAGGGAGCTGGGAAGGAAGGTGAGTCTTGGTTTATGGCACCTGGAATCATGCTACAAGGGCTCAGGACGGTTCTCTGACAGACGCCAACCCTGGGCTCTTGCCTCGGTGGCTGCCGTGATGGTTGTCACCATATCAGGCTGTGCCAGCAGTCTAGGGGGTGACACACAGGAAGGCCAGGAGCTGTGGTGCAAAGTGGCTTGGGGATATGAGAACGAAACTAAAGTACATTTCAGAAGCCGTGAAATGAGAAAGTGACAACATTTGAGACCTAACAAATGACATGAGCAGGATTATAAATTTACATCAACTCCTCTGAAAGAAAAAGAGGAAAGATTCAGTTCATGTTGTGTACCCGCAGACCTGTGCACCCCAGCTCCGCCATGCTCCTCGCAGTCTCCATAGGAGGAGGAGGAAGAGAGACACCATGCGGACACCAGGAGAAGTCACACCCTAGGCCAAAGCCAAGGCAAACGAAAAGACAACCACGCGTGCAACACTTTATAAACTTCACGTCAGACATTTTAGGAAAATGAGATGATCTTCTAAGGTTAGTACATTGAGAGGAGGCTAATACATCTTTTTCTCTTTAGCAAGCCTGGTCACATGGAATTCAAATTTGGTAACTCACTACACACACACAATAAACAATCACTTACAATAAAATCCAATCTTTATATCTTCTGGTAATGGTTTTCATTCTTAGTGTTTGCATTTTAAATGTATGGAACAGAAATTGGTAAGTCAGACACTGATCGACTTTCCCAATGCCTACTTTAAACTCGCCAGCTTTTATGAGCATGCTGAGATAGACCTGTGCCCTCAGCTGGCCTAAATTTCTCAGGTTCTGAATGATTTTCCACGAGTTCCACGATGGTCCCCGGCCTCCCCAGTGACATCAGTGCTGGTGTCATCTGTAAATTTCCTTCGCTGATGCAGGCGGCTGGATCGGAGCTGGGTCTTTCTCCTTTCATCCCTCATGTGTAAGGGGAGCAGGTGATGGATGGGCTGACCCATGCCCTGTCCACAGCTCTGCAAGAGGTGTTCGCCAAACTTCCTAACACTTCCCGGAGCTGTGCGTGAGGTAGAAGGCATCCAGCTCTCCTCAGGGTTTCCCCTTCAATCCGTGGGGGCAATGTCCCATCCCACATGTCCCTATCCTGTGTCTTCCAGCTGCATTCACGTTCTGTGGTGGACAGATAACTGGGGTCGACTTGTAACACCAGCCAGGCTCAATCGGCATGGTGCTGAGCGTGGACGGCCCACCTGAGGACTGTTATCAATATAACAGGAGAACGCAAGAGGAAGAAGTGTTGTTTAGTGTTGTTGGTTCTCCATGGTGCTGTTGATTCTCCTGCTGCCATTGGTTCTTCTGGGAGGGACTGTGGAGCTTCTTTCCTGATAAGAACTTGGCTGTTCCTATTGTCAGAGGACCTTGGGTCCTCACTGTCACTGAGGATGGCTATGAGTCTTTTTGTGGAGCTCTCGTCCTGACTTTGAGCATTGCTTCCTGGCCCCATGACATAGCTCTTTCACCCCACTGGCACAGACTTTCTAGCTTCCACCGCTGACCTTTGGGCCTTCCTAGCACAGATCCTTGATACAGACAGGCATGAGACATTGTCATGGGCTCTAGGCCTCTGGTTGGACTCATGGGGGGGGCACTGCCATGGGATCCAGGCCCTCAGCTGGATTCCGTGGGTCTTGGTGTGTGGATAAATGTTGGGGTTCTATAAGCAAAGGGAAAATAAAGGGTCACACACACTAAGGGTCAGCAAAATGGCTGCTACTTGCTGGCCTAAGCAAGTAGCTTTTATTGAGATAAAGAACAAAGAAACTGAAATTGCGCATGTTCAGATTATATAACTTGTTTGCTTCTTGACCTTACAGGACCTCATGTTTTTCCCTTGGGGTGGGGGCGATGTTTCCAGGCCTGCACTTTTCCCATAACCTTGTTGACTGGATGTGTCTGCGACAAAATGGATTCCTGTGGCCTCTCCACAGATAGATCTCCTGCACCTCCTGTGTTTGACTGTTTAGGTGACCATTATACACCCTTTAGCAATGAGGGCACGAGGGTCCCACCAAACAGACACGTGAAGGGAGGCTCAGAACCCCAGTCATTCTGTGGCTAGCAAGGCTTCCTTCCATTCCATGGATCCCCTGTCTCCTGTGTCCCCATGCTGTGCCATGAATACATCTGCACTCGAAGCCATGTTTCTTGGTGTAGACTTCCTCCAGCACAATCCCATTTGGGTCATTTGAAGCTTCCTCCTCTGACTGTTTTTGAATTTAAAGGTTATAACATATTTAAGTCCTGCGTTAATGAGCAGCATTTCCTTCAGGCTAATACATCTTTTCCTCTTTAGCAAGGCTGGTCACATGGAATTCAAATTTGTTACCTCACCACACACACACAGCAACTCATTTAAAAATAAATTGCTAATATTAAGGGCAACTTGCGAACACGGAAATGTACTACATACTGAAGTACATCAGCTGGAGAAAAATGCATCTTAATGAAGGTTTCCCATGTGAATAAACCATTATATTTACAAGCTTTCCACTGTTAATGACCCAGAACAGGATAACGAAACCTACATTTGTAGCGAGGTCCTCTGTCAGCAAAAATATACATATTAATAATTGATGTTGCCGTGAAAATAGGACATCAGATGATGGTCCCTGAGTTTGTGGGCAAATAGGACGACATGGTCCATTAAGTTAAATGCTTATCTAATGTTTGATGGGCTTTGTCTTTAAAAATCCTTGTTCAAATTAGTGAGAGAAAATGGACATTAGTTCAAATGGCAGTCTGTTCCATCTATCAGCCCCAAATATACTTGCAAATAAGTGTTTGAATGCTGGCAGCTTTCTGGAGAGACTCCTTGTCTGGGGTGGGCAGGTCGTCACCCAAGGAAGCCACAGCAGCCAGGGGAAGAGCCATGTGGGTCCCACGTGGGCAGAGCAACGCTTCCGGCTGGTTCTGCACAGGGGTCACCTCCCGCTGCAGGGAGGCCATGCCTCGGCCTGTCCACTGGCATTGGCGCTCGGTTTATGGAATCGGTCACTCGGTTTCAGCACTGAGTTTTGGAGCTACCCCCACCTACCCCCACCACAGCCCCCGGCCCAGCCGGAGGTGCCTGCCTGGTATAGAAAGTCAAGCCAAACGTTTCTTTCAGAATCCAGGATTTTAGCAAGTATGAAACTGTTAAAGAATTACAAACAAACAAACAAACAAACAAAAAATGCCTTCTTCTAAGCCTCAATAAGGCTTTTAGTATTTGAAAGATTTGCTTATGCAGGAAGCACAGTAGACCAGTGCCTTGTTGAGCCTGGGACTGGTTAGTGGTGGAGGTTTTACTGGCTGCCTGTGTGCGCTTGCTTTCTTTAAAGACAGAGGTTTGAGGTAAACACTTCCAGGGCACTTACGGTTTGCCAAGTACAATTTTAAGTGGTTTACAAGGGTTAATCATTTCTTCCTCATCACAGCCTTTCAGGGTAGGTATGGGGATTAGTTTCACTTTGTATATGAGGATACAGAAGCACAGACAGGTCAAGGAACGACCCCAGAGCCACACAGCTGGGCAGGGGCAGGCTGAGATTGGGCACAAGGCATCGATTCCTGGCATCTTTGTTCTCAGCCTCTTCTCGCTGATGGTTTTGTCCAGTTTGAATTATTTTGTCTGAAAATGATTTCTCATGGGTGCCCCGGATCACGCTTTTTTGAAAAGTGCAGTTGTAAGGTTGTGCACGATGCCCACTCCCCTCTGTGCGTGTCACAGTCCTGTGTCCCTATACCTTGTTCTTGTGGTGACGTTAGCTTTTAAAAAATCGTTTCTAACTTAAATAGTTATTTATTTGGTTTTTTGAGATAGGGTCGTACTATGTAGCCCAGGCTGGCCTCAAATTTGTGCCATTCTTCCTGCCTCGGCCTCCCGAGTGCTGGGATTATAGGCCTGCACCATCACATCCACTTTAAATAGGTTTTAAAAGATGAGAATTTAATAAGCACTTTTTGCATTATGAAAAATGTGAGCAGTGAAACCCATGATTACAAGGTGCTTGAAAAAAAATAAAGGCAAACAGCGAGGTTCGCTATGTGCACAGTGTTCTTTTAAGAGCTTTACGGTAGTTATTTGCTCAATACTGAGCATAAAGCTAGGTGCTGTTACCATCTTCAGGCTGCAGGTGCAGCATGGAAACCTACAAGACAAGGAGAGAGGTGGAGGCCATGCTGGTCCACACTGCCTGTCAGCGGGACCGGACTTTGAGCCCGAGTGGAGGCTTTGCAAAGGGCCCTCAGGGAGGTAAACAGAGGCAGGTGTCCTGCACGACACTGCAGACACAGGAGTCCCAGGGCCAGGGGACAAAGAAGAGCATGAGAAGGAGGAGGACTCTGCCAGTCTCCCATCACCTGCAGATGGAGCACAAGAATTAAGCAGGAGAATAATAAGAAGATACAATAAAAATAAGAATAAGAAAAAGAACGGAAGTCAAACCACAGGCTCCCAGGGAACAAGGTTGTCAAATTCCACTTAAGAGAAAAGCAGATGGTAACTTCCTTTATTCTAATCAACGCCTCTCAGCATGACCACTTGAGGCCCTCAGGGTGACTCTCAGATTCCCACTCTGCCCAGGGTGTTTGCCGCCTTCCATGCATTGGTGCCAGGAAGGGATGATTGTTCTGACTGCCACTGTTTCCCTGGTGTCAGCGGGAGGCCACATCTGTCACCATGGGCATCTCCAGGGCGTCCCCTGCACTGGATCAGGTGAATGCATATCAGACTCGCCCTCCAGGGCTTTCCCACACCACCCTTTCCACAGATGCATGAATCTAGTGCATGGATTTAGCAGTGACTGGCAAACAATGCCAAGGGATTTTATATTTTGAAATTGGTCGTACACATATTTTCAGTTAAGAATTTATTCTGAAACATTGGTGTTTTGTGACATGCAAAAGCTATATTGCCTGATGGTTTTCCACCATGGAAGTCATTCAGTCATCGCGAGGGTGAATTATAATTTTCCAAGGTGACACTACCCACCGGGCCCAGAGGGTGCATCTTCTCTCACGCTCCAGGCTTGGCCTTCACCCACATCTCACCAGAAGTCTACGCAGCAGCTCTGTAACACAGCACCACCGCTCCCATCTCACAGCAAGGAAACCGAGGCTCACGGAGACAGCAGATGTGTCCCTTAGGGCCCCTCCACGGGTGCAGTGCAGAGCAGGGCTTTGAACCAGCGTCTGCCTGCCTCTACATTCACATGGCCAACTGCCCACCCCAGGCCCCCAGCCGGCCACCCCAGGTGCTGGGGTTTCAGCAGCACCACTGAGGGGGAGTCTCCGCAGGGCAGGCGCAGGTACGCTGTCTGGGGCGTGCTGCCTTCCCCAGGATACGTAGGGGAAGGGCCTCACAAAACAAATAGGATGCAAAACAGAACCCCACACATCCTGGCAAATCTATTTTTTGAGGACTGAGAATCAATTAAGCTTTTGAGAAACAGTCAAATGTCACTTAGAAGCTGGGCATGGTAGCTCATTCCTGTAATCCCAGCACTTTAGGAAGCTGAGGCTGAAGGACTACAAATTCAAGGCCAGCCTGGGAAATTCAGTATTTAGTGAGTGTCTGCCTCAAAAAATAGAGAAAGGCTGGGGATGTAGCTCTGGATTCAGTCCCCAGGACTACAGAAAGAAAAAAATGGGAGGAAAGAAGCAAGAAAGGAGAAAGGAAAGTCATTTAGAGCCAAACACGAAGAATAACACACATGACCTGGCCGACGTAATTCCATTTGAAATTCATGTGTGACCATGCAAGAGCATTTCATTTAGCTCCTCCACCCACATGGCACTGACAGTTGTCCCCAAGCAGGAACCCAGTGATACCAGGGCAGCAGCACAGAGCTCCCCACCTGGGCTTCAGGGTGACTCCTGGCACTGGGGTGCCCCCGCCGCTACTGGGGGTTCTTTGTTAATAATAACGAAGGCTAATTTATCGGCCCCAAAGCAATTGAGAATATAGCTTGTTTCACGGCAGATTCTGAAAGTGAGCAGGGTTTTACGGTGCTTTTAGGAACCAGCCGATGCATGTAGGAGTGGCAGTTCTCTCCTTTGATAAGTGTCCCCAGTGTTCTTCATTATAATGCAAACACTGATCGCAGATTCTGAAACATTGGTGTTTCGTGACTGCTGGACAAATTGCTTCAAATAGGTCCAGAGCATGAAATGTATTACATTCATTAAGTTCTCTCTTCCCGATCCACTCCATTGGCCCTGCCAATTAAAATAACTGCGCATGGCTTTTCTTTTTTTAGAGCACTATTTATTTCCCTTTGTAAAGTTTAGATAAATATTTAAAATGGTGATATCCAAAAAAAGTTATTTACGTGACAATGGTCAATGAAACATTAGGTCAGGAATTGAAGGCATGGACTAATGATGTCCCTTGCTGTAATTTTGGTTTCTCTTACTAAACAGCCACTCCTGAAAATGTGCCAAGAGTCTCATAAAGACACCAATACAGCTTTGATCGGATAAGTCGATGGTTTTTACATCGGTCTAATGAAATAAAATGAACTAATGGAAACATAAAATTTTAAAATGAGCAGGCAATATCTTAATCAGCGACACAGTGGAAAATCTATTCAATTGAAAATATGTCTTAGATTAGGGGTAATGGATTTTTTATGGTCATTGGCAATTGCACAGCAGATAACATTCTTTTAAAAATTGAATCCATACATTTCTCAATAGTGTACGATTTCAATAGAAGGCGTGATGTCTAGAGGATGCATACTTTGGGAAAAATGATATGGAAGAAGTCACATGGGAACACAACAGACAAGTGATTCCTTCTCTTTTTTGTACCATTTGAATGCTAGTGAGACATGGGAAGGGCTTTCACTCCAGCCCAGCACATATAGATGACAAAGTAAAACTGAGGAATTAAACCTGAAAACAGGTCGTTTTATCTTTCTGTGGTGTTATTAATACTTTAGTATAAAAGCAGGAGCGCTGAGGACCACATGAGCTCCTGCTTGGTGATACCTTGCAGTTGCTGAGTGAACACAGGCTGAGTCACGCTACAACGGAAATTTACTTAAATAAGCAGCGCTGAGTCAAAACCACTGCCTATGCTAAATTTCATGTTAAATTTGGAATACCCAGGGTTGAAGCTCTTGATGGTTTTTGAAGTAGAATATGAGACATAGACACGTTTTTGCCATAACACTGTTTACCTCTACCTCTTAAGGGTGCTGCTGGGAGAAATGATGTCCTATCATTACTTATCTGCCTCTTCATATAGACAAAGCAGTTTAGAGATTTCAGGGGAAAAATGACACTTCATTGCTATTTGCTTTTACTTTTAAAGGGTTTATTTCTAATTGACAAAGTAAAGTTTGTCCATTACAGAAGACACCAATGAAAAATCAGTCCTTCAAAGTTTACCCATTAAAACATGAGCTCTGTTCAAGCTTGGCAACTTTCTTTCTTTTTTGAATGGACTTAGTTGGATTCATTCACTCAGTGAATATATTTAGTTGGAATATCTAGAGCCATAACTCCTAAACTTTCAGGACATTAAAAATTAGTTATAAGCATATTTTGACCACCATATTGTATAAGGCCACCATAAATTATTTCACCACATACCCACTGTAGCACTGGGGTTGGTTATTTCCATTTTCTTATCATTAAATATAGCTAGGGAATAGACATGAAGAATGCCTGGTAGGTTCTTCTTGGTGCAGTAGAGAAGCAAAGGCAGGAAAAAGAAAAAGGCCTTTACTGCGGGAACGGGAGGGCTGCAGAAGAGTGCAAGCTCCCTCTGGGGTAGACAAAGAAGCAGCGGGCTTTTATTAGGTTTGACAGGGGGTGGGGTTTGAAGGGGCGGGCAGAATGATGTATTGACAGCTGATTGGGGGAATGCTGGTGTGTGTGCAAAAAGCGGGAAGTTCAAATCGGATTTGGAAGAAGAACACGGAAGTCAGTACGGGAGGGTTACCTTCACTTTTAGGGTCCAGCACCTGTTGGGCAGGTGCCTGGCTGGGCTGACAGAGTCCCATGCGGGAGGAGCCTATCACACCTATGCACATGAATTTCTATTTCTGCTAATTCACTAAAAGGGAAGCAGAAGTTGAATGTGAAGATCATAAATACTTTAAGTATCTTGCTGCATCTTGTTGCTTTGTTTTCAGAAGAGTTGACTCAATTTAATTCATCTCCTATGAAAATAAGCATCTTACCCCACCCTGTTGATAATTATATTTTTCATCCTTCTCAGGTTTGCTAACAAGACAGATGCAACTTACTCTATTTTACCAGTCTCTAGACACACATTTCTCACAGTTTAACTTGATCTAAATGAGGGATGGGTATGTACTACAGTCAAGGGTGTGTTCTGGTTTATTTAGAAGCATATTTTTTCTTAATGGCTTTTACCAATAATGATGCATCTCACAATGAATGGCATCTTTGGAGTCTACGAAAAACAGTATTTTCTTATTTAATTTTTAGCTTGTATTTTTTGACTAGTAGCAAATAGTCAAAGATTTATATATCAGCACATATTTTAACACCCCAATAAAATCTAAAAATTATAGTTAAAAACCCACATAAAATAAAATTTACTCTCTTAATCATTTTTTAGCATACAGTTTACTAGTGTTTGCTATGTTCACACTGTCATGCAACTGATCGCTAGGACCCTGTCGCCCTGCTAACCAGACTTTGTCTCCATTAAACACCAACTCCCGTTTCTTCCTCCCTCAGAGCCTGGCAACCGCCACTACTTCCTGTTTCTGTGGTGGGTCTGACCACAAGAAAAAAATGTTCAGCATCTCTGGCCAGGAGAGAAATGCAAATTAAAATAGCACTGAGATTCATCTTGCTCCAGAAGGAATGGTCATCATTAAGAAATAACAAATGCTGGTGATGTTTTAGGGGGAAAAGGAACCCTTCTACATAGGAGTATAAACTAGTACAGCCACAATGGAAGTCAGTATGGTGATGATTCAAAAAACTAAAACTAGAAACCCCATTCGACCCAGCAACTGTCCTTCTAGGTCTCTTCCTGAAAGAATTAGACAGAGATCCATGCACACTCATGTGTACAGTAGCACAACTCACTGTATCCAAATGTTGGAAGCAGCCTATATTTCTATCAACAGATGAATGGAAAAGGGTGATATTTACACACAGTGGAGTACTACTCTGCCTTAAACAAAGATAAATTTGAGTCATTTGTAGAAAAATGCATGTAACTTTAGACCATTATGTTAAGTGAAATAAACCAGATGTACAAGTTTAAATATCGCAAGGTTTCTCTTATGTGAGAAACTCAAAGTAAAGAGCAAAATACAAGACAGGTAACAGGAAAAAGTGAAAGAAATCTTTCGCAGATCTTTTGCAGACGGGAAGATCAGGAGATGGGGAGAGGAGATAAGGGTGTAAAAAGAATTGAGGCGCGTTATGTATAAGTACCAACTCCCCATGATGAATCTAATTATTATGTAGCATAAATATGTAGTTAAAGGTGTAAAAAATGCTTATGGGGCATAAGAGCTGGTACGGAACACATGCAGGGCAGTCCTGCAGAAAGGGACAATGATGCATTTGGAGCTTCTGCAGAGGCAGCAGCAGCAGTAGGAAAGGAAGCAGGAGGGCTGCCCTGGCAGCAGGAGCTCCCTGTGCCAGCAGGAGGGCCTTGTGTTCCAGGGTGTGCACCCTGCAGGAGACTCCTCTGCCACAGTCAGACCCCAGCATGGTTCCCTGTACCCTCCGGCCTCCTGCTCCTCACCCGCTGCTGGAATCCCCATCAACCTGCTTCTAACTCACACAGCAGGGCAGAGGGGATGGGCCAGCGCTTCATGCCGGTCAGCAAGACTGTAAGCATCCCTGCTCTCCCCACTGGACTGAGTGAAGCCCCTTGCCATTGAGAGGCCCCTCGCTTCATGGGCTAAAAGCTGGCTAGGAAATGAGGCCCCTGGTCTGGTGGCCCATGGGGAACTGAGTCCCACCAACAGCCACACAAGTTTGGACGAAGACCCTTCCCAGCCGAGTCTCAGGTGAGATCAGCCCGGCCCACATCACCAAGGCAGCCTTGTGAGCCCCAGGAAGAGAACTCGGCTAGAGCACAGGACTGTGAGAAGACCGGTGGGTATTGCATAAGCTGCCGTTTGTGGCGATGCGGATATATGGCAAGAGAGGACTATCCAGCCATCCAGCTCTATGATTTAGTAATCACCATGGAGACTTCCCCGCGCTCCACCCTGATCCAGCTTATCAATGCAACCCATGCCCAAGACCACGGATCCTGTAAAGAAGGGTGCACAGCTGGCACCCGGCTGGAGCAGCGCACTGCACTCCCTGTCCGTGTCCACACTGGGAGGGCTCTGACCCTGTGTGGGCTCTGGAAGGGCACGGCCCTGCTTCTCCAGCTCCCCGAATCCCCTCCACCTGGGTTTCTCTTCACTCAGTCGCCCAATTTGTTTCCTTTCTTTCCCTAAAAACCCTCCAGAGAAGATGCGAGTTTTACGACGTCTGCCCTTGTAAAGAAGCTAAATCCTGTCGGCAGGGAAACTCACCATTCCCAGGAATACCATCTCCTCTTCTCTCTCTCTCTCCGTTTTCCTGCACTGATGGAAACCTCGCCAAACCTGAAACAGAACACAGGGCTGCTCGATGACCACACAAAGCGAATCTGGCCACACAGCTTTCCCCATATAAATGGCATGTGCCACCTGCTCTAACGACCATAAACTCCAGGCTGGGCACAAATGTGTTGATTGAATTTTTTTTTTCCTGCTGGGATCACAGGAAACAAATTTTTAAAGAAAAGATGACTCAGAACTGACCTGTTGCTTTCACTCAGAAAGTCCCCTCCCTGGTTTTCCTCTAGAGAAACTTTAACAGGCAGGAGACAGAGGCTAGTTCTCATGGTGCCTCTTCATGGCATTAAAAGAAAAATTTCCAAAGTAATGTGGGGAAATATGCTAAGAATTATGCATCCCAAGCTTATAACTCAGATGCAAAAGTTTTATATCCTCATGGAAATTTGAAAGAAAAGCTTTCGTCCGTCTTTTGAACTTTCTTCTCCCCTTCTAATCAGACATAATTAGGGACAGAATTCTGATCGTGCTGCTCCATTTTCTGTCCTTATCCTTGCTTTCTCTCAGTCCTAATTCTAATCTGTGTCACACCGTATCTTTGCTTCCCGTACCTAACCCTGGCCTCCATCTGGAAGGAGATGAGGTAAAATCTGTGGGGCTTTTCTGATGAGGAGAAGCAACTACTTCTAGAAGGTACACTGGTGATCTGTCTACCAGTGACGGTTGCTGGAATTTTTAAAATTATCTACTTTTCTGTAAACTGTCAGCCAGGAATCCTTGCTCCGCCCTTCTGTAGTCACGTCTGCGCATGCGTGCATATTAAAAACTCTCATTAAGGATTTATTCCCTTTCTAGATTTTAGCAACATTCTTTCCAACAAATATCAATGGTCTTTAAAAATATTTGAATAAAATGCCCTGTGTTTAGTAGCTAGTGGGATAAAAATTTTAAACATGATCAAATTTAGCTAGTGGTTTTTCCAAAATAAATCAACGAATCTGTCCGGAACTGATTGACTAAGCCCAACGCCCCTGAAGTAGGACCTAGGGGTTTTGAGTTTGGGCACTCGCCCCTCCTCACCCCTTCCCCAGATGGAGCGTATCTCAGTCCGAAACCCGGCCCCCCGGCGGGCCCCGGGTGTGCACCTTCTGAATCCGGAGCGCAGCGGCGCCAGCGTCTGCTACTTGTTCCCCGAAGAGCCTGGCCTGCTTTGCCCTGTACTCTTGGAGATAGATTTGCCTCATGAACAAAGCTCGTAGGCGACCTTGCCGTGCCCGCTCAGCAATCTGGATCAACTTAATGGCCTCTTCCAAGGGCACTGGCTTCATGGTGATTTGCTGCAAGATACAGGATAAATCCACGAGTCAGCATCCTGACGACGAGGCCTGATCAAAACAGGGGCTCCTTAAATAAGAAGTTTGACACAGCAAAGGCGACGTGTGGTGCTGGTCATTAAATGCCATCAAAATCCTCCCCCTTGGTTTGTACACACTCATCCCAGGGCTCTTGCTGCTTTCTGAGGCAGCTCTGGAGTCCTCCTCCCCGAGTGTCTTTAGTGCGCTGTCCTGACTGCCTTGATGTCCTGAATGGATGCCAGACACAGACCTTTCACAATCATTTTGACACTGGCAAGAGCCAGAAGTCACAGGGAGCTCAGTAAGGTGCACAAGGACACTGTCACGCGTTTGTGACCCCCTTTCCGGTGGATGGCACTCAGCAGCAGCAGGCACTGGGTTTTTCATCACATCTTCCGAGGCCACTCAAGAAAAAGGACTTCTAGAAACTGCTTCAGAAAATGGCAAGTACAGAGGGGTAGAGAGTTCGAAGTGAAACTGCAGACTTGAAGGGGGACTCATGGTAATGTCTCTTTTAGAGAAATAAGTTTAAAAAAAAAAACCCAAACTAGACATTCAACAGTTTGTTCCCACTGTGTTTGTCCATCAATTCCTCACTCTGAGGCTGTCTGCTAAGGCTCACCACATGGCACGGGGTCCCTGCCCAGCGATTTATGAATATTCTGATGCCATGGCACGTTCAAGTGTGATCTGAAATTTAAAGGCCACTCACCTCCTTATTCTCTTCCAAACAAAACACTAATTAGTGCCACAATATTTCAGGTTGGTACCAATCTTTTTGACTAAAAATGTCAACAAAGTGGAGTCAATAAAATTTGAAATGGCTGCCAAGTATTTCATTAACTTAATAGTAGCATCAGAAACCAAAAACACACCTCTAATATGAGAACTAAAAGTTTTAAACATATGTCAAAAAATTCTGAGTTTAAAATCAGTTACGGTCAGACTTAGTGAACATAACTCACGGTGAAATCATTTTAGGAACATTTATTCCACGTATGAATTAGCTTCCACAGTCTATGAATTCCTGTCTGAGAACCATCCAGACTAGATGAATGGCTTTAAAACAGAAGCTCCCGGGCTCAAGCCACCGATCGTGAGACTCTCAGGCTAGGTGCAGGGTGACAGAGTTAGCTGAGGGGCTGTGCTGGTTTGTGGGGGAAAGAAGGACCCAATCAAGCATTCTGGGAGCACCTGGAGGCCTGTAAGATCCAGAAGAGGGCTGGGGTGAGGACTCACTGCTGTCCCAGAGAAGGGGGGCTGGGCATGTGGCCAGCTCAGGATGACCAGCTGAGGGTGGGTAGTGGCAGCAGGGAGGTGACAGGGCCAGAAAAGGCTGAGCACAGGCTCAGTCTCTGTCCAGCCTCCCAGGGACCCAAGGCTGCCTTGCTGGGTGAGGTGCAGGGGTCATCAGCGTGGAGGCTTCGTTTATCACCTGGACCTTGCGCCCGGGGCGACTACTTGCCCTCTGTGATACTAGACAGGCAGTGTGTGGTGCTTCTGCTGGTGGTGGGGACACAGGAGGGACTGAGGAGGAGAGGCAGAGACAGCTGCTGAGGTCTCACGGGGGCTGCATGCTTCTCCTCCGGCTCACGTGGGCAACCTGTGGGGCCACTGCGACCCCTCAGGAGCTGAGAAAACTGAGGTGCACAGAATCAGAGTAACCCATGCAAGCTCCTGTGGAGACATCCACTGCCCCCCTCTGCAGCCTCGCAAGGTGGCAGAAGGAACGAGTGATTTTCCCAGTGTTGTTTTCAGTGAGATTTCGCTGCTTGGAATGCACAGGGAGCACACATTTTTAATTATGGGCTTTGCATGTTAGAATGAAAATGAATGCTATTTTGGTCTCAAATCAGCAGTGTATGCAAGAGCACTGCTGTACATGGTGGGCACCTAGCAACCGTTAGCACTGCAGTTATCCACATTAATCCCGTTCTGTCCTTCTGATGTGGTAAGCCCTGTTTGAAACATTCTGCCCGAGGGATCTAGGGTAGGCTATTCAGCACGACAAAGATTGTTGAGCACTTTTGGAGACCTCTATAGTGAATATTAGGGTTTGGGGGTGGAGCTCAGTGGTACAGTGCTTGCCTAACATATGCAGGGTCATGGGTTCAATCCCCAGCACTGTCCAAAAAAACAAACAAACAAACAAACAAACAAACCAGTGGATGCGAAGCATTCAAATGATAGGAGATGGGCAGTAATTTGCACTTATCCAAATTCTTCCTGGGGTGTGAAATGCACATGCACTGAAGCAATTGGCAGTTTAAGGGGAGAAGGGAGCCCAGGGAGGCAGCAAAGCACAGAAGATGCCCTGGGAGCCTGACTCCTCTGAATGGGCCAAGGCGGGGATGTGCACCCTTCCCGGTGCAGTGAGAGGCTGGATGTTGAGCAAGAAAGGAGAGAAACCCACCTCGTGCCCAGCGAGAAGGGCAGTGGCAGGAGACCCGCAAGGAGGCATTTGAAGATTTACTGCCTCGTGTGAGGTATAATCTCCCTTCTCCGTCTCTCCTATAAAATCTCGGGGGTGGTGGTGGTTCTGCATTGTCACTGTCACCCTGCTCTGCAAGGTGCCTCTCTGTGCCCCTTTTGCTTTGCAATACCCAGCGTGCAGGGACCACTGCTGCCGGGCCAGCAGGGTCAGGCAGGAGCACGAGGCTCTCACTTTGTAGGCAGCGAGCATCTCTCAAATGCACGTCAGCCTTGTCAGGCGGAAGGACAGCCTGCACCTCACAGCTTCTTTCTTGTCCCCACAAACTCTGCTTTCCAGGGATCCAAACGTCCCTACGCCAGAGGCCTGTAAAGACCAGTGAGCATTTGAGAAACCGTCATCATCCCCAACTTCCTTCTATGACCAATGGCACTTAGTGATCTTAGATGGACAGTATTTAGCTTTTCACTTTAGCTGGGTGAACTGGACATGAAACACTGAACTGAGCTGCTCATCCACCCATCTTAGGCAGCCTTGTGTAAGCAACACGTTACTCTTGAATCTCTATTTTTAAACTCTCAAAAGATGATTATGTGTCACTGAGGACACATCCAAAAGTTATGTAGCTTCTTACATGGTGAATAATTTAACTGTTTCTCATATAATCAGGAGCAGCAGGAAGAGGAAGTTCTATAGGTTTTGAAAAAATGTTTATTAAAATGACACAAACCATGTCAGGAACATGTAGTCCACTCTCCGCTAATATCTGTGTGAGGATCTTCTCTCTTCCTTTTATGACTTCTAACTTCTCCCTCAAAAAATACTTGGGTATGGGAATATCTAATTGTTGCTGGAGGAGAGAAAGAACAAATACAAGAATATGGTTGTTATGATTCCAGAACTGAAATCCACCTAAAATGTAGAGTAAGACTGAGTAGATTCAAGACCCTGAGTTCTCTGTCCCATCCTGTTAAGGCCCAAAGGGAGTGAATTTACTGCCAAAAAAGGGACACAAAAAGCCAAGCTGGGGATTTAGCTCAGTGGCATAAGTGCCTGCTTGCCAAGCACAAGGTCATGAGTTCGATTCTTGGTACAAAAAACAATCTTGGGATTCCATATCTATCAAGTCTCAAAGAACTAGTATTACTTCATGAATTTCTTACAAGAAATATAATACTGTCTAAGCTGTCTAAAATAATGGCTCAAACCAGGATAGCAATATATCAGACTATGGAGATCTTTGAGTTAAATTGAATAATTTATCACCAGCACTGTCACTTTGGATGTAAATGGTCACACTTTTTTTCCAAATAATTTGGTTTTATTTTCAACCCGAAGTACCATATTACAAAAATGTTTTGGAAGAATAATAGGAGACTGTTTTTTTATGCAGTAAGTATAAAAGTTTGCTCTTCCCTTGTGTGTATTGCCAAATATTTCAAGCTAGCAGAGATTGAAGAAGTATTGCCCAGTCCAAGTTTAACACTTGGGAGTATGGAGGTGTCCCTTGTCTAGCGGAAAAGCATCATCCTAGATGATACCAGCCATGCTGGCTGCTTCCTGGGGGACACTTGGCTGGGTCTCCAGGGTCAGTTTCTCTTTTCAGGGTGTGTTATGGTTTGTGTCTAGATGTCCCCCCAAAGTCTCATGTGGTCATGGTGGATGGGCCTTTTGAAGGTGTCTGAATCTAGTGTATGTGATTGGTGTGTTGTCTAGCGCTGGGATTGGTGGTGTGAGTGCTGCACCCATCCAGGGGCAGAGCCAACATACAATATAAAAGAGGGAAGAAGGCATGCTTTTCCCTTTTGTCCTTTTCATTCTTGTTGCTTACGACCACCATGAACAGTTGCCCCTTAGCCATACCACCCTGCCTTGGAGCCAGCTGAATATGGACTGAAACCTCCATAAACTGTAAGCTAAATAAACCTTCCTTCCTTCATTTTGGGCATCAAGTATTTTGTGTCAGCAGTAATAGAAGAGTAACTGAGACAGGGTGTGACTCCCAAGGGGTGTCAGTTTCATGGCTGTGAAGGACAGTATCCTCAGGACTCTGTGAGGTGGCAATAGCTTTTGAACATCAATCCTTTTTTAGGACCATGAGCCTTTGGGATGATCTGAGAGTGAGCTTCCAGGGTCCCTTGGGTGAGTGTGCTCTAAGGGCATTGAGGAAAATTGGAGAGGAACAATTACACTCATCTGATGCTGTGATGTTATTTATTAAAAAGTGTGTTCAAGTGTTGTACTTTTCCAACTTTTCCAACACAACTTTATTGATCTGGTCCACGTAGGACACAGAGATAAGAGCTTCATAGTTAGAAGGCTGAGGAGGCAGTGCAGTTGAGAAAGGAAGCAGGGAAAGAGATGTTGGATCACTACCCAGGTACCTCTTATGTCCACCCTGATACCTGGGGCTTTATATTCTGTATAGAGTGGGATCCCAGAAATTTCAGGGGTAGAGGAGCCCTCCCTTGCCCACTTTCTCTGCCAAGGGGGACCCATCATGGCAGGTACCAGAAACAGTCCCTGGGCTAGTTCAGCCCAAATAGGATGCACAGAAACCAGAGGGCCCAATAAGACCAGACCCCTGTACCTAACTGACCCCAGGACTATGTAAGAATAGCCTGAATCAAAAACAGAGGGCACCTAAACCAGGTTTGTGATAGTACAGTGTGACTGAAGTGGGGAATCATTTAGGCTTTGAATACAACAATTAAGTAGTAGGTAAATGTGTCTAGAAGATCTAGAAGAGTATTGAGTACAGGCCTACGTATTTATTTCCAAAAAGAAAAAAAAAAGTACTCTGCTGTACTTACGGGAGCCAACTTGAGGTCCTGTAAAATATCATCAAAGTAATGGAACTCAGTTAATTCCAACTCCACCATGTCATTCTTCAGTTCCAGGATGCGGCCCATCACACTGTCCAGTATCTTCCGGATCAGTATCCGCTTCTGTGGATGGACTATCTGGTCATAGATGTTCTCCAGGTTCCTGAATATCTGCACGTATTTGATGTAGAAGGTGGCCAGCATTTGGAAGATGAAGACTGGATTTCTTTGTGGTTCTATCAGGTTCTGAGATTCTTTATCAAGCAAAGAATTGAGGGCTTCCTGGGTCTGGTGCCACATTTTATTATACATCCTGAGGGAAGACACAGAGCGTAGACAATTTAACAAGTCACAGTGATTTTGACAGGGTTATATACAGTAAGTCCCTGATTGATGAATCAGTTCTATTGCAGGAGAATGTCTGTAAGCTGGATTTGTTTGTAATCCAACAGAGTGAGCCTTAAGCAGTGCACCTGCAGTCGTACACAGTACACTGTGCAAGTTCCTGACTGGAGTATTCGGAAGTCAGGGAATTACTCAGCTGGCCATTGACTGCTACCAAATATCACATGCAGTCAAGTAAGACCTCAGGGTACTGGACGTGGCCACAAGGCTCTTTAGACTATATTCTGACAAGCATGTCAATGTGGGTATGACCACTGCTTCGACTACCAAATGAATACTTTAGGAAATTATAGCACACATTATTGAAACCCAGAAGATGATCAGAAATTATTTTAAAAAATTATAATCCAATCTATGGGAGAATCCAGAAGAACTTCATAAATTCTTAGTCACATATTGCCTACCTAAACTGAATCAGTAAGTTCTAGCAAATCTCCACAGATCAGTTATGAGCAACGAGATTCATGTACTAATTACAACTCTTCCAATTGAGAAAATCCTGGGGCCTGACTGATTTATTGCTGAATTTTATCAGATCTTTAGAGAAGAACTATCACAGATTCTCCTCAAACTTCTCCATGTAATAGCAAGGGAATGCTTTTAAATTTGTTTTGTGCAGATGGCATTAACAATGCCAAAACTAGACAAGGACTCAACAGCATTGAAAAAGAAGACTACAGGCAGATATCATTAATAGATATTAATGCAAAAATCCTCAATAAGATCTTTATAAACACAATTCAGCAACACATCATACAGTATGACCAAGCTGATTTCATCGCAGGGATATAAGGATGTAAATCAAGAAATGAATTATACTACATAAATGGGATCAAGGATAAAAACTACATTATCATCTCAGTAAATGCACAAAAAGCTTTTGAAAAAATCTAGCATTCTTTGCAATAAAAAATCTTAATAAAATTGGGTATAGACATATCTTACCCCACATTGATAAAGGCCATATATGACCTACCTAAAGCCAGCACCATAGTGAATGGGGAAAAACTGAAAGTATTTTCTGTGAAATTGGGAACAAGCAAGAGTATCTGCTCTTACCAGCCTTGTTCAGTATTGGACTTGAGGCTGTAACCAGGGCAATTAACAAAGAGAAAGAAATATAAGCTGCATGAATAGGAAAGGAAGAGGTCAAATTATCACTATTAGCAGATGATACACTTCTCTATATGGAAGACCCAGAAACTCTACCAGGAGACTTTTAGATATTATAAATTCATCAAAGTGGCAGGATATAAAATCAATAAGAAAGAAGGAGCAAGATATATCATGTACAGGTACAAATTCCTTATGATGAATGTTATCATTGTGTATATCTAAGATGTACCAGTAACATTTAACTGTGCACTAATAAAGAATGTACCAAGAAAGAAATCAGAAAATCAATACCATCTGAAATAGCTTAAAACATTAAGTATTTAGGAACCAACCTAAGCAAGGAAGTGCAAAAGCTCTGTAATGAAAATTACCAAGCACCAAAGACAGAAATTAAAGAAGATGAGAAAAATGGAGAGTTCCTTTGCTAAGAATTGGAAAAAATTAAATTTGTGAAAATGGCCACATTACCAAAAGCAATCTACAGATTCAATGCAATGACTATTAAAATGCAAACAACCTTCTTCATAAAACTAGGAAATAAATCCTGAAATTCACATAGAAACACTAAAGACCCAGAATAGCCGAAGTAATGCTGAGCAAGAAAAGTAATTCTACAGGCAGCATGAACCCAGATTTCAAACTACACTCCAAGTGACAACACGGTATTGGCAGAAAAACAGATGACAGACTAACAGAATAGGATGGAAGACATAGACACAAACCACACACCTATGACCACCTGAGTTTTTCACAAAGGGGCCAAAACGTATGCCAGCGAAAAGGCAGCCTCTTTAAGAAGAGGTGCTGGGACCAACAGATAAGGACATGCCGAGTAGAAGACTAACTTGCTACAGCAACCGAGCTCAGAATGGATCAATGACCTAGATAGAAGATCTGAATCCTTGAACCTCTGAAGAAAATGCAGGGGAAACACCTGAATGTAACCATACAGGCAAAAAAAAAAAAAAATAGGACCAAAAGCACAGAATTATTACAGAACGTTCCCAGATGAGGTTACATCGAATTAAAAAGCTCCTATAGTAAAGAAAGTTAAGAGAAAAGATCTAATCCAGTGTGTGTGTGTGTGTGTGTGTGTAAGAGAGTGTGTGTGTGAGAGTGTGTGTGTGTGTTTTCTGCTAGAGGATTAACATAAAGAATATATAAATGAGCCACCCAAGCAAATAATCATATCAAAAAGCAGCCAAATGAACTGATCAGACACTTTTCAAAAGCAGCACGAATGGCCAATAAGCACATGAGAAAACGGTGGAGGGGAAGGGAGGGAAAAGGGTTGAGACATGTTACACACATGTACCAACTTCCCACAATGGGTGTAATCACTGCATACTGCAAACATGCACAAATAAAAATTTACTTAAAAGTAAATAAAAATACACACAAAAAAACCCCAATGCAAAATAGTTGGCAGCTTTTTACACAAATTTTAAATAATATGCTGATATGTGATAACAACAGGATGTATGTTTAAAATTTGAATTCAGAAAAACACGCGTGGTTGTTAAACTACTTTCAATGCCCTCAAAATACTTTCTCTGGTTTTGAACATACTTTCCCCATCATTTCTGCTGCTCCCTGAAGCAGTTCTGCCTTGTGTGTGTTGGATTGATGTTGTTCTCTTTCATGAGAAAACATAGCAACAAGACACCAATAACAACAACAACAAAAACCACAACTTCCCAAAACTGATCCTACAAAAATAGAAGTAGGTTAGAATTCTAAGGAATAAAAAAACTCTTAAGATAATCAATGAAATCAAAGAAGAAACAAACAAGCAGCTGAATGAATCAATCATGAAAGTGATCAATGAAGACACAAACAACCAGTTGAATAAGTTAAGAAAGACAAGACAGGATAGGAAAGACCAATGCAGTGAAACAATGGAGGTTCTGAAAAAGGACCAGAGAGAAAGCCTGGAAACAAAATCCTTAATCACTCAAATTTACAGTGAGTTCCCTGAGGCACAGGTATTGTCTAATATCATTTGATTTGAATGTATGATTTGCACCGGGCAGTTTGCTCCAGGATTCATGCTGTGACCACTGAACTCGGCCTCTTCCTGTTCACCAGGAGGAAAGCGAATGAGGGGCACAGGTCTGGACCGATGGGCACAGACTTGATGTCCATCACGTGGGAACAAAGATGATGAGACTCAAACAAATGACACTCATGCTCCCCCACCCTCCTACTTAGGACGCTGAACTCTGTCCCTGTTGCTCATTGCCGGGGCACTTAGATACCAGATTTCCCAAAGTGTCTTAGTGCGAAGGTCCTGGGTTGGAGCCCTCAGTACTGCAATGAAAGCAGGGCGGGGGAGGGGGAGAGGCATTACCAGCAAAATAGAACTCTGCTAGGCAACTTTATTATATAAGAGAATATTACGAGAAAATTAGAATTCCTTCAGCACAAGATACTCTTTAGTAATTAATAACCAGAGCTTCTGATCAGAGCCCTAGCAGTAATACCAGCAGTGTCTTGGAAAAGAATGACAACAAAAGCAACATGTGACATCTGTTCCAGACACCTGGAATACTCCAGCATTCTGCATGCCAGGCCTGAGAAAGTCAAGCAGATGGGCGGAGAAGGAAAAAGGACCGTGTGAAAGGTGGTCAGTAGCCTTTATACAACAATAGCAGCCACGCATCAGATGCCCCCTGCAGAGCACAAAGCCAGGAACAGCACAAGAGGTGAGTGGGGTCAGATCACCAGAGCCCAGGCCAGGCAGGCTAACAGGCTCCTCAACCACTCACATACAACAGAAAAGTGCTTGATTTGTTTTCTGGACTAAGTAGGGCTGGGGCCTCAGCCAGGCACCCAAACACTGGGGAGGATGATTTTGTTTAGAACTCAGAGCCGAAACCCATTGAGCAAGCGGAGCACAACGTCAGGGAAGGGGAATCAGGCTGTCTGAGGCTCCACATCCGGGAATGTTTGACCATGCGCAGAAAGTCAGCATCAAACCCACAGGTCATGGCCACAGACAATGAGACGATGCCTAGTAGACTGTACCAGCCTCTACCTGAATGAGTCCCCTGCCCACAGTCCAAGGGGTGGACAGTGAGGACTTCATGTGTGACGCAAGAACCAGACACCGAAGAGAAAACTCAGAGTGAAAAAGCACTGAGGAGCTACACATGAGATGGACACAAGAGATTTTTGCCACCATGGTTTATAAATGGTAAAAGCCATGGAAATCAGTAGCAAAAACAATGAGTCAGTTAGTACGTCAAAGTTGCAAAATTTAGCTAAAATGCACAAGCAGAGTGAAGAGAAAGAAATGAAAAAAAGATATCCCATTAGCAGTACCAAGAAAGGACCTCAATGTTGAGAATTATCATGGTAGGAGGCATGTAAGACCTAGCTGAAGAAAATTCTAGGAAGCAGACCATGGAAGCAAGCAGCATGTCCCTATCTCAAGAGTCAAGATAAAAAGACAGCCAAGTCATGAGGCTGATGGATAGATTTCATATTACTAAGGATCTGGGAATAACAAACTGAAAATTTTAAGTAAGTGTGGTCAGAATTTTTAAATGCCCAGGCAGAATAGAAAGTGAGAGATCAAAGGCACCTTATGCTTCGAGACATTTGCCTCTGCAAGGAGCACAAACGGAGGGTGACACCTGTGAGGGTGCAGTGGGGTGCACTGGAGCCCACAGAGAAGATCCAAGTCATCAAGAGCAAGGGCTGAGGAGCACCTGCTCCGGCCAGGAACCCCAGTGCCACATGTGGATAGAATCCCAGGGCGCCTGGAATGACGATGTGGCAGCCCCAGCCAGGGAAGGTAAACATGCTCCTGCATCGGCTTCAGCCTGGGTCACCGCAGCAGGATGGCCACACGCAGCTGACCCCAGCTGGGCCTTTGGGCCGAGACAGTCGCTCACCTGCCATCTTGGCTGGGGGGGGGGCATTCTGGAGAAAGCCGGTCAAGGTTGTTGGCTGACAGGGAAACACAAAATCACTCTGTGAGCACACAGATCGCTGCATCTTTCCCTGTCTCCCTCAGCCTGGCAAGAAGACTCTGCCTCTTTCTCCTGTTCCTAGGGATTGTCTCCAGCTTTCTGCCTTTGGGGCCAAGGCCTTGTCCATGTGTCTCCTTCCATGGGAGGACCCATGGGCCACCACCCTGTCACATGCTGCACCTCAGGGGCCCTGGCCATGGTGCCTGTACTACCCCAGCCCTGGTGCCACCTCCCTGTGAGGCTGCCTCACTGCCCTGCCTCCTCCACGCAGGCCCACCTGGCCATCCCATGATACAACACGAGGCGGGGGAGTGACAAGACGGGCTATCACAAGAGCGCCAGGAGACACGACCTGCATACTGTCAGCTACGCTTTAGTCCATGGCTTACTGGACAGCCACCGCACTGAGCGAGCCACTGTCCCCACTGTCTGACTCTGTCTGATTCCCATCACTGCCAAAGGAACCCACACCATGACACGATCCCTCCCCAGTCACCAGCCCTACCCACCCTCAGAACCCCTAATCCTGCTCCACTCTGCGTCCAGACACCCCCTAGACAGGTGCTCCTTGGCTGTGCGCGGGTTTGCGCCCTGATAAAGCCGCTGTGAGCTGAAAATATCACACCAACTGCCTGTTTCGTGCGAGGGCTGATTGAAAAATACAGCAAATGTTTAATTTTAAAAATGATCACAGTAAATGCGCCCCCACGAATCCCCCTCACAGCCCTCCCACGACCTCAAGCCCACCCACCCCCTTGTCCTCGCTGCCTTCCGCAGCAGTTCTGGGTGTCCTCTTTCCTGAGTGTAACCATGAGGTGGCTAAAAAATGTGAATGCTGTGGCCAAGCGTCACCCGGAGGAAAGGTAGCCTCGTAAAACACGACACTGGGTCCTCATCCACCACGGTCGCTGGATCTGCCACCGTGTGGCTTTGGGTTCCTACCCAAAGTCCAAATGACCATTGTAGGCAAATGTTTTGAATCAATTTAGGGCTTCAAGGCAGCCATAGGAGTCCAACTAAAGACATTCACAAAAGAAGACTTCGGAGCTGCTGCGGAAAGTGCGAGAAAGATGGGATAAGGTATTCGACGCGAGAAGTATTTTGAGGGGGATTCATGCCAACCTGTCTTTTATTGTAATATATTTAAAAAAACTCAAACGCACACTATACTTTTCAGTCACACCTCATACACCTAACGTGTGGGTCACGCCAGCTCAGCACCACGTGTTCTGCGGTGTGTCCACTGTAGCCCTCGCGGCCAAGGGGCTCACTGGGAAATGCGTGTTACCACCGCCCAGCATCCTGAGGGAGGAGGACCTGCGTATCCTTGGCCAGGGAAAAGAACAACACTGAAAATCCTGCTGAACGCACATCGCTTTCCCACCACGATGAACTGGTCATTAGCAACACGGCTGAGAGGGGGCCCCCTGAGCCGGGGACCCTGTGCGCATGGATCGCGGTCCCGCAGCCCCTCGTGGCTGGAGGTATCAGCTTAGCTCACGTTTGCAAAGGACAGCCACGCCGCCGTAGCACCGGCCGCTGCTTTTGACTGGCAGCCAGTTCTCCCCCGGTTTGTCCCCACCCTTTTGCGCTGTGCGGGTTGCTGCTGTTGGATCCTACACGTTTTTACGTCTTTATGCGGATGCATCATTTTATATTTCTAATGACCGCAAGGTGGTTTTTAAAGGCGATGGTGCAGTGGGTTTAAAACAGAGCCTGCCTCCTGCAGCAGCTTGTCCGTGGCATTTCCAGCTGCCCAGTGCCCACGTTTCCCCAGGAGGACACCCGCGCTGGACACCAGGGGCTGCCTGAGGGAGGGGCCGAGGGATGTGAAACTGCCCCTTGGATTTTAAACGCGCCTTGGAAACAGCACGGATGTCTCTTCCCCGAGACCACGCGGCATGTTTTAAAGTCAGGGATTTCAGCGAATGATGCTACCTCAAGTTCTGGCCTGACGGAAGTTTTGGCGGCTGTTTTCACAACTTATTGATCATGGTGGAAGATGACCGGAAGCTTCTCAGCAACACACCAGCAGAGGTGCAGTGGGCGCAGGAGCAGGGGAGCTCTAAGTGTGGACTATTCTTGTCCACAAGAGTGGACACTCCAGCCTGAGACATACTGAATTTGCTAACAGTTTAAAAGAAAGAAAGACAAGGAGGGCTGTGGAGAGGAGGAGAGGAGGATATGAGGAGGAGGAGGAGGAGGAGGAGGAGGAGGAGAAGAAGGAATCAGAGCCCACCCGGTGGCGATAGCCAGAGCCCATCACTTACGCGTTCGACATGGCTGGCTACTCTCTGTCTTCCCCTTGCCCGCCGGGAATCCTTCCTTTCCGCTCTGGAGAGTAGCCAACCGCTAAGACGAGGCACCACCAGGAGCGCCAAGCGGTTCAGGGGTTGCCGGTTCTTCCGGTTCTTCCGAGGAACAGACAGGGACCAGGAACAGCCTGCCGCTCACGGTAGGGAGAGGCGACAGTGGGGGCGCCTCACAGTCGGGGCGCGAAGGCACCGAGTGGAGTTCGCTCCCTGGAGGTAAGCGGTAGAGGAGCCTCACTTCGCGGGCGTGAGCGGCCCTAGCAACGGGACGCTGCGCCTGCGCAATGCTGCTCCGAGGGCGGTGCTTCAGCTCCGAGTGCCTCGCGCCTGCGCTCCTGCCCCTTGTTGCCATGGCAACAGCTGGCAAGACACTTGCTGGTGCGGTGAGCGCTTGGCAGGGATTCTGCGTAGGTCCCTCGGCTTCCCGGGAGTGGGGTGAGGGGCTCGTGTCCCCGCCGCCTAGGTCCCCGCGTGCGCTCCTGCTGCCTGGTCCGCAGAGCCCTCAGCTCTGCTGGTCTTTATCCTTAGCGATGTTGAGATGTATCTGGAAACCCCAGCACCTGCAGTTTCCGAAGGAAGTAAGCAGTGGGGAGCGTGGAGTCTAGCATGAGGGTGTTAGACTGCACGGGGGGCACAGGCTCGCTCCCCTACCCATGGTTACTGATGAACCGAGCAGAAAAGGACTGGAAACCAGCGCACACTCAGTACTGGAGGAGCTGAGTGAGGAATCCGAGTAGTCTGCACGACAGACCTGGAGCTGTGCGCTCTGTGCATCAGCGGCCGAAGCTCAGCCCACGGCCCGGGAGCCCACTGGGGAGGAAAAGGATCCCGGATAGAGAGCTGCCCCTACCCCCTGCAGCACCCTAGGGGAGCGGGGGAAGCGGCTGGCTGTTTTCTAGGAGCCTGTATGACATGAAGCAAAATTCAAAGCCAAAGGACACTTTATCGTAGGAGTAGGCTACTCCCTTGAGAGGGGTTGGTGGGATAAAGAATTTTCTGGAAACACTTTCTCAGAAAGGAGGCGGGTAGGGCTCGTCCTGACTGGGTGGCCAAGGTGCCCAGGCCGTGGAAGAGTGGGTAACAGTGAGGCAGCTCTGGAATCACTCAGTGGGCAGCGGGTCAAAGAGAAATCACCCACTTTGTAAACAAACAGTAGATTCATCAAGAGCAACGCACGCTAAATGTGAATAAAATACACTGAAATGGGGTGCTCAAATCCAAGAGGGTGGTGAAACTGGAAGAAAAAGAAGCATATGAAGAATCAGAGAAACAGAAGAAAAACGTTCTTTATGTGTGTTTCATGTGACTTGATAATGCTAATCAGAGCATCCACTTAAAACAAGAATTACTGAGGCCTTAGCACAACGAAAAGAGAAGGGAGAGAAGGTGACACAGCTAAGGAAGTCGAATGAAAATCAGAAACAGCCCAGCACAGAAAAGTACAAGAACAGAGGGCTAGACCTGGTGCAGTTCAGCTGAGCACCGACTGAGCACTGAGGACAGTCACAACTTGCAAATCAGTCACAACTTGCAAAAAAAAAAGTGGACATATTTAAGCAACTAAAAGAGTCAATGTTCTTGGAAAAGAGAATCTCACTATTAGATTTTTTTCAGTCCGTGTTTCTAAAATGAAGGGAATTAATATGCATATTAACAGTTCTATGTTCTAGGAACAAATGGCATAGAACACACAAAACCAGGATGTCCTGCATACATGACTGGGCTTGTAGAGACTCTGCCTTGGGTCAATTTCTCCACAGTAGGTTTTAATGTCAGACAAAGAAGGAATTACTGATTACAGAATTCTTGGGGGAAAGTGCACCCTAAGGCTATTTCTACTCATTGAAGTTAACATTCCTAAAGTTGGAATCCTCCAGAAACTCATGTATAATTAGCATGTTAGAATGCAAATAATAGAGAACCCCATGTCCATTGGCTTCATCAGTAAAAGGACCCTGACCTCCCAGACTGTGAGGATACAGGAGGCCATTTCAGCTGATGACCACGATGACTTGGTGACACCCTGGGGGATCAGGCAGAGCCTCCTCACCTGTTGACCTTTTGGGCTGTCTCAGTAAGGATGTTGACTGACTCTTTTCATGAACATAGAATGCCCGTAGCAACTCCCGGCTTTCTGTTCTAATGTTGTAACATCTGAAGGTCAAAAGAGGACCAGCTGAGGCTCATCTGCCATAGGAGACAGAGAGGCAGATAAAAGGAGCCAGTCAGGACTGGCTAGCCCAGAGGCAGCCCCTACTGTTGGGTAGACAGCACCCAATGTGCACCCACACCAGTGAGCTCCCCTAGAAAACCAATACTTGCTGATGGACTCCAGGCAGTAATGAGAATGCATCTTCTTTTGCTTGTTGTTTTTTGAGACAGGGTCTCCCTATGTATTCCAGGCTGGATTTGAGTTCACTATGTAGCTTAGACTGGCCTTGAACTCAAGGTGATCCTCTTGCTTCAGCTTCCTGAGTGCTGGGGTCACAGTCATGCACCCCCTGTGCCCAGCTATATGATACATGTTGTGCTGAAGACACCAGCACAGGTTTCAAGACGAGACCACAACGAAGCAAGGTCTGCCAAACTCCATACCCCAGGAGACAGGTCCTGCGAGCTCTGCTGGTTGCTCCACCTGTTGGCCATTTATTCCACACCAGGGGCCATTTAGGAGCCGGCATATATTCACTCAGTGATCTTTTCATTACTGAGAAGTATTTCCATGCTCATTTACATCCCATGGGTGCTGAGACCCAGAGAGTTAGTAAGCAACATCCCTCCAAGTTCAGCCTCAAACTGATCACAGAGCTGAATTCAAACTACCTGGGTGTCTGGCTTCAAGGTCTGTACCCCCTTAACTGTTATCTTCATTGTTTGAAAACCAGTGTTGATAGCAGCAGCTGCCTTGATTGTTTAAAAACTAGTTTTCTGTGAGCTAAAAGTTTCTAAATATAGGTGTTGTCAAACCACTTACACTTCAGAAACAACCCTTGGCACAAGCTGAATGGAAGGCAGGAAAGGGAGCTTTATCCCCAGGGTTTAATAACGAATATAGCCTCCTGATTGGACTTCTGGCCTTTAGTGAAGAGGCTTCCGGTCTCCGCACACATATGAAATTACTTGGACACACGTTGGTTGATGCCCATGCCATGAAGTGCACCACAGACCACCATGTGCGACAGAAACAACTGGCTGGGGCAGGGGTGAGTTCTGTCCTCAAGGCACAGTTGCCATTGCTGCCCACACGCCACCTTTTAAGCCTTTATGCACATGCACCCCAACTCCCAGTCTTCTTGGTGGATCACAGGCCACATGATCATTTGTCACACATTCCTCCTTGTCCTCAGCTATTCCCCGCGCTGAGGACAGTGTCCAGCACATGCTCCCCTGCGGCTGGGTGGCGTCACAGCGCTGTCCTGGTCCCTGAGGCAGAAGTGCAGGCATTGCCAGTGAGACTGTGCTGGCGAGCTGTTGAATGACACTTGCCCTCTTGGGTGACCCCTACCTGCATGTCATCCTAATGATCTGGACTATTTCCTGGGGTCACACGAAGACATTTGCTGTTAGTGAGTTTTTACACACTCAGGACCCATGGTTCTCTGCTGTGATTCTTTCCATCACACCATGACGGTCTGGCCGGAGCAGGGGACTTGGTTCTTTACCACATCCGGGTCTCTCCGAAGGTTGGAGCCAAGAGCATAAGCACTCAGAGGCCGTAGCTGTCTGTGCGTGTGTGGATGCTGCCCGAGACAACTTGGCTTGCAAGGGTGAGCAGGGACTTTTCCTGCCACAAGGTGGCGGGCACGCCCCCTACCCAATCAGAAGGGCTCCCACTCATGGGGCATCCCCTGCACCTCCGGCAAGGACCAGCTCCTCTGTCTCCTCTCTAACTCCTATTTCCCCTGTAACAGAAAGAGTGAAACAGCAAGACAGGAAGACACTTCCGGAAGGCCCGCTGTAAACACCAGTCATAGCCGGGCCAAGGGGAGGGCACTGTCCACAACCTGGACCCCAAGTAGGAGACTCCCCAAGGTCATGGTGTGGCTTCCTCCTCCTGGGAGACCTGTGCTCTGCTCTGTCCTGTCCTGAGACCATCCCATGAGTCTCGGCGGTGTTAGTAACATTGCTTGCTTTCTGCATAAAAATAGTAACCGTGCTCTGTGCTTTGCTAGACATCAGAGACCCCAGTCATTCTGGTCTCCTTTCGGTTAATTTCTTTTCCCTGGCTCAGTATCACCTCAGCACCGCATTTTGTCATAAATAATTGGTTTTAATTCATGTGAAATGTACGTGTCTTTTTGGACAGTCTCACAGTTGGACTGCCAGGCTGACTCAACTTTCCGTCCTTTGGATGCCCAGGGTCCACTGGGCAGCTGTTTACTGTACAGAGCGCACCCCTGCTAAAGGAGACGGCAGAGGTGCTATAGGAGCAGGGATCAGATGCCACCCTGCGGTGGCCGGGGTGGGGGGAGCTGAGTAGAGCGGGGTCACTGTGTGCCTGGGGAGAAGCCAGAGTAATGCAGCAGGTGGAACTGGAGCTGGCTGTGTAAGGGGTGGGCGGGGCCCCGACTCCCCTTCCGGTGGAGAGACTTCCGGTGGAGGAGGCCATGTGAGCAAAGGTATAGCAGCCTCAGGAGAAGTAGAGACCGTCGTGTTCCATAGTCAGAGTTTCCGTTTGACCTATGAGTCAGCTTGTCGGTAAGGACCGGAGCCACATGATGTATGTACCCAGTAAGAGGCAGAGACCTGTGGAGACTTGAGCTGGAGAATTGGTGCAATCATGAAAGAAGGGATTGATGAGAAGACAAGAAGCCCAGGTGGGTGGATAAAGAAAATGTGACCTTGACGTCCCCTGGGATGGCACACTGCCGCGGAAAGGACCGAAGTCCTGACACAGGATACAGTGCATCGGAGCTAGATGACGCTATGTGAGTTGAAATAAGCCAGACACAAAGGACAGACGCTGCATGGTACCCCTGAGTCAGGAATGTCCCGAGTGGGCAAATTCACAGAGGAGGAAGATAGATTAGAGATTGTCAGGGCCGGGGGAAGGACGGGGTGAAGAGTTAGTGCTGAGCCGCTTCAGTTTCTGTTTGGAGTGATTTAAATATTTGGCAAACATATCGGGGCTGGTTGTGCACTGCCATTGATGACACAGAATTATATACTTATGGTTAAAGTGGCAAACTGTGTGTTCACTACATAGATGTACTTATGTGTGTATATGTGCACACACCAAGGTGTTTCAAAGAGCTAAGGTGAATGAAGCAGTTCCGGAAGTCCCCTTTGGCGTCTGTAGTTGCTCTGTTGCAGCTGCCTCCATGTCCCGAGTTGATTTACAACATGGAGCTGCATGGTCAGTTTGACTCTGGAGAAGAGCCGGAGCCACATGGTGCCAGGTCTGGTGAGGAAGGCAGAGAAGGGTGCGCTCTAAAGTTTCTTGAGTCCGCCCTGGAAACGGAAGATGGATCTTTAATTATGAAGATGAGTGAGGCTGTGGGCAGTAGGAGCAACTGGTCATTATTCACCCGTTTTTCCTTCTTTCTTCTTCCCTCCTTCCCTTCCTCTTCCCTTCCCCTCTGTCCCCTCTCTCTTCTTCTCTCTGTCTCTGTCTCTCTCTGTGCAAGAGATTGAATACAGGGCCTATGCACTGAGCTACATCCCCTGCCACTTTTTATTTTTTTATTTTGAGACTGTGTCTTACTAAGGTGCCCAGGCTGGGCTCAAACCTGTGATCTTTTAGCTCTTACCCCTCAGTCCCAGAGTGCTGGGATTGCAGGTGAGCATCACCACATCAGGCTTTTGCTGTCTTCTTCAATCAGCTTCAGCAACGTCTACACAGTGAGAAGACCCTCGCTTCCACTATGCCACTCAAAGCATGGATACCGTGTCTGGAATGGTTTTTAAACTGTTACATGAGTCCCACAGTGACCATCCAACTGCTATGGTTTATGTCCGGGAGATTCAGCTCGCGTAGCCCTTGTGTGAAAACTCAGAGCCTGGACATGGCTGGCGGTGCTGATAGCAGAGGCGTGGAACCTTCCCAGGGCGAGTGCCTGATCCGATCCCGAGTCTGGAGTGCCAGAGTTGACAGCAGTGACCACCTGGGCCCTGCCTTCATTAATGGGCACTTTAAGGCACAGAGGGAAGGGGCACTTCAGGCGGGCTTTGATTACACTGCGTGGTGCTCTCAGGTGGGCCTGTGGTGGGAAAAGCGCCCCGAAGGATGAAAATGGAGAGGTGGAGGAGGTTCACTGTGATTTGGAAACCCTTCTGCTTGAAACCAGATGGAAGAAATATTCTCTATGCTTCTAAGTCACTGCACACAAGAGCGGTATTTAAAATGATGGCTATTAAACAGTCTGTGGTGACGTGCCTCTTTTCATGTCTGATGTGCAGCTGTATGAAAAGGAATCGGTGGCATGCTAACCTTGTTACACACCCATATGCAAGTGCAACAGAGGCGAGCGTGAGCTTTATGAATCCAGAATTGTGCAGGTAAACTCTGGTGGGACCTTGGTGGAGACCCTGAGATCTAATGGTCAGGGTTCTGACTTTTCTAAGCAACCCCAAGTTGGGAAGTGTGCTATAACTTGTGGTAGGCACAGCTCTACTGGCTTCAGAGGACAGTTCTATGAATGATGTACCTAAAGCACAGACCACAAATTCCAGCCAACTTGCCGGTGTGGCAGGAAGTCAGTCCCTTAAGTCAGAGGCCCCCAGATGTTTTGGCCCCCAGGCATTTAGCAGAAGCCAAGCAGAGAGTGGAGGGGCACTCAAGATGGGTCAAAGGAGCTTGCAACCTAGTGCCCTCACATGTTCACTTCACAGTAGGGCTGGAGCTTCTCTGGGAACCTCAAGTCCCCCTGATTCGCCAGGAGGTGGAGCTCAGGCTTTGATGCGAGTGGTGGGGGGCAGCTGAGAACACGGAAGAATCTCTGCTGGCCCACCCACCACCCACCTCCTGCTGTACTCCTTCTTGGTCAGTATGGGTCCATGGTCCAGGAGCTTGGCGACCCTGCTTTAAGACACAGGGATCCCCTCAAAATCCGCATAACAATACACAGCATTCCTAGTTTTGGCAGAAATCTGGGGATGTAGCCCTAACTGTCCCTTCCTGGATTGGAACACAGGTATTGTTGAGAACAGAGTCATTCTGAACCCCTCCACAGCTGAGCTGATGTTCCCAGACATGTTCCTGGGCAGCAGGCAGGTTCACCGTGAACCTCCACTTCCTCCAGCTGGTCCAGGAACGTCTCACAGTGTGTTTTGGACTAGAAATGAACCTGATCTGGTAGATTTTTGGTTGTGAATGTGCTAGTAAGCTGATTTAAAAGGGATGTGAGCAATCTGAAGGCTACACTCTGCGTGGTGTTCCAGAAAGAATAGATCTTGTAAACACCAAAGCCGTTTTACGTCAATGAGCATAACTTCCACCAGGAAATGAATGTAACTCTGTGTGTGTGTGTGTGTGTGTGTGTGTGTGTGTGTGATATTCTTATAAGCTGCCTCCATTCTCTATAAATAAAACTGCCCAGTGTGAGAAAAAAATGAAAAGGAACCAGACAGAGGCAGGATGTTTTTTTAATTATTAATATTATCCTGTTTTTCCACAAACAGAGGCAGCTTTTGTGACCCAGATGTGAAGCAGGTCATTTCTCATTGTTTTAACACCTGCCATCTTTCAAAAGGAACCCAGCTTCCACAGCCATTGATAAATTCAGGCTGGAACCTATCTAAAAAATAATGGGCTTGTGTATTCTGATACTTCCGAGTAAACAACACGTGTCTGTCCCCTTCTGTTTTGTCCAGCAATTGTCCCCACCACGGCCTCTCTCGTTAGTACGTTCTCACAATGCTTATAATAAAACAATAGCTCCTGGATACCCAGGGTAGAAAGCTAATTACAAATAGCAGCTGCAATATTCATAAAGCAAAAGTGATACATTTAGTCTTTAATGAGGCTTCTTTAGGGACCTGAGTTGGCTCTTAGCAGTTTTATGTCCTCTGCTCTTTGACTTCTTTGCAACATGTAACCCAAGAGCAGAGCAAACACCTACCTAATGTGTATTTCTCATCAGACAACACTACTAGCCATACAGCTACAGAAACTTAAAATTTCTGCTTGTAGTAGAAATATAAGCTGAGTGTTAAGAAAACTGGACAGGACGGTAGGAAGAATTTGCACTGGCCTTTACCCCATCTTCCAGGCTTATGTCTCTGTCTTCTGCTCACTGTTTCTACCTATGAACGTGGCACTGCCTTAGATGTGACCTTGCCCCACACCAGGGTGAGGATGCCCAGCCTCAAGTGCTAGACTCATAGGGACATCTTAGTGGCTTAGGTGACCTGCAGGGTCTGTCCATTCTGTGGAGGGTTTCAGCACTGAAGCCTCTGTGCCCATCAAGTGTTCTAGGGAGTCTCTGCTTATCCCTTCTGTGTGGGGACTATTACTGGTTTTAGACTTCTCAGTTGCCCTAACATGAAATGCAGAAAGATGCATTTGATGGATTATTCATAGTATTCACTGCTAAATTGCTGTGTGAAGAAATGGAGAACTTTTTGCACCTAGGTTCCTGAAGGGTAATTAGTCTATAATTTTCTTTCAGCATCTGCGTTGGATATTGTTGCCAGGGTCATGCCGGTGTATTAGTCAGCATTTTTGTTGCTGAGATACGACACTTGACACTCGTAGACTGAAGGAAGAGAGGCTGAATTTTGGCTTACGGTTTTCAGAGGATTCAGTCCATGGTGAGCTGTCTCTAAGGCAGCAACATCATGGTGGAAGGGCTCGATGAGCAAAGCTGCTCTCCCGATGCCATCGGGAAGCAGAGAGACAAAGGAGGAGCCAGGGATGAGAATGCACTCCTCCACATCATGCCTCCAGGAAACCCCTTCTAACCAGGCCCCACCTCCTACCGCACATTCAGCCACGAAGTCATCAATGGATGGGAACATTGAGGGGTACAGTGCCTCCATGATCCAATCACCTTCCACCACAAGACATCAGGGGGCATTGTAGGTCTAAACCATAACAGTTGGCATCATGAAATAGGTGGGAACTGCTCCTTTTTCCTGTATTCTCTAAGAATTTGTATAAGGTTGGTATTGCATCTTTTTAAATATTTGATAGAAATCATAGGGGCCTGACATTTTCTTTGTGGGCAAGGGTTTCCAGTTAAGAAAATTCAACTGTTTTATAATTTGGCATGTTTTGGATTTCCCATTCCTTCTTCAGTTTTATAAGTTGTATATTTCATCAGATAATTTGACCATTTCCTGTAAGTCCTGAAATTTATTTCGTGTTCACACTCTGCCACATTTATCTTTTTAACACCTGTAGAATCTGTGGTGACAGCCCCTTTGTCATTCCTGATAGCTGTCATTTATACTCTTCCCTTTCTTTGAACTTTATGGGAATTTATGATTTGTATTAATAGTTTCAAAGAGGCAGCTTGGTTTGATTAATTTTCTTGTCTCCCATCTTAGTTACCCATTGCTTCATAACATGGTATCTCACTGCTCAGTGGATTAACCCTAACACACACTTATCCTTGACTCTGTGGTCAGTGGTGTGTGTGTGTCATTCTCTAGGTTCCCGGCTTAGGGCTCACTGGGCTGCAGCAGTGGGCAGCTGATGCCATGGACCATCCTTAGCTTGGACCTGGAGGTGCCACTTCCTAGCTGACTCAGGTGATTCCTTTTAGTTTTATGCTCCTGTGAGCTGGTGACCTGGGGACTTGCTTCCTTTGTAGGTGCTGGCTGCAGGCTTCCCTGCGCTTCTTCCACAGGGTAGCTTGAAGCGAGACAGTGGACCCCATCAGCAGGGGTCAGCAGCCCAGTTTAGGAGGTGTGATGGGAAACTAGAGTGAGCGTTTAGATTTCTAAAAAACCTTTCACAGTAAAGCATATGCTGTCACCAGTTCCCTGTAAATATCCCACCTCACACTGAACACGCTTATCCATGAACTTAGCCACTTCAGAAGCAGTTCTGAAATCCTCTCTGTGAGTGTCTTCAGTTTCACAGTTGTTGCTGCCTTGATATCCTGCACTGATTCAGAACGTTGACCTTCCATGGTCATTTTGACTTTGGGGAAGAACCAGAAGTTGGAAGGTGATAGACCCAGTGAATGAGATAGATCCCAAGGACACAGTTTCGGTTTTTACGAGCCTGCCTTCCTGTTGAACGGACTCGGTCGCAGCATTCACCGTAGTTCTGATTATATCTTGTAAACACACTCACAAAACGGGACTCCAGAACTGCCACGGACAGAGGCAGGGATGCTGGGAGAAGTGGGTTTCCGGGAGGATTGATAGCAGCATGTCTTGCACTGTAATATTCTTTAAAACTTAAAATTTAAGTCGTGCATTTTGATCACTTCTTGAGTCTCTGGCCATGCTTGCTTTCCTTGTCTCTTGGATTCTGCACTGCTCATGGTGACTATGCTTGAAACACAGGATTTCCAATTATGACCCGGCTACATGTTGCGTATCGTGGGAGGGCTGGCCCCGTACCAGCTCATCCGTCAGGGCTGGACAGCATCGTTATTCATAGTGTTATTATTATTGTAGGCAATGGCCCTTAGCTCTGCAGGCTCCGTATCACTGATAGATGGCTTCTTTGCTCCAGAGTCTTTCTCTCCACTTCCTGCTCAGAACTGCTGTCTTAACTTCTGTTGCTCAATGTCTTATGCAACGTCTAGACTTAATGTTGCGGGCAATGTTGCGGCCGACATGAATAATCTATGCGGTCGCTCCGTCCAGCCCTCCGGTTATTTTCCTGTGATGGTAAGGGATGGAGATTTAAAGTTATTCCACAAAAGCAGTGGGTCACCAGGTGTTGGGAATCAGCATTTAACGATATCACTAAAAGCTGTGATCCATTGAGGTCTTAAACGGATTACACGCTGTTACGGCTCCTCTGCCGGAACCCTCCTTCCAGTGTTGGAAGTTACCTGAGCGTGTTTCCATCCCTGTTTCCTTCCTTGGGAAGACCTGGCATCGGAGTATCTGCACTCTGACTTCTGGTTATGCACAGCACTGTGTCTGGGGTCCATCACCAATATTCTGGGGTCCTGGGTCTGGGCCATCACCGATATTCTTTGAAGAAGGCCCTATGGCTAGGCGTGGTGGAATATTTCACAGTCCCAGCACTTGGGAGGCTGAAACAGGAGGATCTCCAGGAGTTTGAGGCCAGCCTGCACTGTGTACTGGGTTCAAGGCCAACCTGAATGGCATAGAGAGACCCTGAAGTTTCTCCATAAATAAGTGACTGACAGTGTCAGGACAAGTGCAGGAGCAGCGGTGAGGGGGTCAGTCAGACCGAAGTTACCTTGATTTCTGTTTCTTTCACGACTTCTTATGAGAGCAGCTGAACTGGACTCCCTGAGTTCCTGGCCTGTGCTGTCCAGTGATTTGGAGACTGCCACTGTCACAAAAGGGGCAGATATGACATTGAGGCAGAGGGAACTGGAAACAGTAAGTGACAAGACATGAAGAACAAGCCAAAGAGAAGAGAGGAGAAGTCGCAAAACGATCATCCACCATGTGATCGGTTTTCATTTTCTGTTGCTGTGTAGCTTTATTTCTGCACAAGACAGCATCCAAGGTAGCTTGTGGCTTCTGGTGCTCTGAAGCCGAGGTCCTGCAGGCCAGAACTGAGAGCTGGCTGGCTCTGGGGCCCAGGAGCTCTGCAAGTCTCACAGGCTTGTCCTGCGTGCTGTTGGCAGTGTCCAGTCCCCTGCCCTGAGTCTCCTTGATGCTGCCCATGGCTGGTGCCACACGTCCTTCTCCCTACATGGCAGCTCACCCCTCCAAAGCCTGGAGCCTCTCTCCAGACAGCTACAACCGGGCCTTCTCCTGGGAGTGACAGTCCCACCCCAGTCACGAGGCTGTCCACGCTCAAGCGGAGGGGATGGCCTGGTGATCCACCCTGGAGCTCTTGGAATTCTGCCTGCCACATACTACAAAACCCTGTAGTTTCCAATAGACTCCTTGGCCACTAACAAATAATTAACAGACATTATTCAGGAGCCAGGTCTCTTAGGGGTCACATGCAATCCTACACAATACCTACAGACTCCCACTTGGGTCTGTGGCCAGGTCAGTGGGGTCGTGTGCGTGGAAGAGTCTCGGCAAAGCACTCGAGGATTAGAATATGTGCATAGGCATGTGCCCGGTGGATGTGTGGCGTGTGCAGGCGTGTGCGGGCATGCGCAGGCGTGTGCAGGCAGGAACGCCTGCGCAGCTTGCTGTCTCACACCCCATACCCTCCCTCTGCGGGGCTCTACCTTCCCCGCCCGGGAGCCGGCCCACACCTGTCCAGCTCCCCTGGAGTAGCGGTTGCTCTCAGGAGCTCACACTGCCTGACCACTCACCGCTCCGCAGCCTCCCTTGCTGCAGAGTTTGTGCCTGAGTCATTCTCGGTGCATTCACTTTTGCACGATCCAAGGAAACGAAAGCCCTGTTGGTGTAGTATGTGGCCAGGCTGAGTGTGGTCAGCGTGTCGTGGGGAGGGGGCTGCTGCTGTCCTGAGCAGATTCTATTGGACTTAAAAAAAAAAGAAAAGAAACAGGCACACCCTAATGTCTCAACCCACAAGAGTGACCAGGGGCCCTTGGGTGTGGCCTTCTCGGTGGAGACAAACCTGGTGTAGGGCAGTTGTGTTCCTTGATGGGGCCAAGAGGGCCAAAGCCCCATCCACATACCAATGGCTCTTAGCTGGGCTCCCTGAGAGCTGGTGCTGGTGAGCTGCTTGTGGTATAAAATAAATACCAACAGTGAGGCAGCATCAATCTTTGGGTGAAGGAATTATTACGGGCACCTTGACCCAGGACACACTTGTAACAAGTTAAGAGGCATTATTGATAGCGTGCCTCTTGCTCCTGGCCCCGGATGGGATGCCTTTTCCTGAAATGTAAACACGCCAGGCCTGCTTTCTGTAACCATTGTCTACCACGCCCCGGCCGGCTCAGGCTACCAGCTCCTTTTGCTCTGGAGGAGGAGTTTTCTGACACTGCACCGAAGACCAGACATGCACTGCACATTCCAACAATGCGGGCACTTGGCATCCCGGGCTGTTTATCAGTCTGGGGCTGTTTCTTATCTTCGAGGTGAAGGATGAACCAGAACACACAGCAGTACCACCACATGCACGCTTTCCCGGGATTCCAGCCCTCCTCCTCCAGAATGAAATTTCACTTCCCTTTCTTCCTTGGCAAGCTGAGACCTGCACTTAATGACACAGAGGTGGTGAGGGCCGTGAGCGAGGAGCTCTGTCCATCTTGTGGCTGGGGACAGCGCCCTCATCTCCTCCCCACCCCTCTTCCTGCAAGTGTCCGGCTCCTTCCTGCAGTCCCCACACCCCGAACCCCACCGGCCTCTGGGGGGGGGCTTCTCCCACCATCTTGCCTGTGGCCGGCTCCCCTTCACCCTAACTGCATGGTGGTTTATGTATTTATTTGTTATTTCAGGCTGCAGCTGTCAGGAGCAGCTAATGGAAGGGCTTAGCAGGAAGAACTGGTTCCTGGCTGGAAGCCCCGAGAGGCGGGGGGGGGGGGTCGATACTGCGGGGTGCAGAGCTGTGTGTGCCCAGGGCTGGGTCCTTCCTCATGTTCTCTGGGATCTTGTTCTGTGACTGGATTCTTAGTGATGGGAAGGGGTTGGGGCTTTCTCTAGTGTATGGAGCCCACGGGGCCATTTGCTGCCCAAATCGGACAATGCAAGAGGTCACAGGGGCCACATACATGCATTTGGAGCACTGAAGTAACTAACAACTAACTAACTACTAAGTGACTATTTAGCATGTGAATGGATGGATCTACCGTGTGTGTATGTGTGTGTGTGTGTGTGTGTGTGTGTGTGTGTGATGAGGCCTGAGCGCTGAGATGCCTCTGGTTTGGGGGGGTGCCCTGGGCAGATGCTTTACCTTATACATGTCTGAAATAAAACCAATAGATGGGCACTTAGTACTTTCTTATCTGTGGCGAGTGAATATGCTCTACTTTAAAATGATTGTCACATTTTTTGGAAGAGTCCTTGGTCTCCTGCTGACTTATGAGAATGAGAGCAGAAAGGGTAATCAAAAGGTATGATGACCCTTCAAACAACAAAACAGTTTATTCCACTAAAAACGCATGGCCAAGAATGATGGCGGAAGCGTGTCTGAAGTGAAGTGAGTCTTGGGTATTTTGAGGGGATTGTGGCAGTGTGTCTTTTACTGTAATAAAATTTTTAATGTAAGCAGTCACCGTATTTTGTGATCACCCCACACTGATCAGCCATTTGTGGCGATTTCTATCAAACAAAACACCACAGACTGGAGCTGGCACCCCGGGACTTCTGGTTTTTCCTGAAAGTCACTGTGACCATAAAAGTTCAACATTTTGGATCGATTCAGGGTATCGAGGCAGCTAGGATAGCTCAGCTGAGACACTCAGGAAAGGACTCCAGAGCTGCTTCAGAAAGAGGTAGGAGAGATGGAGTATGTTCAAAGCAAGGGGAGGACTGTGATGGGAGTAAATGGCCATAGGTCTTCTAGTGTAATATATTTTTTAAAAATTAATTCTCGCAGTATGTTTTTTAATCACACTTAGATTGCCTCTTAGTTTCCTGTCTGAGTGGTCCTGGCCCCTTCCAGTGGTCCTGTGCATGGTGTGGGGTGACAGCCCAGCAGCACCCCACCATGCAGAATACCAAGGTATAAAGTCATCCTTACCCAGCTCACTCAAAACCTATGATGTGTGATGTTTTCATGTATCTGCACTGTGGTCCCGGATGTGTGTTGATGGTTGCCTGTCTTTTCCAGTTTACAAGATGGAAATGATTCATTTTGCTGATTTGTATAGAGACATATTTAGTTCAATGGATGAGCAAGGCTCAAAGCACTTACTGAAATCCTGTCTTTCCATGCAGCCAGAGGAATAGAACTGACATCCACAAGGCAGAATAGAACTATTCTTTTCACTAAACTGAAAAATACATCTTTATCAGCTAAACTTACGGTACCGTTTCCCAACAACGGGTGCACAGTTTGGTCGTTATTCCCACCTTCGAGTTCTCACACCAGAGAAGCACCGAGATATTTAACCCTGTAGGTCCCACTTATTTCACTGAAGAGGATGGTCTCAAGGGAAATCTGTTTACCTTGAGAAAGGGGAGGAAACTGTTCAAATGAGAAGGGGAACAAGGGAAGGGGAGGGGGAAGCAAAGAAGGGGCAAGAAAAAACAATAGCAGGCATAATGGAAAGAAGCCTTTTGTAAATCAGGAGAGGGGGAAGGATCGAAGGGAGGGGAGGGGAATGGGAAAAAAGCAAAAGTTTCTGTTTGGGATACTTTGCTGATCACATGAGATATGTGTATAAAACAGCACCTGGGCACTTATTAACAGTTGCACAATTGATATTTTTTTAGATGACTCCCCTTCTAGGTATCCTAAGTATACCTAGGATCAAGTTATCCATAATACCTTGGATAAACCTGGGCCACAAAATAAGACCCAGCTGTATTTGAATCCCAGCCATATGTTGTGGTTCAGATGTATACCTGGCCCCAGATTTCTGCTTCTCGATCTGTCGAATCTGTGGGATCAAAGATACGTTGCTGGATTGTTGTGCAGATTAACAAAGCAGTGGATGTGTGGGGCTGCTTAATGCACAAGAGACTTGCGATACCCGCAGCCACTTCTGCAGTGGGAGAAAGCGCATTACTGCAAGCCTAACCCTAACCCTAACCCTAACCCTAACCCTAACCCTAACCCTAACACAGGAGGGGCTTGGGGCCTGGGCTTCATTTCTAAGAAGCCAAGTTATGATACCTTTGCAGGGAGCAAAGCCCACATTTGATGATGGAGCAGGACCTCTGGCTGCAGAAGTGGATCCCTCTGTGGTGGACAAATTGACCCAGAACTTCCCAAGGTGATGGGGTTGTGATTAAGGGTCCTCTGAGCAGGATCCCACATTCTTAGCTAAGCAACATTAACAAGTCAAGCCAGAGCTTTGAAGTGTGGTGTCTTCAGCTCTAAAGCCATGTTCATGATGAAAACTACCATAAAAAAGAAACTTACAGTGCCAAAGGACAGAAAGATTGGCATTCCATGTTTTCTTTGAGTCCTGGAGTCGTAGAATGTACCAGCTTGTTGCGATGCCCCTGTTAGGGACAGTGCCTCCTTCCTCTGGCACCTCCATACAGGAGCCTGTCTGGCCCTGACCTAAGTTCTTATCCAGGAGGGGGAAGAGGAAAGAGAAGACAGGGAATATAGAAGACAAAGAGTGAGGTGGCAGCGCATGGATAATGCCTCAACTGTGGACTGCGTGGTTCTGGGCAAGGAGGACCCAAGTGCCTGGCGGTCCAGTGGAGAATTTGGGCCACGCCCAAGGCCTGCTCCTTCCCGCTGTGTTTCCCCAGAAGGAGCAGCCCTGCATCTCTCAGATGTACCCACTATCTTTGTTGCAAACTGACCTCTCCAGTGTGGACCTCTAGGGACAGCTTGGACCTGGACCCTCCATGCAGGCGGCCCTGCCTCTGACACCTGCCAGCTCTGCTGACCTTCCTGCTCCTGATCACTCCAGAAAACAGCCGGGGTGGTCGTTTTCTTATAAGGCACTCAGGGTTGTTTCGGGGATAAAAGAAGGTCAAATAGCAAAGATACAAGTGATCATTTATAAAATACTTTCTCTACCAATCTCAGTCCTCATGACAATGAGGCAATTTTTAAAAAAATTTTATTTTAAAGGGGATAAAATCAAGGAAAACAAAACAGAATACAACCAGTCCAAACAAAACAAAACAAAAAACAGTGTGATACCAGGACTTCGAAACAATATGAGATCAACAATAGCTACCATAATGCCTCTTGCTGTCTTCAAAATAGCTACAAATACCTTCAGACATAGTAAAAATCAAATGGAACAGAACAGAATAGAGCCAATAAAAACAAAACAGTGAATGCAATAAAAGACTTCGAAACAAGACAATAGTAAATCCAAAATGGCTACTGTAATATATCTTGCTATCTCTGAAATAGCTGCTTGTGCCATTGGATTTAACAAAATCAAACAAAACAAAACAACAAAAATCCAACCCAATGAAACAATGAAAATGATATAGGACTACAAAAATGCTATAGGACTTCAAAACAATAGGGAATCGACAATGGCTGCCACCCTCAGAAGGAGATCCCCCAGGTGCCACACTGCTTACCCCATCCTCTGGACCTGTGATCAGACCACTGGCCCTAGACCTGCAAGGTCAGTGAAACTCCAAAGCACCACAGGCGTCCAATTGCATTTCACCTCCATGGCTATTGTCACAGCCTGTGTTTCTCCAGATCAGCCAGGTGCTTATGGGTGTGTGTGTGGGGTGGGGGTGGGGATTGGCTCTTCTTGTTTGCCAGCCCACACACCAGAAGGGGCTCAGATCTAGCTGTGCCCCCGTTGGCAGTGGCTCACACATGGCGCTGGTTCACGGGAGGGCTTGCTTCCTGGTGAATCCTTGTTCTCTCCTCCTGCAGTCTGAGAATGGTGCTGACTCAACGGGGGAAGGCTTGGGTCTGCACCGTGAGGAAATTTTACTATTATTATACAACAGTGAAAAAGTTCAAGCAATATTCTCAAGGCCACACAGCTAGTTTGGAGCAGGGCAGAACTTAGCCCAGGACTGTCAAAGTCTAGAACCTCTCATGACAAGAAGTAGAATCAGAGAGCGTTTGGAAGAGAATGTCATCACTGGAACCAAGTGACTACATAAATGCATTTCCAGTAAAAGAGGACTTGTTAGGAAGACTTGAGGACACAGCCTAACTTAAGGTAACCGTGACCTTATAAGGGCCAGGGTTCCAGAAAACTCCCCGAAACAGAGACTGGCGACCTGAGCCTGGAGTCCCGCTTCCCAATGCTGGCCTGTCCCGTCTTCCTCTGTCCTTTGCTAGACTTCAAATCTCACACCCTGGGTCTTTCAGTCCATGACTTTTTGTACGTAGTAAGCACGTTCTAGATGAAATACAATACATGCTCTGAAGCAAGTGGGCACAAAAGAAAAACGCAAGGCGGTACGACAGGGAAATCTAGGCCAAGTTTAAACCGCTAATCATTTCTAAACAAGATGAAATTATTTTTTGCATCACTTCATAGGAAATTTCATACACACACTGCCATCTGTGATTACTCAAAGCATTTCATCGCCTTCCATTTTTCTAATGGAATCTTCTCTACAGGATTTCCATTATATAGAATAATTACTGATCCTCAGCATCGAATATTAAATTAACCCCACAAATCAAAAACAGATTTTTTTTTCACAAGAGGAAATATAATTAGTAAATAAAAACTAGGCTATAAAACAACAATGTACCGTGTAGAAAGTTCCAATGTAATTATCTGAAAAGACAGCAGAACAGACAGCACAGGCTGGAGACTCAGTCTCCAAAATTTTTCTGTTGTGTAAAAATATTTGAACTCATTGAAGAAATGATGAATTGGAGTTGGTCCAGGGTGGGGAAGATGTTCTCTGACATCCACCATGGGTGGATCTGTAAAGTGGCTCTCAAATCCTGAAGCCAGAGAAGTCCAGTAAGTATTCATAACTTACACGAGGGGAACGATCACATGGAAAAACCCCATACTACACCAATGTCCACACTAACTGATTAGAACATATGAGTAGTCAAGTAGTCTGTTTATAACTGGGCAGGATTATGAGCAAACACTTCACACAAAGAAGTAGAATTAGCAAAAAAGATGGGGAAAAACCCCCTCTTCAGTCCCATGAGTAATTACAGGAAAAAACTACCCCTCTCTAGGGGAAGTGATTTAGAGTATTATGATCTGTACTTCTGGAAATTTCTCCTAAGGGGGGGGAAAATCTATCTGTACCAGTTCATCTTTGGATAAAGGTCAACATTCAATATCAGGAGAACATTCGTGTAAGAATTTCCAGTGGAAATGCATAGAAGTCACTCACAGCTGAGAGCTGATAGAGTTCTGGAGTGTCAGAAACATCCCCAACCTGGCACAGAAGTGAGGGAGAAGACGGAAGAGTCAGAGGGGCTCCGGATGCCACGGGGCTGTGGGACAGCGAGGAACTGGTCACCAGAGGGACAAGACTGTGGGGGACCCTGTACAGAGGCACAGGGATGGGGTCACCTGGCATCACAAGCTTCATGTGTGCTGTCTTTCAACACATGTGCATTTCTTCCAAGGGCAGAAGCAGCACAGATATTTTCCTAGCAGGATCGGCTTGCTTCTCTCTGTCTTCAGGGCCAGGGGTCTGTGCCCAGCTCTGGTGACCTTTCAAGGGCCACTGCATTCAGGCTAGGCTGTGGTGTCACCTATCAGCTCCGTGTCACGTGACACTGTCACTGTCTCTCTCCTGAAGTTGAAAGCTGCTCTTCCCAACCCTCCAGCTGCCTGCCTACTACCAACAGCGCTGTGGCCCCTTCTTGTTTTATGCTCTGGAGATGGGATGAAAGGAAACCTCGAAGCCAGAACCATCTGGATCCCTTGGAGACTGACCTCTTGGTGGCTTTCTCTGTCATAGTCACTCCCTTGGCACCTTCACAGGGCCCACAGGCCCTTGGGTCCAGGTTGGGCAGATTGTGCAGCTGCCCACTTAGGTTCAGTCCATAAGAGGGTCTCATACCCCTGGCAAAAGGGTGACCAGCATTCATATAGCTGGTCCATCGGTCCACAAACCATGCTCTGATTCCCTTTGGAGCACTAATCAGGAGCTCTTCTCACACTGCCAGGCTCCTGGAGGCTTTGGTTTTTCACTTCTCTCTTGGCCACTGAAGAATGGTGGGCTCAGAGGCCATGCAGCAAACATCCCATTGTGCTCTTCCTCAGACCAGGTTCTGCAGGAGACAAGGAGTTGAGTCCATGAAGATTCCTGGGGAAATGACCCCAGATGGCACTGGTAAGGGAGAGGGAGAGACACAGGAAAGAGAGCGACACTGACAAGGCTGTGTTTTCCAGCAAGTGCCCACTGGGACACCGTTGTTCCCATCGAGAATGCCCAGGCCTAGAGTTATCCCACCAGTGCGTCAAGGGGGGCGGAGTATTTGTCCTCTGACACCCACTCGTCACTGGCTGGGACTTCACCAGTGGCTTCCCCTGCTCAGTGCTCCTGACCCCGCTGAGCACACAGGAAAACTTGCAGCTGGAGAGTGACAGCTATTTGCCTGGGACCACCTCTGGGTGACCAAGAGATGCCCTCATCATTGGGTGACTTGGAGAACCAAGCTCAGTGAAAGAAGGTGTAGAACACATGAGAAGGAGCCAGGGGCAAGGGACACAAATGGGAAAGTCACCAAAAACTGCAAAGGAAAATAATTGTGCTGCTTTAGAGAGAAGTTTTTGGCTATTGAGTGCTAAGGGTTGGGAAGAAAAAGAAAACTCCAAATTGGAGTGGATTCTGGAGACCTGCTCAGTTATGTGCTGCTGGTCAGAATATCAATCAGTACCAATTTGAAACGCATTTTGGTGGGATACACTTATGACTGGGTCTCATTAACAAAGGAAACCTGGGCACCCCCCTTCCTGTCAACCTTAAGTAATCTGATGCAACCCAGAATAGGTTCAGGATGGGTTTGCTCTGCGAGTATGGAGATGGAAGCATTAGGAAAAGCCAGAGCCCGGCAATTATCCCTGCTCAAGCCCTCCCATTGTCCCACCAACATTTCCTTACTTATCCTTCCTATAACAATTACTGTCACATGAAATTATGCCATCTATGTCCTTGACTTATTCAGTGTCTGCCTCCCCATGTGGAGTTGTTTGTGATTGCCTGGACTTGTGCCTGCCTAATGGTTGGTGCCCGGTGTTATGGTTTAGAGCTAAGATATCCCCCAGTTCTCATGTGTGTGGAAGGGGATTGGCTCACGGGGTGCTACACTCATTAGCTGATAGCTAAATGTGAGTTCCAACTAGACAAGGTGGTCCCTGGGGCTGTGACCTGGAAGGGCGTGTCACCCACTCCTGCTCTTCCTTTGCTCTCAGCTTCCTGACTATGGGGTGAGCAGCTGTTCCCCACTATTCCCTTCACCATGCTTTGCCAGGAGCCAGAAGACTGGAGACAGGAGCCTGAATACATCTGTAAGTCGTGGGTGTTGGGTACCATGAGTCAGTGCAGGGAAAGTGAGCGAGATGCTCTGTGAGTAAATGCAAGGTTGAGTAAATGGACAGTAGATGGACAGGAGGGTGGACGGGTGGATGGACAGTAGATGGATGCTCACAACTTTTCTGCTTGTTCTCTAAAGTGGGAGAAGAGGCTGAACCAGAACGGGCTTTGGGTTTGGTGGAGCAAAGTGGAGTCATCTATCGGTGTGGGGTGTGGACACACACAGCTTCTAGCCCCGTTCTCCCCAGTGGATCTCACTCTTACCCCCTGGGGGCTGCTTGACCAAGAACCCACACTGTACCTCACACATTTTCCCATTCATCAGACCACCCATTCCGAGAGGCCAGCACTCATCAACAACAATATCCTGTTTCCTGTAGGAGCAAGGTCATTTCCAGTACGATCAATGGTGTTTCCTCAGTCAGCTGTGTCTGCAGTGAGAAGCTGGCCTTTCCAGAAGCCCAGAAGAGGCTCGTCCATCTCCAAGTGTGTGCAGGCCATTATGAGTCTCCTCCTGCTCTTGGAAGAGCAGAGACAAGGCTGGTGGAACTGATCGCCAGCTTCAGGAACACAGGACCCCAGGGAAACGGCTACCTGCTCTGCCCCGCTGTGCTCCGTAACAGCCTGCTCTTGCCATGTGTGGGGTCATGACAATGACACATAAAGACGCCAGACCTGGAATGGCCATGTGTGGCCAACCATGGAGAAGGGTTACTTTCAGGCAAGGAGCCCCCTCTTGTACAAGTCTTCTGCATCCTTTGCTTTCCTCATCACGTGGCAAAGTGTCGTAGGGAGCCGTGTCTGCGGCCACCTTCACGAAAGTGATTTCAGGGAACTTCTTCTACCTAGTGCATTCATGGAGGATTGAATAAAAATAACCCATTTTAGAAAAATGAACCATGATCAAATATACCTTCAAGCTTCTATTTCCCCTGGGTTTAATTTGTGTCCCCAACCCAGCCCAGCTTCTCTCCACAGGCTTCTGCTGGCCAGCATCAGTGCCCAGGCAGTGAGTGGAAGGCAGATGGGGTTCAGGGTCACCCCTGCTGCCAGGCTTTTCTGCCTTCCGCTGCTCTGGCTCTGCAACACCCATGTTGGTAGTCACCCTGTTGGCAGTCACCAGCTTTGCTCAGCTTTTTGATGCTTATGGACTCTGTGGCCAGATTCTCAGACCCTGTGCTTCAGGTGAGGTGGGTTTAATTTATTAGGTCCACAAACGCGCAGGCCTCAGTCCCAGGATGTCACTTGGGACCCCCCCCAGGACCCCTCCCCCAGTCCTTGGAGGTGGGCTCTTCACTTCCTGTGTGTCTCCAGCACTGCACACAGAGGCGGGCAGGAAAGGCTCTCAGTCAGTGGGTGCTTGCTGGTTGGAATTGCTGCAAGGACTGGGCCTCAGAGTCCCCAGCTCATTCTCTCTGGATGAGGGTGATTTATTTTGTGTCTCTAGGAGTCAGCTGACCTTTGGGGCGCCGAGGACTCAGAGAGTCTGACTCTGGCTCTCCTGCTGCTGGTAAGGATAGGGAAGAGGACAAGAGGGCTGTGCTTAGCCTTGGCTTCATTCTTCCCTCTGCTGGGGCTGGAGGGGTTGGGGGAATGGTGGACACAGGCGTAAGGATTTGCTGGCAAAGGCTGAGGCTTCCCCGAACCCTAACCCTGTCTGTGTGATGGTATGGGGCTCTCCATCCTTGCGGGCTTGGCATGGGGTTGCCTTTGCTTTATGCAGGTGGAGAATGGGGCTGCTCTTAGAAGTTAGGGTTCCCAGCTCTTAAAGATGGCAGCAGCATAAGCACCCTCTAGGGAAGAAGCTAGGACCCTAACAAAAAGAGCAGAGCTAGACCCACAGGAGACACGGGTGTCAGAAGTCTCACCCACATATCTCTTTCCTGGGGGACCCACTGATTCTTGTGAGGACTTAGGTGAGGACTTCCAGTCATTGTTATTCGTGGATTTGCATCCTAATGGGTGGAAGAATGATTCTCTTGGGGCTAGTCTGACTGAATTCCCTAAGATTTCAGGCTCCCCTGGATCTAGGGAGGAATCTTCCCAGCAAATCCGGCTGCTTGTTCCCAGGCCTGTGATCCCATGCCCTCTCACTCACTGAGGGATCAGGCAGAGAGTTGGTCTCAGATCTAGAGCAGAGCCCACCTGGAGCCAGGCCAGGGTGTCACAGTTGCTATTCACTGCATTGCTGGCTCCTTAGGCAAAGCCCAGGGGAGAGATTGCAGTGAACAGGGCAGTTAAGACCCAGCAATAGGACAGCGGCCCAGGACCCGGCAGGCCCAGAGTGAGATGTGAGATGGTGTGGAATCCACCCAAACTGGGGCCTCTAAGAAGGAACACATTGCCCCCCAGGACTCAGCTCTCCTGGGCCTGACTCCAGCCAGGAGTTGTTCCAGGTCATCCCGGCTGGGTGTTAGGCACCCCATGAATGGTCAGCCATGGAGGAGGGAGGGAAGCCTTGGGGAGTTGATGGTGGCCACTAGCTCCTCCAGTTCCTCTTCTTGGGTAGAAAGATGCAGGACCTAGAATGGGACTTAGGAAAATTGCTTCTTTCCCTGAAGTTGGACTGGCCACAACCAAGGAAAGCCTGGCAGAGACAGAGGACTGGCAGGGCCATCTCACACCATCATGGAGCTTCGATTACGGGACCCAGTCCCTTCCTTCCACGTCCCACATCATAGCAGCTTTCATTAACAGATTTGTTTAGTGACCAGTGGGCTCCTTAGCTGGGCCAGCAGAAGAGGTGGGCGAAGAGGAGCAAGGGAGGCCAGGGAAGGAGGTGGGCACTGACCCACCCCCAGGGCCTACAGCCTACTCACACCCTGTCTGGTGACTGCTGTCAGGGCCCAAGAGCCTCCTGGGCTCTTCATGAAGTTGATTGGTGGCTGGCGAGTGACATCTGCCTTTTATTAGATGGGGGACACTGGAGACCTTCCATTCCTGCATTTCTGCCCGGTCGCCTTATTCTGGAGGGATGAACTAATTTTGGGAGTTAAGGAAAGCAGCTTACTTAATGTATCTAAGACCTAGTCTTCTGACCTGGAAAGTGGGGATGGTAATCCATAGTTCCTCCGTCTTCTGGGTATTTCCGGTTTAATCACGAATGACGGATAATGACCTTCCGTGTGGCAACCTGTAAAGCCCTTGGCAGGTGGGTAGTAAACACATAACAAAGGCGGGCAGCAGTGTGTCCGGACCTGTTGGCAGTGGCAGTGCATGGCCTGGAACATTCTAGGGAGCCGGCTGGGAGTCCAGAATCTTTACACACACAGTGCCACTTAGCCGCCTTGCAGCTTCCAAAGAGGTCACAGTTGTTACCCGCATTTGCAGATGGGAGCAGCACCCGCCGTCTCCTGGCCCTGTCTCAAGCTTGCATCAAGCATGGTGCTGCCCGGCTGAGCACCACGCTGGCAAGGTGGTCCTCCTCAAGTCTGGATTCTGGGCACACCGGGAGCAGGGGCCCCACACTACCTGCTGGCAGTACCGAGTCTGTAGAGTGCTCCTGGAACATGGCCACTTGAACAGGCGCTGCAGAGCAGCCTGCCTCAGTGCAGTGGCCAGAGGACAGCAGCCAGCAGGAGGCGGAAACTGCCCCCACCCCATGTTGGTTTGCAGAGCTCGAGGCTGCTGACCGAAGGAACAGGCCAGGCGGTGTCTGCGCCTCCTGAGGGGCCCATTAGTCTGGGTACTCTGCATTTTGGTCCTATCCTCTCTACCCCTCTCGGTGGTCCCCTTCTCCTGCCTTTACAGTCCCTCATTAACTTTTAGATAATATTTTAATTGTTTTTAAAGTTTCTACAAACGAGAGAAAGCATGTGGTGCTTGCCTGAGTCTGGCTTATTTCACTTACAAAGATGATCTCCTGCCCATCTATTTTCTTACAAATGAGATAATTTCCTTTTTCCTTTTCCCTGAATAAAATGTCATCGTGCATAGATACCTCAGTTTCTTTATGCATTGATTTGTTGATGGGTACCTAGGCTGGTTCTGTAACTCAGCTCTTGTGACCAGTGCAAAATAAAGATAGAAATGCATGTATCTCTCTCTCTCTCTTTTTTTTAAGATCACTGGACGATCATAGGATACCTCTATTTTTAGCTTTTTGGAGAACTTTCATACTGTTTTCCATGGTGACTCTACTGATTTATATACCCACCAATAGCTTATAATGTTCCTTTTTCTCCTTCACGTCCCTGTCACTATTTCTTGTTTTTTAATTTGATGATAGCCCTGTGGACTGGAGTGAGGTAGACTCTCAGTGTAGTTTTGATCTGCATTTCCCTGATGGCTAAAGATGTTCAACTTTTTCACCTATTTATTGGCTATTTGTACTTACTTTGAGAAATATCTGTTCAATAAATCTATAAATTGGCCCATAGATTGTTTTTTTTTTTTGGGGGGGGGTTTGATGATGAGTGTTTTGAATTTGTTAAACATTCTGTGTATTAATCCTCTGTCAGAAAAACAGCCAAGCTTTTCTCCACGCCTGCAGGCTTTCTCTTTGCCCTGCTGATTACTTCCTTTGCTGCACTGAAGCTTTTTGATCTGAGATGGTCCTGTATATCACTCCTCACCTGTATTTCCTAAGGCATTGGACTCTTCTTGGGGAAGCCGCTGCCTGTGCCTCTGTCTTCAAGTGTTTGTGTTATGTTTTCTTCCAGCAATTTCAAAGGGTTCAGGGTTTTACTGTAAGGTCTTTGATTCATTTTGAGTCGATCTTTGTACAGGGTGTAAGATGGGGATCTAGTTTCCGTTTTCAACAAGGGGATATCCAGTCTTCCCCACACCATTTGTTGAAGAGGCTGTCTTTTCTTCAATGTATGTTTTTGGCTACTCTGTCAAAAATCAGATGGTAATACATGTATAGTTAATTTCTGGATCCTGTGTTCTAGTCCACTGGTCTACACATTTGTTTTTAGGCCAGTGCCATGCTGCCCGTATTACTATGGCTCTGTAGTGTATTTGAAATTGGGTACCATGATGTTTTCAATGTTCTTTCTCTCTCTTTTTTAAAAGATATTCACTTTAATGTTCTTTCTCCATGATGCTTTCTGTGGCTTTTTCTTTACAATTGCTTTGGCTTTTGGCATCTCTTGTGGTTTCATAGGAATTTTAGAATTCTGTTTTTCTGGTTTTATGAGGAATGTCCGTGCTTTGAATTTATAGATTGTTTTCCATATTATGACCATTTTAACAATATTAATTGTCTCAATCCATAAGAGCAGACAATCTTTGGATCTTCTAGTGTCTTCTCCAGTTCTTTCTTTAGTGTTTCATAATTTTCATCAAAGAGACTTTTCACCCCCTTGGTTAGGTTTATTCCTAGGCATTTGTTTTGAATATGCTGTGGATGAAATTGTTTTCTTGATTTTTTTTCTCATCAAGTTTTTTTTTTTATCAGTATATAGGAAAGTCATTGATTTTTTTTTTATGGGTACCAGGGATCGAACTCATGACCACGTGCTTGCAAGGTAGGCGCTTATGACGCTGAGCTAAATCCCCAGCCCCATCGTTGATTCTTTAAAGGTTGGTTTTGTATCCTGCTACTTTACTGAATTTGTTTATCAGATGTAAAAGTCTTTTGTGGAGTCTTTAGGGTTTTCTAAGCACAAGATCATATTATCCGCAGATAACGCTAATTTGATTTCTCCCTATGCTGTATGTATCCCTTTTATTTCTCTTGCCTGGTTGTTATGGATAAAATTTATTTTATGAGTTTATTTTTGCATTACATGAAGTTTACATTCGTCTTAAGGAGTAGGTACATATATGTAACACACAGTTTTGTGCAAACTTTCGAGTACTGTGTTGATTAAGACTGGTGAGAGCTAACATCTCCCACTCATTCCTGAGTCAGAGGAGCTGTTTTCAGTTTTAGCCCATCTGGTAAGCTAATGGCTATGGCTGACTTGCATGCAGTCTTTATTATGCTGAGGTATGATCCTTTCATACCAAGTTTCCTTGGGACTTTCTTCATGAAAAGGTAGCAAACTTTATCAAAGGTTTTCTGCATCTGTTGATTTGATCATATGATCTTTATCCTTGATTTTATGTACTGTATTATGTTTATTGATTCAAATACACCAAAGCATTGTTGCATCCCTGAAATGATACTGGCTTGATGGAGGTGCATGATTTGTTCAGTATGTTGTTGAATTCAGTTTGCAAATGTCTTACTGAGGAATTTTGTACAATCATCAGGATGTTGGTCTTTATTTATTTATATACTTATTTTGCTGTTGCTGTCTCCTTATCAGGTTTTGGTAGCGAGACTAATACTGACTTTGTACAGTGAGTTTGGAAGGTTTCTTCCCTTTGTATCTTATGGAGTGTCTTCAGGTGCAATTGTGCTGGTTCTTTAAAATTCTGGTAAAAATCAGCAGTGGACTTTTGTGATTTGGGCTTTGTTGGGAGACTTTATTACTGCTTCAGCCGCATTGCTTATTATTGACCTGTTTAGGACTTTTGTATATTTTTATTCCATTTTGTTAGGCCATATATGTCTAGAACTTTGCTCATTCTGGATTATTTTTTGTCTTTTTGAGACAGGGTCTTACTCTATAACTCAGGCTGGCCTTGAACACACTATGTAGCACAGGTTGGCCCCAAACGCATATTGATCCTCCTGCCTCAGCCTCCTGAGTGCTGGGATTACATGTGTGTGCCACCACCCTGGCCTAGTTTGGATTTTTAATTTGGAAAATATCAGTTTTCAGAGTATTTCTTAGTGATTATTGGATTTCAGTGATATTTCCCTCTTTGTCTATATTTGAGTCCTATTTGTCTTCATCTGTGTTTCCCCTCCCTTTCTTTTGATTAATTTGGCTAAGGATTTACCAATCTTGTCTACATTATCAAGAACCAACCCTTAGTTTCATTTATTCTGTCCATTGCTATTTTAGTTTCTATTTATTGTGACTCTGCTCTTTACCTTTCTTTCCTTCTGCTGATTTTGAATTTGATTTGTTTTTGTTTTTCTAAGACATCAAGGTAAGTCATTCAATTATTTGGGATCTTTCTGATATTTTAATATTGGCACTCATAAAATTCTCTGTTTAGAATATATATATATATTTTTCCTCTGCTACTTATGCAGTTTCTTGTAAGTTACTGAAATAAATTATCTACATCATAAAAAAGATTCTTATTAGAACTGTGTTATCTGTACCTCACATATTCTGGTATGTTGTGTTTCCATTTTCATTTGATTCTAGAAATTCTTTGACCTCTTCAGTGATCTGTTTGCTGAAAAATGCATTGTTTAATATCCATATATTTGTGTAGTTTCATGGCTGTTGATTTCTAGTTTCAGATCACTATGATCTGATTAGATGCAATAAATTATTTCAACATTTGTTAAGACTTGCTTTAGGACCTAAAATATGATTTATTTTGGAGAAAATTATATGAGTTTGTAAAAATAATGTGTGTTCTGCAGTTGTGGGGTAAAATATTCTGTAAAAGTCTCAAGTCCATTTGATTTATGGTGTAGTTTATGGTTTTTTATTTGACTTTTTAATCTGGATACGCTGTCTATTGATGAGATTGAACCGTGTAGTCACCCACCACTGTTGTATTGGAGCCTCTCTCTCCCTCGGTATTCAGCAGTGTTGGTTTTATGAAATCAGATTTGCCTACACTCTGTGTTTATATATTTAAACTGTTTTATGCTTTTCATGGAGTCCTTCTATCAATATGTAATAACCTTCGTGGTCTCTGTTTTGTCAGATGTCACTCTGGCTACTTCTGCTTGCTCTTGGATTCTATTTTCTCTTTCTTTCTTTCTTTCTTTCTTTCTTTCTTTCTTTCTTTCTTTCTTTCTTTTTCTGTCTTTTTGAGACAGGGTCTAGCTATGCAGTTCAGGCTGGCCTTCAGCTCACTTTGTAGCCCAGGCTGGTCTCAAACTCACAACAATCCTCCTGCCTCAGCCTCCCAAGTGCTGGGATTACAGGTGTGAGCCACCTTGCCTGGCAGATTCTATTTTCTTTGAGTATAATTTTCCATTCTTTTAATTTCAATATGTGTAGGGAGCAGTGTGATAGCTTCACGGCTGCCACTCCGTCTCTCCCTCCTGTAGGCATCCGGTTCGTCAGCCTACATTTCCCATAATCCTCTCCTGCCCGACCCAGGATATGATGGCGACCTATCCGTGCTTGATGACTTCTCACCTCTGCTTCTTTATAAGCCAGGGATGCTTTTTCAATAAACGAGGCTTGATTGGAACTGCTCAACTTGTCTCCGTCTCTCTTTCCTCTTGCCCATGTCCCCCCTCCCTGTTTGTCCTCCAGGTGAAATCCACGGACTGATCCGAGGGCCGGATCAAGTGGCGCCCAATGTGGCCTCGCCCAGTGAGGACAATCCAACAGGGACCCTTCACAGAAGTAAAGTAAAACCCTGGCCAGGGTGATTGTTCCGGGACTTTGTCCCTGTGATCTGCGCAGACGGCCGCCTTACGTCTTGCCCGAGTCACGGTAGGTGAGCGGAATCCACTTCCCTTTTCCCTTCCACATGGGTCAAGTATTAAGTGAACACAAATTGTTCGTAAACGGCCTCAGGGAGGCCCTCGAGGTGAGAGGGATAAAGGTTAAGACAAAAGATTTATTACAATACTTTCAGTTTGTACACAAGGTGTGCCCCTCGTTCCCTCTAGAGGGCTCCATTGATACTAAACGATGGGACAGAGTAGGAGATGCTTTAAAGGACTATTATACAGTTTTTGGTCCCGAAAAAATCCCGGTGACCTCTTTTGCATATTGGACTTTAATCTCTGAACTGCTGACTCAACATCACGCAGATCCCCAAATTGATGAGACGCTTGCTCAGGGTGAGGCTGCATTGCATTTCTCCCGCAATCCTACCCCAAAACCACCATTAGACATCCAGTGTGCTCAGTCCCCCTGGCTCTGTGATTCTTGATATCCCAGAGCCCCTTCAAGATGGTGACTTACCGCCACTTCCTCTTTCTGGTGCACACAAGGACACTCAAAATGGCGCCTATATCCGGTGGTGTTTACCCGCCACCTGGCATTCCCACATTGGCGTTTCCAGTAACAGAAACAACCCTACCCCCAAAAAATGGTGCCCCACAAAATGGTGATGCACCGCCGGCCCCACAGGTCATTAGGACCCACATGCCATTCACTGTAACCACTTTAAAGGAATTAAAAACAGCTATCACTCAATATGGCCCCACAACTACCTTCACCCTTGCTGTTCTGGATTCCATGACACAAGGTTGGATTATCCCAAATGAATGCAAGGACTTAGCCAAGGCCACTCTTTCTGGGGGCAATTATTTGCTTTGGAAATCTGAATTTATGGACCAATGTGCAATACAATATGATCCTGGCCTTTTTACACAGGTTAATACAGCTGCCTGTAGGGCTTGGAGAAAGCTCCCTTCTGGTGGAGAAGTTGCCTCTTCTCTTACTAAAATTAAACAAAAACTGGAAGAGCCCTTCTCCGATTTTGTTGATCGCCTCTTACAAGTGGCTGAGTGCCTCTTTGGCTCCTCAGAAAATAATTCCACCTTAGTCAAACAATTGGCTTATAAAAATGCAACATCGACCTGCCAGGCCGCAATTAGGCCACACAAAAAGAAAGAGGACCTCTCAAGCTACATTCGCCTGTGCGCTGATATAGGCCCCGCCTATCATCAAGGCCTAGCTATGGCTACAGCTATAAAGGAGGTTCTTCTCACACACAAACAAGGAGAAAAAACTAATAATTGCAAATGCTTCAAATGTGACCAAATAGGCCATCTTGCCAAGGATTGCCCAAAAGCCCATAATATTACCCCACAATCTCCAGATGCCAAACCAAAATCAACCCCTAAAAACATATGCCCAAGATTCAAAAAGGGATATCATTGGGCTAATGAGTGCAAATCAAAAGTAGACATACATGGCAACCCCTTCCCCCAGCAGGGAAACGGGATTCAGGGTCAGCCCCAGACCCCCAATCAAGGACAAGCCCCAGGGGCTATAAGGTTTGTCCTGGCACACAGGGACCATTGACAATCATTACCCCCAGAATAAGCAGATTGATTTAGCCAACCATCACCCATTCATATTCCCTAAGATCACAGCTTCACAACCCCTTCCTGGCATCCCAGTGTTATTCACTGGCGGCTCCTCCTCTGGCAGGGCTGCATATGTGGCTCAAGACAATGCCTTTAGCCTCTGGACAAATACCTCTTCTGCCCAGCTGGCGGAACTATAGGCTATCATCGCAGTTTTCACCGCTTACCCCGACCAACCCTTCAATTTGTTCACCGATAGTGCCTACCTCGCTCAGTCTGTTCCCCCACTAGAAACTGTTGCTGCCATCTGTCATGCTTCCCTGGCTGCAAATCTGTTCAAATGGTTACAGGCTATCATACGGCTCCGCTGTCATAAGTTCTTCATTGGTCATCTGCGAGCCCACTCCAACCTCCCTGGGCCCCTTACCCGAGGAAATCAGTTGGCTGATGCTGCCACACGCACACAGGTCTTTATGACCCACTCTGAGCCCACAGATAACTCCAAAGTATTTGAGGCCCAACAGACTCATCAGCTACATCACCTTAATGCCCAAACTCTCCGCCTTCTCCATAAAATTACCCGAGAACAACTCGACAGATTGTAAAAAACTGCCCCTCTTGTGCCATCCATTTACCCGTCCAACATCTAGGTGTCAATCCAAAAGGCCTAATCCCTAATGCCTTATGGCAAATGGATGTTACTCATTTCAATGAGTTTGGTAATTTAAAATATATACATGTAATTGTTGATACATACAGTGGCTTCATCTTTGCAACCCTCCAAACTGGAGAAGCTACCAAACATATTATAGCTCACATGCTGTCACCCTTCTCCATTCTTTGATGTCCTCAACAGCTCAAAACCGATAATGGCCCTGGCTATACCAGCACCTCCTTCGCTCAATTTTGCAAGTGCCTCAATATTCTTCATACTACGGGTATACCTTACAATCCTCAAGGAAGGGCATTGTTGAACGTGCACACTGCTCACTTAAGTCCACTATAGATAAAATAAAAGGGGAACATGGTACCCTACCCGGGGGTCTCCCAGAAATATCCTTTCACATGCTCTCTTCATTTTAAAATTTTTGTCCTTAGATGCTTCAGGTTGCTCTGCAGCGTCTCGTTTCTGGCATACACAGACACAAACGCAATTTGCATCTGTGTTATGGAAAGACCCAATGACCGATACATGGAATGGCCCTGACCCTGTTCTTATCTGGGGACAAGGCTCAGTCTGTGTTTATTCCAAACAGGAAAAAGAGGCTAGATGGCTACCTGAATGCCTTGTAAAACAAGTAGATAACCCTTCATCAAAAACATTATGTGACGCCCAGGAATAATATTCTCTCCTGAGGCACAATCCCCTATGCTCTCTTACAGATGATACAACTTTCCAAAGCCTTATGGGCCATCGTTGGACTCCTGACATGACTACATCTAACAGATGGCAATCCCCATCAACCCTGGAACTCGGAATTCTATCGTTGGGAAGGTCTACCAAGTAATGAGTGGAAAAATGTTCGGACCTGGTCAGGATCGGGAAATCCAAACTTTAAGATCCCATCCTGTGAGCTTGTGCCCATTGAACCATGCCACAATAGATTACCAGTCTATCTTTGCACTGCTGCAACAGAAGGTAGATCATACTGTAACTCCCCAGGAGATTACTACTGTGCCTACTGGGGTTGTGAAACGGTTGCAACAGGATGACAACCCACCTTTCCTGATAGACATCTTAAATTATGGTGGGGTCCATCAGGTTGCCAAACATTTGATTGGTTGTACAACTCTAAACAAGATTGTTCTTATCTAGATCTCACCATCACCACCCCTGATGAAACAGGCTGGCTAACGGGGCTCACCTGGGGATTTCGATATTACAACACTGGCAGATACACAGGTGGTCTTATTCTCATAAAAAAGGCTCCTATACAGGTCCCAGCGGTGCCTGTAGGCCCAAATCCTGCCCCAAACCCCCCCCCTCTTCCCATACCTTCCCATCCACTTTAACCCCCATAAACGAATCGAGTCTTACACCCACCCCCCTACGTCCAAATTCTAACCTGTTTAATTTGATTGTAGGGGTATATTGCTGCCTTAAACCATACACAGCCTGACCTAACCCAATCTTGTTGGTTATGTCTAAGTACCCCTCCCCCATACTACGAAGGAAGAGCCCTCAATGCATCCTTCAATACTTCCCCTGACTCAAGTCAATGTTTATGGTCCCAATCTCATAAATTGACCCTCCCTGATGTCTCAGGACAGGGAACCTGCCTTGGGCAGCCCAGTAACTGGCCTAATAGCCATAAGCCTCTATGTGCCCATTTTCACCACTCATTCGACAAGGGTAAATATATCATTCCACCTTCTGGGACATTTTGGGCCTGTAATACAGGCCTCACTCCCTGCGTAGCGACTAATGCTTTCAATACGTCAGCTGACTATTGTATCCTTGTGAATGTTTTCCCTTGCTTTGTGTACCATCCTGGTTATTACCTCTTCCAGGCTTCTCAAACAGATTATAGGTCTAAACAGGAACCAGTATCATTGACCTTAGCTATACTCCTGGGGATGGGAGTTATGGCAGGTATAGGAACAGGAACCTCAGCATTAGTCTTGGGACAACAACACCTATGTCAATTACAAACAGCTATAGACCAAGATTTAAAGGAGATAGAGACTTCCATAACTGCTCTACAGGAGTCCCTAAAGTTGAGAGACTGCCTCAAAAACAGAGAAAGAGACCACCTAAGAGAAACCTCCCTCTCCTCCATGTGGGGAGGCCTTTTTCCTTACATTGTGCCCTTATTAGGCCCACTGGCCACCTTGCTACTGCTTCTTACTGTAGGCCCCTGCATTTTCCAAAGGATCATGACACTTCTTAGCAATAGGGTTGACACACTCCTGGCCAAGCCCATTCAGGTACATTATCATCAATTGGAGATGGCAGATCAACAAACTTAGCAGGAAGCAACCCCGACAAATGGCCCATAATGTGGGCCAACTGCCGTGAGGCACTGGACAGGCAGCCAGAGATGGGCAACTAGGACACATATGTTATGCCACCGGCCGCCTAAGACAGGCACAGGACCAATTGCTGTCCTGCAGGCCCATGACGGGTAAGGCCTGGTTGGGTTCATATAAAGAGTCCTATCCTCACAGGGCCTGCCATACTCTTATAAAGTGATAAGGGAGGAGATGTAGGGAGTGGCGTGATAGCTTTACGGCTGCCACTCCATCTCTCCCTCCTGTAGGCATCCGGTGTGTCAGCCTACATTTCCCATAATCCCCTCCCACCCGACCCAGGATATGACGGCGACCTATCCGTGCTTGATGACTTCCCGCCTCTGCTTCTTTATAAGCCAGGGACGCTTTTTCAATAAACGAGACTTGATTGGAACTGCTCAACTTGTCTCCGTCTCTCTTTCCTCTTGCCCATGTCCCCCCTCCCCGTTCGTCCTCCAGGTGAAATCCACGGACTGATCCGCGGGCCGGATCAAATATGCATCTATGTTTTCTGGTTAAATGAATTTCTTGCAGACAGAAAACTGTTACATCTTGGTTTTTAATCCAATCAGCCAATCTAGAGTTTTTAATTGGAGAATTAAGGCCAGGTTAGATTCAGGGTTTTTAAAGGATATAGTAATACTTATCATTTTGTTATTTTTTTTCTTGTAATCTGTTTGTTTGTATGTTTTTCTTATTCATCCTAAAGGTTTGATCATTTATTGGAATAATAATGATTTTTTTTTTGATACTGGGGATTGAGTTTATGACCTCATGCTTGCCAGGCAGGCTCTGTGCCCCTGAGCTGTATCCTTGGCAATGATTGATTCTTTTATGGTATTCATTTGCTTATCCTTTTTAAAATTTTTTTTAATTTTTAAATTTTTTTTAGTACTGGGGATCAAACTCATGACCTCGCACTTGCCAGGTAGGTGCTTGTGCCACTGAGCTAAGTCCCCAGCCCGCTTATCTTTTTTCTTTTCTTTTTAAAATTTTATTTAAAGAGAAAAAAGAAACAAAACAGAAAAAAGAGTAGCAACAATGCAGAATTCCAAAGAAAAAAAAGAAAAATAAGGGAAAAAAACCCCTAAGAAATCACTAGTTGATAAATTACATATTGTCATCTTGGATATAGCTTTTCACAAAATTAAAGGATACATAGTAGGCCTTCAAACAGTGAGACTGCTAACAGTTCTGCTCAATGATCCAACAAAGATTCAGCAATATGGTCATCTATTTTACACACTCAAACATACATGCAGTTATATCCCTTAAAGCACTTTCTTTTCCTCTTTGTTACAATAGCAATACACATTTGGGGTTTTGTTACTCTTGTAATTCTTATTACTTTTTACACTAGAGACATAATGTGATATTTATAAATATGATTCTTATTTATTTCATTAATGAGGATAGTCTCAAGTTGTCTCCATTTACCTAGGAAGGCCTCAAGATCACCTTTTTTATAGCTGAGTAATACTCCATTGTATAAAAATACCACATCTTTTTCATCCACACTGTGGTTGATGGGCATCTTGGTTGTTTCCAGGATTTAGCAATTACAAATTGTGCTGCTATGAACATGGGTGCACATATATCACTGTGATATGAACTTTTCAGTTCTTTGGGGAAAATACCCAGGAGGGGAATAGCTGGGTTGAATGGAACTTCCAGTCCTAGTCTTCTGAGAATTCTCCATACTGATTTCCATAATGGCTGCACCAGTCTACATTCCCACCAACAGTGGAGCAGTGTTCCTTTTTCCCCGCAGTCTCGCCAACATTTGTTATCAGTTGATTTCTTGATGGCAGCTATTCTTTCTGGAGTGAGGTGAAATCTCAATGTTGTTTTAATTTGCATTTCTCAAATGACCAGTGATGGTGAACATTTCTTCATGTATTTATTTGCCATTTGTAAATCTTCCTCTGAGAACTGTGTGTTCATCTCAGATGCCCATATCTAGAGAGGGTCTTTGAATTAGGGGACTTGATGCCTTTCAATTCTTTATATGTTCTGGATATAAGTCCTTTGAGGGGTTGCTGACTAAAATTCTTTCCCACTCTGTGGGTTTTCTTTTTACTCTATTGGTGATTTATTTTGAAGTGCAGAAACTTTTCAATAATATGAGATCCCAATTGTTGATTCTTTTAAGTGTTTTCCATGCAGTTTGCATTTTGTTCATGAATTCTCTGCCTCCCCCTATGTCTCCAAGACTTCTACCTACCTTGTCTTCCAGTAGATTCAGTGTTTCTGTTTTGATATTTAGGTCCCTGATCCATTTAGACTTTAGTTTTGTGCATGGTGATAGGCATGGATCTAGTTTCAGTCTTCGGCATTTAGAGAGCCAATTTTTCCAACACCATTTATTAAAGAGGTTATCCTTCTTCCAGTGAACACGTTTAGCCCCTTTGTCAAATATCAGGTGGCTGAGTGTCTTTGTAGTTATGCTTGCATCTTCTAATCTGTTCCATTGATCCGCAGGTCTATTTCTTTGCCAGTACCATTCTGATTTTATCACTGTGGCTATATAGTACTGTTTCAAGTCAGAATTGAGATGCCTCCTGCCTTGCCTTTGTTGCCCAGAATTGCCTTTGCTATTCTTGGTTTCTTCTGTTTCCAAGTGAATTTTAGGAGTGTTTTCTCTAGATCTGTGAGTATGTCAATGGTATTTTGATTGGGATTGCATTAAATCTGTATAACAGTTTTGGGAGTATGGCCATTTTCACAATGTTGGTTCTTCCTAGCCAAGAGCAAAGAATATCTTTCCATTTTCTAATATCCTCTTCAATCTCCTTTTTTAGTATAGTATAATTTTCAGCATATAGGTCTTTTATATTTTTAGTTAGATTGATTCCTAAGTATTTCATTTTTTAAGATGTTATTGTAAAGGACAATATTTTCATAATTTCTCTGTGAGTTTTTTGTTTTAATACAGGAATGCTATTGATTTTTGAGCATTGACTTTATATCCAGCTACACTGCTGAACTTGTTTATTACTTCTGGTAGTCTTTTAATGGAGTTTTTTGGGTCTTCTATATAGAGTATCATGTCATCTGCAAATAGTGACAATTTAACTTCTTCCTTTCCTATATCTATTCCTTTTATTTCTCTCTCTTGTCTGATTGCCCTGGCTAGTGTTTCCAGAACTATATCAAAAAGAAGTGGTGATAGTGGACATCCTTGTCTTGTTCCTGATTTTAAACTGAAAGTTTTCAGTTTTTGTCCATTTAGTATAATGTTAGCTGTTGGTTTGTCATAGATGGCTTTTATAAGGTTGAAGTAGACAAAGTGTATTCCGAGTTTCTGAAGGGTTTTTATCATGCACATGTGTTGAACTTTATTGAAAGCTTTTTCTGCATCTATTGAAATGAGCATGTGGTTTTTGTTTTTGGCTCTGTTGATGTGGTGTATCACATTTATTGATTTGCATATGTTAAACCATCCCTGCATTCCTGGAATGAACCTCACTTGGTCATGGTGTATAATCTTCTTGATTTTTTGCTGCATTCTATTTGCCAGTATTTTGTTGAGAATCTTTGCATCAATGTTCATTAGTGAGATTGGCCTATAGTTCTCCTTTTTGGTTGGGTCTTTCTCTGATTTTGGTATCAGAGTAATATTTGCCTCCAGAAATGATTTAGGGAGGATTACTTTCTTCTTAATTTCATTGAAGAGTTTAGGAGTATTGGCATCAAATCTTCTCTAAATTTCTTGTAGAATTCAGCTGTGAATCCATCAGGACCTGGGCTTTTCTTTGTTGGTAATTTTTAATTATGTTTTCAATTTCAATAGCTGATATTGGGTTGTTCAAAATTGCTGTCTTCTTGGTTGAGCTTTGGTAGTTCATATGTTTCTAGGAATCTGTCCATTTCCTCTGTGTTTTCCACTCTATGTGAGTAGAGATTTTCAAAGGTATTCATGATCTTTTGAATTTCCATGGGATCTGTAGTAATTTCCCCCTTTTCAGTTCTTATTGGATGAATTTGGGTTTTTTCTTTCTTTCTCTTGATAAGGTTAGCTAGGGCTTTGTCAATTTGGTTTATTCTCTCAAAAAAACCCCAGCTTTTTGATTCATTAATTCTTTGTATTGTTTTTTTAGTTTCAATTGCATTGATTTCTGCTCTAATCTTTACAATTTCCTCTCTTCTATGGGCTTTGGGTTTAGTTTGCTCTTCTTTTTCTAGAAGCTTGAGATGGAGCATTAGGTTGTTTATTTGTGTTCGTTCTGTTTTCTTGTTATGACAATTTATTGCTGTATATTTCCCTCTTAAGACCACTTCCATTGCATCTCACAGATTACAGTACATTGTTTCTGTAGTTTCATTGAATTGTAGATATTGCTTTATTTCTTCTTTAATGTCATCTGTAGCCCACTAGTTGTTCAAAAGGTTGTTATTTAATTTCCATGTATCTATGCAGGTTTTGCAATTTCTTTTGCCATTAATTTCCAATTTCAGTGCACTGTGGTCAGATATCATACATGGGAAATTTCAATACCTTTGCATTTAACTTAAGAATGTTTTATGGGCTAATATATGATCTATTTTGGAGAACGTCCCATGCACAGCTGAGAAGAACATGTATTCTGATGTGGTTGGGTGGAACACTCTATAAACATCTACTAAGTCCAATTGCTCAGAGGTATAATTTAGTTCTATTATTTCTTTGCTGACTTTTTGTCTAGTTGATCCATCTCTTTGTGACAATGGGACTGTTGAGTTCCCCTGTTATAATTGTGTTCTTGTGTATATGGTTTTTCATGTGCATTAATATCTGTCTTATATAATTGGGTTCTCCTGTGTTTAGTGCATATATATTTATAATTGTTAGTTCTTCTTCTTGAATTTTTCCACTAACAAGTATGTAGTGACCTTCTTTATCTCTTTTAATCATTTTAGGTTTAAAGTTCACATTGTCTGAAAATAGAATAGTTACCCCTGCTTTTTTCTGGGTTCTTGTTGCATGGAATACTGTTTTCTATCCTTTGACTTTTAATCTATGAGTTTCCTTTTGCAACAGATGTGTTTCTTGTATACAGCATATTGTGAGATCATGTCTCTTGATCCATTCTGTCAGTCTATTTCTTTTGATAGGTGAATTGAGGCCATTTACATTTATGGATATCACCGGCTTGACTTTGCCATGTTATTTTCCAGTTGTTTGCTTCCTGCTTTTCCCCTTATTTAATTGCTTGTCCTACCTGGTGGTTTCTTTCTGTTGTTGTTCTGGGGATTGTGGTCATTTTTATCTCTGTCTAGCATGTCTTTCAATACTCTTTCTAGGGTTGGTTTGGTGGACATGAAATTCATCAATTGTTCTTTGTCATGGAAGTATCTTTTTTCTCCATTAAATTTGAATGAAAGTTTTGCTGGGTACATCAGTCTAGGTTGAAAGTTGTTTTCTTCCAGGGCTTGAAATACCTCATTCCAAGCTTGTCTTGCCTTGAGGGTTTGTGCTGAAAAGTCTGCTGTGATTCTAATGGGCTTTGCTTGATAGGTGAGTTGTGTCTTTTCTATAACAGCTTTTAGTATTCTGTTTTTATGCTGTATGTCTGAGATCTTAATTATTATGTGTCTGGGTGTGGATTTATGTTGATTGTGACTGTTTGCATTCTATATGCCTCACTTACCTGCATATCAGATTATTTTCCCCCATGTTTGGGAAATTTTCTGCTATTACTTCTGTGAATATTCTATGTATATCATTTGCATTGACTCCTGCACCTTCACTAATGCCCTTTAATCTTATATTGTTGCTCTTGGCATTGTCTTGAAGCTTCTGGATTGTCATTTCATGCTGCTTTGTTATTTTTAAAAGTTCTATCCTTTCCTGATTGCTAATTGTGATCCTGTCCTCAAGGTCTGAAATCCTATCCTCAGCTTCATTTAAGTGGTTTTGCAAGATTTCAATATGATTTTTTGTTTCTCGGATGTCTCTTTGAGTTTGTTTCATGAGTTCTGCTTGTTTTCTATATTGTTTATTCAAGGTTTCAGTCAGTTTCCCATGCTCCTGTACTTGTTTCTCTATTTCTTCTTTAGCTGCATTCAACAACTCCTTTACTAAGGTTGTTATTTCTATCTCTACATGGGAGAGTACTTCCGTTTTTTTTTTTAAAGAGATAAAAACATGTAAAGGGTAGAGATAATACAGTATTTAAAAAAAGATAAACAGTAAGAAACCACTAGTTGATAAATTGCATATTGTCCTCTTAGAAATAGTTGTTTATTACAAAATTAAAGCATACAAAGTAGATATTCAAACAGTGAGACTATAAACAGCTATGCATGCATGAGTCTCTATATGTATTTCTATCATTTCTGTAGTAGAGGGAAGAAAATAGCAAGACAAAACAAAACAAATTCTTATAAAAACATGAAAACAAAAAGTCATATAAAACCATAGTACAAGGTGATCTACAATTATTACTGTGTTGTCTCTTATTATCTTCAATAGAATTGCCTATATCACCAGATGTAATTGAATATAACAGTATAATTGAATATAGCAGTACATAACAACATTAGTAAAAATAAAACATTGTAGACAGTATAAAACTTCAAAGGCAGGGAATAATCAAACCATCATGGATATTCTTGTGAATCTTATGATCTTCAATGTGATTGCCTATACTCTCAGACTTGATACTATCAATTATAACAGCTTTGAATAAAATCTATCAATACAAAACAGTGATCTAACAAACCAGATTTGATTACAATCAGTCATGGTAAAACACTGTAGGTTACACAGAGCTTTAGATTAAGTTAATAGGAAATTAATGATGATTACCATACTATATCCTGCTATTTTCAGGATAACTGTCCTTGCCCTCAAATCTAGTACAAGTAGAGTGACTGGAACAGAATATAATGCATCTAAGCAGAGTAGTGTGAGTAATGTGGGTTTTAAATCCTGGTATACTATAAACAATATAGTGTATCAAGGCCTTCTATGTTAGAGATTCTAGCCATCCTTCTCTGCCTCATTTCTGCTATGCTATTTTTCTGCCTTTGTTTGTCTACTTTTCTCCTTCATTCTACTGCCTGCTCCATTCATTGAGGCCTTTCTGCTACTGTTCCTAAAATCCTGGGTTTTTTTTTTTTTGTCTTTCTCTAGAATGTCCTTCAGTATTCTCTGTAGGGTTGGATTGGTGGTCACAGATTCCCCCAGTTCCTTTTTGTCATGGAAGGATCTTGTTTCTCCATTAATTTCTAGTGACAGTTTTGCAGGGTACATCAATCTGGGCTGGAGGTTATTTTCTTTCAGGGCTTAGAATACTTTGCTCCAAG